>CM034620.1:16648940-17237899 GCA_020080225.1 Gynochthodes officinalis
AAATTCCCAATTTTTTTTGATATATTGCTCAAAATAAGGAGTTGTTACAATCAAAAGTTTATTTTCTTTTTCGTGATAATGAATATGGTCTAGATTGATGTATACGTTGCACCCTAAGCGTCCATTTGATTTTTAGTTAGAATTAAGTATATTTTATATACATTTTAGTCTGAATTTTATAGAAAATTTCAACAATGAAAGATATTATAAAATAAACATTATGTATGAGTTGAAATAAGGGAGGAAATCCTAAAATTCAACCAAATGTAATAAAAAAAATTCTAATTATAAAATAATTCCAATTCTAATGAGGAACCAAACACATTTTAAAAATAAACTGAAAGAATAAAAGAATTTTTAAAAAAAAAAAAAACAAAAACAAAATGTTGTTGCAAAAGGAACCTTAATCTATCAACTTGGAGATTCCAAATGAGAAAAAATCAGGAAGAAAAATATCTAAATCTAATGTTACTGTGTTCTTTCAATTCCAACAATTGATGTAAAGAGAGCACTTGCGTCTTACTCAAACAAAAAACAATTAGATCCATTATTGGTATATAAAAACATTTTTAATCAATTTTGAAATATTTTCTATGATCAATTGCCATCACCTGAATTGACTGTGAAACAAAACATGCTAGAAATTCTTTACAATATGCATTTTCCATGATCAATTGCCATCACTTGAATTGATTGTGAAACAAAACATACTAGAAAATATTTACAATATGCAATATAAAATATGGTTAAGGTATTCAAAATTTTCATACAAATAGAAGATATATTTTAATCAACATTTCAAGTTATATCCTAATAAATCAAAATCCCCACTATGACCAGGTATGCATGCTAAAATAAAAAATAATCAACAAAGTTATCTTTAGTAGGAGTTATATGAGGCCATATATGTAAGCAACTAGCAATTCCCAAAATAAGAGTCTAGCAGAATATATAATATAATGTTTGATTTTGGCTTAATGTATTCTTGCTTCTATACAAGTAAATCATTTTGATAAGCTAAGATATTGACTACTTCTGTACAAGCTCAAAATCGTACAGAGGAGATCGATTATCACTATGAGCATTATTCCCACTTTCACCAACAAAACCTTCCTCTCTTTTTCGTTTTCTATTTTCTGCACTTAAAACAATTATATGTGTTAGTACATTTATGATAATAAATAATTATGTAGAACTTCATAATAATCTTACCATATGAAAATAAACTCAATAAAACTAATATATCAATTGCCAATTGTGTTACTTATTTGTTAAGAAAACCTAACTAGATGCTTTAGTGTACATTAATCTTTCAAAAGTTTGCGACAAAATGAAAGGAAAATATTCTAAAACTAACTTATTTACCTTTTGTTTGGGAGTACTCAGGATATTCTAATGGTGTCTCGGTTCTGTAAGCAGTTCCACTTGAAGAACAATAGTACCCAACCTGCTTCGGTTTAATTAATGTAGAACCTTTAGTTCTTTTTGATGAACCCTAAAAAATGAACATTTGAGGTATCAATGACTTTTTTCTTGAGAAATTGATTAAAACCTCATAAGAGATTAGAAATGTAAATATAGTTTTAGTTTACCTCAACGACTTTGTTTGAGGGTGCAATACTCATTCCTTTGTAAAACCGATCAGGAAGTCTACCATGCTCAACAAACTGGTAAACCTCTACTAGAGATCTATAAAGAATGTTTGTTTGTAGATGATAGTAATACTGCCATAAAACATATCAATTTCACTATTATATATAGGCAAAATATAGAAATCTTTATGGTATAAATGGATGAGCATTTCATTATGAGATAGATTTCTAAAAGGCATGGAAGAAACATATATTTACATTTCTTTCTTTCAAGAATGATATGTATACTTTAAAATACTTCCCCTATCCATTGGAAGTGTCATATTTCTTGGCTTTTATGTCCTAAAATTGTCATGTTGAAAAAGTCAAGACATTTTTTAAACTCTTTTCAACTATTATACCATGTTCATACTTTAAATCATATTTTAAATTTAAATAGTTTAAAAGATTAAATTCCCTAAAATCGTCAGTCATATATATAAGGCATTTTTCTTTATCCTTTCTCACCTCCCACTCCACATGAAGATAGAACCCATTTCAAATACTCAATTTGAGCTTCCAAATTACGACATCTAATAATACCTAGTTGTTCATAAACTAAGTTCTTATTATGCATATTCTTACAATTGACGAATTTAATTTCCGAAAATTAAATAATTGAATGATATTGCTACTAACAAAATATAGTATTCTTGACATCATTTATGCATGCAAACTATAGTTATGGTAAAATATATACATTTGGTCTCAGAGATTACCTTATGAATCCTTCCATTTTTACCTCTTCTATGTTGCATGCACCAGTTTCTTTGCCTCTCCAACTTCGAAAGGCGTTGTGCACTGGCAACTATTGGACTTATCACTCGTTGAGCGTCAATTTGCGTACCTTGCTTCTTTCAAGAATGGAATCACAATTAGTTAGGTTCATTATATCTAGTGAATCAGGAAATAGTTTGCAAATGATGGTTTATGTAATTAAAATATATATATATATATATATATGAAAATGAATTAACCAATAGTAAAATTAAGATCTTCACATTAACTTCATTTGAAAAAATTTTGATTCTACTTCCCATATATGTTAAGTTCTTCCTTTAAATTAATTTACCATGGTATAGAAATAGCCACTCAAAAGTGCTTATGTGAAATAACGGTAAAAAGTAAACACATTTTATACTTTCTCAAATCCAATATATAACAACTGTTTTGGATATGGTAGGTGTTGTTACCATCAAACCTCTAACAAAATTGTGTTCAAAATCTTCAGGCGCCTTGAATGAAATAGCGATAGCATCAAAAATGATAATGTTACCACTCTCTTCAGTTTGCAAATCATCATATCTGCTTATGCTTTGCTACAAGGAATCAATTCCAAATAATATGTTAAATCAAGATATTATGTGTCCCTCCTAGTGTATATAGATAAAGAAGAACACATCCATACAAGTACTAAATATTCACTATTTAACAAGTAATGTTATTCTCAAAACTCATCACACTTTATGAAAAAGTATACGTGTACATAGCGAATGCTAATAAGTGGTTTGAGGATTACTTATTATACCCACAAAGTTTGGAATTGGAAATGTTACAAGTTTGAAGATTTGTAAGTTCATGTCCAGAATGTTTTAGATGATTCAACGATACATGATTTATATTTACTAAATGATTTATTGAGAAGAAAGATATGATGTATCATAGATAGGAAGCTATGCTATGGAACAACAATTAATACTTACATTGCTATCGTTTCTTAGGATGATTATACCATTAGAGAATGGTATATGCCGATGAAGCATCATAGCAGGCTGTTGCACAAATTTGTACATCGGCATCTCTACCTATTGGATCCAAATTTATTTAAGATGCCAAAAAAAAAAAAAAAAAAAAGAAAAGATTGAATGTTTAGAGAAGATCCAAAACTTAGTTTAAATGTGATGAATTAATGCATTTAATATGCACCAATAACATTAATTCCAGAATATATTTATGTGTATGTGTGAGTGTCCATATGAGATAAGACATATGTTATCATTTCAGATTAAAACATAGATGCAATTTTGGAATTTTTTTAATCTAATTTTGCCTTTTGCCATTTAGATAATACCCCAAGAAGACGAAAGTTCATTAATATAAATGCAATACTTATTATTATAAGCACAACCAATTTAAAGTTAAACCTATATTGATGAAATAAACTATCAAAAGGTCACCTAAACTAAGATTGATAGTGCATGCTCAACAAACCACAGATCGACAATGCCATTGTTCTAAAAAATATTAGATATTTCATGAGGTTTGAATGTCTTTTACTTCTTCAGTTTTTTTTTCGAAAAATAAAAAGACATTTTTGTTTGGAAAAAAAAGATGAAACTAAATCCTCACAATATTTTATGCCAATATCCTCTACAAATTCACAAGATGAATAATGCAATGCTTTTTTTTTTTTTTTGCTGCATATTCCAAAGGATTTTGATGACTCTTTTGTAGATAGCAATACATGTTGTGTGCTCTAATTTCATTAATTCATGTGACACAAATTGATACCATATTTTCAACAACAAATTATTCATTTAGCCTACTCTCTATTCTTAAGCTTATAAGAAGTTGATTAAGAAATTTTGTTCGTGTTTTTAAAACATTCTAAATTTCAATTTTCATCATTAATTCTTACAATCTCCTTTCTTATGATTTTTTGCAAAAAACAACTTGAAATTTATTTCAAGTATACATTTAATAACTTTTTTTCATTTAAATCACTCACGAATTATATGACCAAAAGAATATACTAATAACCATTTTGTCAAGTTAATTTCATCATAAGGGGTCTTACTTATTCTGGTAGATTTTCTAACAATAGTCATAAAAAAAAGGCATAATATACAAAAATAGCCTGAACTTTAGCTCTTATAACAATTTTAGCCCGACCTTTCAATTTTAACAATACAGTACCTGAACTTTTCAATTTGTAACAATTATAGCCTCGGTCAAAATTGATGACGTGGGTCAACTCAGTCAACCAGTAAAGTTGAAAAAAAGACAAAAAAGCCCTCCGATATAAAACATATAGTTTAAAATTCTAAAATAAATTTTTAAAAAGACAAAAAAGACAAAATTTAAAGACAAAAATTTAATAAAATTATTTACACTATATAATAAATTTTTTTAAACAAAAAAATAAAATTTAAAGATAAAAATTTAATAAAATTTAGAGACAAAAATGACAAAAAAATTTGAGGTTAAAAAACAAAGTATCTATAAAAAAAAATTGAAACTAAAAATCAAAGTATCATATAATAATTTTTTGTCTGTTTGCATTAAAATTTTTAACAAAATTTTACATAATTTTATTAAATTTTTTCTTTTAAAAAATTAATAAAAAAAATTAAACTATATCAATTTTGTGTCATTTTTGTCTTTAAATTTTACTAAATTTTCATCTTTAAATTTTTTTTTAGTTTAAAATTTTTTATTATATAGTGTAAATAATTTTATTAAATTTGTGTCTTTAAATTTTGTCTTTTTTGTCTTTTTAAAAAATTTATTTTAGAAATTTAAACTATATGCTTTATATCGGAGGGTTTTTTTGTCTTTTTTCCAACTTTAATGGTTGACTGGGTTGACCAATGTCATCAATTTTGACCAAGGCCATAATTGTTACAAATTGAAAAGTCCAGGTACTCTATTGTTAAAATTGAAAGGTCGGGCTAAAATTGTTACAAAAGCCAAAGTTCAGGCTATTTTTGTATATTATCTCTAAAAAAAACTTCAAGGGCTATAATGTCCAGGCATTAATTTAATAAAAATTACAATTAAAAGAATGAATGATTCTTTTTCCTTTTCTCATCTCCATACCTTTGCCACCACCTCTAACCCCTTCCCCTTTCCCTTCCTAATTAAATGATAGAGAAGTTTTAAAAAATCATTATCAACAAAATTTTTCACATATATTACAATTGCTCCAAATCTGGAAAAAAAAAAACAATAAACTTGACAATCAAACTTGATAAAGAGCACAAGTGCACTTTTTTTAGATATTTTAATGTTTAACAACAACAAAAAAGGAGTTTTTGATTGCCAAAACCATAAAATGAAAACAATTTATTGAACCTAAAAATATCTTTCAATAATTATCAACAATATGACGTTTTTCTACCAAAATTCTTATAATTAAAAATAAATTTCAAACATTCATCTAGATTGATAAAATAAATTTTTTTTTTTAAAAAAAAATTAAGGTTGCAGAAGGATTAAAAAAAAAATTTTAAAAAGAAAGCCCAAAAGTTAGGATAATAGAAACCTAATCTATCAAGTTGGAAATCCCAAAAAAAAAAAACCAAAAAAGGAAGAGAAAGAATTAAATCTTATCTTACCTTATTCTCAAGTTTAAAAATTGAAGCAAAAAGCAGCTGCCTCTTACTCAAATGAAGAAGAGTTTGACCAATTATCGGTATCCAGACACATCTTTTATCAATCTCTGAATTTTCTATATGATCAACTATCATCAGTTCCATTAATTGGAAAAAATGAAAGTGATAGGGCTAAGAAGAACAGTAAAACTCTCAATCACCACAGCTCTTGTAAGAGAATACAAGATATTAAAAAAAGAACCAAGAGATATAAGATCAAATGAAGAAAAAAAGAAAAGAAAATATGTGAAATGTTTTACAAAGTGCAAAAGATAAAGGATCAAAAAAGAAGAAGGAAATAAGTGAAATTTATAGAGAAAACCCAAAAGATAGAGAATTAAATGAGAAGAAGAGCATATATATTTTTTAAACCAAAAAAACAACAATGGCTAAGTTTCATTCATGGTCCCTTGCCACCACTTGTCGAAATGTACGAAAGGTGGCAAGAAAAGAAAGCTTTTCATACATATTCTTCATAGTAAATTCTGGTACGCCCATATATATTTTTTTTTATCTAAAATAAAAATGTTGCTTATTGTGTTGGACTCTTTTCAAGAATGTCATAACTCTAGACATCAGAATATAACGTAAATCATTTATTGTATTTATTACAATGATTACTACTAAATATGTATAACTTGGTGGAGTGGTCTAATAAATTTAAATATGTATAACTTTTTCATACTCTGAAGGTAGCCCTTATATATTACTTAAATTTTAGATTATTGTTTTAAATACAATTGTAACACTTGCCTCCAAGTTGCCTTAATAACTTTTGAATTGTCTTCACTAATTCAAAATATTTAAATTAAATTATTTATAACTCACTAACCAAAATTTTATATACACTTTATATTTTTTAAAAAAAAATTGGAAATATTAATAAGCTACTATCAACTATTAAATGCATTTAATGAATCTTTCTTTCAACCATTGTTTATTGTCACAGTTAAGATTTTAGAAAGTAGCATCTTTTATCATTTATTGTGATTTATTAGTAGCAGATGGTGTAGTTTGTATTTGTATTTATAGTAGATGAAATTTTCCCTTTAATTTATCTTACTTTAGAATAAAATTGATTATAGTGATTATATCATGTAAAATTGTGTAGTGTAATTAATTTAGGAAAAGTAACTCCTACAAACAGCTGCGTCATTTGACAACTTTTAATTTGGTAACTAAATTTTCATCCTTCAAAATAGTCTAATAGGACACTCTCTTCCTGCCAAATAAGTAGGATTACACTAATTGTTGATGCATAAAACATTTTGAAAAATTAAAATATAAATAAACTAGTATTGGGGAGCAGGGGAAATAATAATTTTGCAAATATATATTACCTAAAATCAGTGACACAAAAGTACAATAAAATTTTCTCTTTTTTATGTTTGTTTACTATTTTAATCAATAGAATATAACTAAAGAACTTAATATTTTTTAGTTGAAAAGATGCAAATTGTTTAAGTTATATGGGATTAGATATGCTCTATTGCGCAAAATAACTAGTTTTTATTTCTAAAAATTAATGTGATGGAACTAATGCTTATTTAAAGCCCAAAATTAATATCTATTACTCTCTCCATCTCAATATATATATATATATATATATATATATATATATATATATATATAGCTCACTTTTAAAACCTTTTTTATTTCAAAAAAAAAAGTCCACTTTTATAATGAAATTCCCTTACTAATAATAATTATGTATGTCCATAATAAAAAAATAAAGATAAAAAATGTAAAACTACACATTTAATGATGTATTAAATGTGTTGTATTTAATAACTAAAAAAATTTGTATCTAACTTATAATGGACTCTTTTTTCAAGGACAAAGGAAATATACTCCAAAAGAGTGAGGATTAATGACTAAGAATGAGATAATTTAGGAAATATTTGCAAAAATAGAACCTTTTCAAAAGTGATTTTGAAATATAGTAGCTATATAAAATTTCTTCCAAAACTAGCAAGTCAACGTAGTTTGACCAAGTGAAAATACCCAAAAGCAACCCGTTGTTCTTCTTCATTCAAACTTCACTTGATCTCCATTCGTCTTCCTTCTTCATCGACTCAACATCTTATTTCACACATTCCATCCCATTATTGTTTGCTTCAATGGCACGTACGCGAGGAGAATCGACATCTTCAAGCAAGAAAGCCGCTATCATGGAGAAGAAATCACAACAGCAAGAAGGAGCAAATGATCGTTCAGGGTGATTTCTTCAACAGTTAGTTTGGTCTTGATCCTCTTCATATTGGCTTTGTAGTAGTAGTACTGAGGTTTCTAGGCGTTGAAAAAATTACCCTAAACGACCATTTGCTCTTTGAGAAGGTTCTGCACGAATTAAAGCAAATCAGTATAGTGCTCGACCTAGTGCAAGTGCTCGACCTATTGTTTGACATAGTGTAAATACTCGACTTATGCTCGACCTATGTGCTTTTAAACGCAATGTTTCTCATCTTTTGTAAATATAGGGTTATTTGGGTCTTTTCACTTTGTTAAACTACGTTAACCTGCTTGTTTTGACGGAATTTTATATAGCTGCGGTATTTCAAAATCACTCTTGAAAAGGTGCTATTTTTGCAAATTTCCCAATAATTTAGGTACAATTTCGATCATCAAGCCTGTATGTAACATTTCTTTCATATTGGAATGAATTTGGAAACAAAACATATTATTGCACAACATAGGTGATACGCCAATCGTTTTATATTCAAACATAGATATGCATGCATTTTCTGCTCAAATTTGTTCCTTGTACTTTTGTTTTGTTGTTTATTTTACTTTGTTGATGGTTAAAGTATGTTTATTGAAAATTTGATTTCCTAGTTCAAAAATCAAGCATTTCTGATTGTGAGAGAGGCCGATTGATTCTGGTTGAGTTCTTTGTTGACTAGGGTATGCTCCCTGCCCCTATAAGTTAGCCTGCAAAGCCCATTAGAGGATGTAAATCACACTAGGCAAGTCTTGTGTGACAGGCGAAAGACCAAGTGGCAGTCCGGAGATTTGAGCGCGCGACCTTTCAGTCCCACAGTCGCTCCATTTACCACTCGGTCTGTCCCGAAGGACTGATTGAGTTCTTGATGTGACGAATTGTGGTAATTCTTTTGTGTCATATTGATGTTAACTCTGTGCAATTTATTTTGCACTACATGCCAGCAAGTTTTCTATTATTGATGCTTTACTTTTGTATTCAAATATTAGTTTGGAAATAGTTCACACGTAGTATTGCTCATAATAGTTGGAAAATGTGATGGATGAACACACTTTGCTCTACACATCAGCTGTGACTATATTATTTGGTGACAAGTTATGTTGTTGATTTATTTTTTGCAGTGGTTTTTGTCAATCCTTCTCAATGCTAATAGAAATTTATTTTGGTTGCCAATGGAATTTTTATTTTGTAGTTTGATATTGTTAAGTATATCATTTACAGTAAGATTTTTGATATGATGTAATCGGATTACTTAATGTTTATTGCACATATTACACATAAAAAAAAAATCAACCAACATCAATCACCCTTTTCTTTTTGCAATAGCAGACCATTAGGAAGAGAATTATGGTAAGTCCTACATTTTATGCCACCAATAATATTAATATTGATCATATTCTTAGCAGCCAAATCATTTCTATATAATATATAGAAGGAATAATTGACACAACGAACCAAAATTAGCAGCATCTTAATTAAGAATCCTGTGTAAGGACAATTAAACACCATGTGCATGCATGACATCTTTTTATGCTAATTTATATGAAGTAGGCCATTTTGACATATTTCGCTAAATTGATAAATTTTCATATTACGTCATAAGTAGTCCTAAGACCATAGAAGTAAAATTTGATTGTAATAGTAATCATTTTGTTCTTTTAATAATACTTGCCAGTACACAATTTAAGATGTTAAGTAAAAATAATTAATGATCTCACTTTTTTATACTCATGTAAAACAAAATTGATAAGCTACAATATGATCTTTGGCTAGGCATAACTATCTATTCTTGGTGATTATCTAATATATAATTGCTTAACTAACATCCGTTATCTAAAGATAGATCCTTGGTACCCAAGATAAAAAAACTGAACCCAACTTTCATTAGCTACTACTAACACTAAGTTCTTGTTCTTTATACATGTAGGTTCTTCTTGTATCTCTTTTTCAATCTATCAATCTATGAAACTGAGTTACAATCTACAAGAGTGTCATTCACATGTATTTCAAACTACAACAATGACATGTTGGTTAGGGTGTCTATATTTTAATTTCCCACTAACACATATAAAGCTCAAAAATTTCGCACTCTAAGGACTAATTATGGTCACATTAGTGCTTCATTTGTTACCTTTCACATGATTGTTAACTTGTTGTGAAGCTACTTAATTTAGTGTGCATGTTCTTTTGTGGTATTTAGTTTTTGGACATTTGTGAAAGTGTTTTGATTTATTTGTTGTTTGCTATGTATTTGGTATTTTATTTATGTACAAGTTTTGCCCTTTTAACTACCGATACATCATCATAAGCACATTTTCTTTGTGGAAATTATTTAGAAACAAGAGTTTGGTATACTTGAATATATTTAGTAGATTCTTTCCCTTTGATCCTTTTATTAAAAAAAAAAATCTATTTTCTTTTTGCTTTGGGTTGACCTACTATTGTTTACTTCACGTTGCTAATGTTGACTATGGAATATTTATACTTATGAGTGTTGCTAACTATTAAGATTCTAAGTACTTAGATTTGCATAGTGCATACATTATTTGGATTATTGGTATATATTGGTATATATTTGTTTCTAGTTTAGGTGTCAGTTGTTTCTATTGTGTGCTTTGAATAACCCTAAACTCTAGGTCTAACCATTTTTACATATTTTACTTAATCAACCTATATTTATTGTGATATGCAAGTAGTCCAAAGCCACAAGAGGAAAATTGACGATAACAGTAATGATTTTGTTTTTTCTAGTAGTACTTGCCTGTATACAATATATGATGATAGTGTAAAAATAATTAATAATCTAGCTTTTTTGAACCCATTTAAAAAGAGACGATAAAATTAACAAAAGGCACTTGCTCCATAAAAGTTCCTTTCAGATGATGCATGAAGGTTTAATTGATGATTACATTCTTAATGAGATGAAAGAAAAGAAATGGTGCTATAAGCTAATGTTTCTACTATAGGACTACCATAATTCAGCTAAACATTACATAGAATTATAAATAAAAAGGAAAAAGAAGTAAATGCCTATTTGTTTTTATACCTCAATTAGTGAAAAAATAGAAACTATAGAATTGCATTATGCACCTCTAATTTACAAAAGAAATAGTATTGTTTCATCCTTAAGTGCTTCTTCAACTCCTCCCATTTTTATTAGTAAATTATCCTTTAATTAGCACAAATATCTTCTTCTTAATTAATTTTGTCACAAGAGAAAGGAAACATACAAAACTCTTCATTATTAAAAGTTTCAACAAATTTTTGTAGAGTCAAATTATACTCTCATTGAAAGAGAAGCCAATAATAGTATGGGGACTTTGATACCTAAAAGTAGGGATAAGCTTTTCATTTATCGAACATGTCAAATTTAATTATATGATAATTAACACGTTACATGTTTGATTTCACAAAAATAAATTTCTTCTTATGCCGACATCATATTAAGATTTTGTAGATCAAACTATGTATACATTTATTGGACAATAGGAAAAGGAATTTCTTATTAAATCATATAGCTATAGAAAACAAAAAAGAAGTAGAGTTGCAGACATAGAAGGAAGCTAAAAATCTACATTTATTACTAAAACTAAAACCTCTATATTACTTTTTATTCTGATGTAAAAATAATAAATAGGAGAAAGAAGTCAATAGATCTTGAAAAAAATTAACAATTTCAGCCAAGGTTGTTAAAATCGAGTTTTTACGTAAAATCGGTGGAGGGTCCAAAAAATCGAATCGTAAAATCGGATCGTAAAATCGTAAGATTCTACCAATTATGAAAAATAATTTAATAAATATATTATATATAATTATATATATTATATATAATATATCTTAAATTTATAAATTATAGACCTGTTTAAACTTATAAAAGTACACAAATTTCGTTTAGAGAATATTATCAATCACACCTAGAAAGATCTATAGGTTCATTAAGTGTTGCACCACTGCCACTAGTATCTAAAGCCAAATTGTCTTTCAAATTGTCTTCACTAGGAGCACCTGCACTATTAAGAACATGAAAAGGGTTAATTTCAATTGGATCATTATCATCATTAAGGTTCTCAGTTATCCACTCATCATTAGATACTAGATCATCAAAACTTTCTTCAAAATTTCGAACTTTTCTATTCTTCAACTTCAAATTGTACATCACAAAAACCAAGTCATTCATCTTCTTTTGAAGCAATTGGATCGTAAAATCGTAAGATTCTAAGTTCCAGAATGTGAAATCGTAAGATTTCACCCCATTTAAGATTTTACCTACGTTTTGACTCGGACACTTGGTTTTGACTCGTAAAATCGTAAAAACGTACAAGTAAAATCGAGAGTTTAATAACCATGATTTCAGCTGAAGGCACTAAAACATATACAAAAGAAAACTCACGCACATGCACATTTAGGTAAATAGGGAAAAAGCATGTTTAGAAAAAAAGGGAGAAAGTGTTATATACATCATATCTTTAATCTTAACCACATTGTTCATTCTTGTACTACTATATTTTTCATTTGCATGTAATCCAAATGCTACATAATTTGTTTCTTTTATGTTACTAAATAGCAATCATTTCACAGTCATTATCAAATGAATTTATCACAATATGCATAAAAACTAATGGCTCAAATGAATAAAGTAGTCAAATGATTCCTTGTAAATGTTTAGCTTCTGTCAAATTTGTTGGATTTATTTGTTGTGTCCTAATTGTTGGGTATTTTGTTTTATATAGAAGTTCTCCATTTTAGTTGCTAATACATTATTATGAAAGTTCTTGCTAAATATTTAATCTATTTGAATGTATTAAACAATTTTCTTTTCTCTAATCCTTTTACAAAATGCTCTTATATTTTCCGGACTGGTGTATACTTCGTATTACTGGTCCAAACTAAGGAACTTTGTGCTAACAAGTATTGCCAGCTATTAAGAGTATAAGTACTTTTGTTTTACAGTGTATTTACTATTTGGACTTTGGTATATTTTCGCTTTCATTTTGGTTGTGGTTGTGTCCATTGTGGGTACTAAAACATAATTCAAAACATGAATTAAATTAAACCTGTAACAATATGTCACTTCTGTTATACTTAACGTCACCTCACTACAAAAATAGTTTTGTAGCAATGAACCTAAATAAAATTTGAATAGGGAAGATCTATTAAACTTTTCCCTGTGGAGAAGTCATTATAATCCAAGTGGATGAATCCTCATTATTATTATATATATATATAAATTTTATGAAACCAATTGAGATTAATAATTATAATATCTTTTTTTTTAATTACTTCTCTTCTTTAACACTACTTTCTCCTCAACCTTTTTATTTAAGTTTTCCCTCCTCATATACATAAAGTTAAGCAAAAAAGGGTTGATAACAATTTAGTCTTGTATTTAGTTTGTGAGAGCATGTTCAGTATTTATTTTGTCAATGACTACAAATAAAAACTATACTACTTTGAAACAAAGTGATAAAACTAAGTGAAATATGAATTACTTCCTTCTCCACTTGCTGGAAATAGTTTCCTCCATTAGTTGGGTAATGATTCTATTCTTGGCTTTTTCATTTCTTGTGTATTGACTTTTTCTGAGAATCTTTTGTAAGACTACTTGGGAATTGTTTTGTTCAATAGTTCATGATACACTATTTGCTATTCAATTAAAAATTTATCTTGTCATTTATATCGTCGTTGATAACAATTTTTAAGTTTTGCTCTGAGGACAATTTTCTTATTCTCTTAATGACAATAATCTAATATGATTTCTCATTCAAGTGCCCCACCAAATGAATCTTCCCTTTACAAGTCATCACTAATCTTCTTGTATTTTAGTTATTTCCTTCCATGTCTTTAACTAAAAGGAACACTTTTTGTATATTCTAATTGGTTATGCTTGTAAAAATAGTTTTAATATTCAAAACCTTAATCTTCATTTGTCTTGCCAATTTTGATCTTCTTTCATTTCTTGCATTAATGTGAGAATATGTTACCTACTTAATCTATTAAACTTATAAATGATTTGCCATGTTTTAAACTATCCCATACCTCCATTACTTTGATTAGCACCTACTGATAGATAATATTAGCAATCATTTCCATGTCCACAATCTAGAGTAAAATATTGGGATTTTTTTTAATTAAATAAATATTGATGATTTGGGGAGTCTTTCCAAAATGCTGAAGTCAATATCCTGAATATCGACTTTGAAGATAGAATTAAAAAAAATTAATTCCCTTGAAGTTGACATCCTTGATGTCAACTCCAAGGGATCAGTTAAAAAAAATGCCTTCCAGGAGCTCGATCCTCTTCCAACAAGCACAAAAAAAGGTAACGGGGTTTGAATTTGGGACTTCATTAGAGAAAATGGCAATTCAAATGACCAATGTGAGACAATGACCTTTGTTAATAATCCAACTTCATAGATTCAATTCAAGAACTCCAAAAAAAAAAATGCAAGCATAACAGCAACAAGAACCAAAATAATATTGCAATTGGCCAAAATGAACACCTCTTTAATTTCCCCATAGGCACCAAATATTTGACGGAGGTTATCGTTTGATACTGATGCATCCAAATTAAAAATCACGAAAGTGCCTTGATTAATATCTTTCTCTGAAGGACTCTCCTGAATGAAACAATAGCATAATGACAAACCACAGTTGTCCATATATGTGAGTTATTACAGCAAAAGGGTAAAAAGAAAAGGCAAAAGAAAAAGGCTGAACTTCATAACCAACCTTGGGTAAAAAACATAAGCAAAAAAATTGGAGAGGGAGTGAGGGAGAGGGGGGTCGATGGAACTGGAGAGAGGAGGGGTGGCGGCCAAGGGAAGGAATGTGGGTAGGGCTGGGATTGCAGCAAAAAGGGAGGGGAAATTGGGAAGGGGAGAAGAAGGGGGGGTGTGGTAGAACCATTCTTTGCTTTCTACAAAAAAAAAAATCCTTTTTCTGCTCAGGGAGTAGGGTGCGGGGAGAGAGGGGAGAAAGTAAGGAGAAAGGGGGATAGCAGTGGGTTCAGGCAGAGGAGGAAGGGACAGATGGGATGAGGGGTGGGGGGGAGAGAGGGATGTGGGGCGATGGGGGAGAGAAGAGAAGAAAAAAATTGAAGGCTGCAGTTGAGAGAAAAAATTGGAGGAGGGCGGCAAACAAATGGGAGATGAAGGACTTGTGCATTTGCGGTTAGGTTTTTTTTTTTTTTTAAATGCCTAAAGTCGACATCCAGGTGACCAGGATGTCGATTTCAGTAGAAATGAAACAATTTTTAAAATACTAATATTTATTTAATTTACATTTATTTAGTCAATTTTTTGGAAAAAAAACTCCACAATCTAAGTAGTAGAAATCTCTAGGTAAAAAATAACTTGGTAACCATGTTAAACAATTCTTTAAATAATATTTAACCTATATTTCAGTGTTTGTAAAATGACACTCTTCGAGGGACCAATGAAGCAAATACATTAACATTAATAACCAAGAATATATCCTTCTAATATATCACAATATAATTTTGGGAGAGTTTGTAAGACAAGTTATAACTATAAACAAGAGTTAATCTCATCCATATCCCTTGAGATTTGATAAAACAACAAAACAAACTCTATTGTTTCTAAAAACTACAAATACCTTTGTTGACTGGTCAAACTTATATATATAGCCCCTCGTGGTTTTTGTAAAACTACAAGACAAACTCTACCTATTAAAAAAATCATGTGTATAGACTAATTTACAGCTTTGTATTTTTTTAATAGTTATTTTATATAAAGCTACACATGTAACTTTTATTATGAAAAAAGAAATACAAAATATTCCCTATATATGACTAGGTGTATAAATGTATTTTTGTGTATTTAACTTTGAGCTTGAGGGTTTAAAAAATCAATAAATAAAAAAATAGCAATAAAAATTCTAATTTAAAAGAATTGTACAATTCCAATTTAATTTTGAAATTGCAATATTATATAATGTTTATACTTGAATATAATTTTTTCACTTTTAATGTTATTTTATTTTGTTTCGTAAATTGATGTGTATTTTAATATTTTTTTTACTTCTCAATGGTTAGCTTCGAAGTAAGGAGGGTATTTGTAGTTTTTTCAAACAACAGGTTTCATTTTATACTTTTACCAATCTGGATAGAGATGGATGCAATTAGTTCAATAAACAATTCTACAAGTTAGCTAAAAGTTTCCTTCTTAATTAGCAACATAAACCTATATAAGATAGTTAGCTTTCCAACAATTTGAAGTAATCTGACTAGCTTTTTATGTTATAAAGAGAATGTGGGAACATAGGCACCATGTCATGGAGGACATTTTTTCACTACTTTGTAAGTGTTTGGGCTTAGAGATTGAAATAACTAGTCCCTAATTCTGTAGCTACCCTGTCAATCCAATCTAATCTGGATCCAACAAGCCACGAAAATATGTTTGCACAAGTTACAATATTAGTATATGCATATGCTCACTATCCAACGTTCATTGCAAAATAATCAAAGTTAAAGCAAAATTTATTGTTATTAAAGCCTCTTCAATGCAAAATTTGAAATTAAACATCAATCCTTTCTCAATAAATCAACATCTTTTGATGTTATTCTAGCATCTTTATATTATTTCAGTACATTAAATTTAAGTGGAGATGAAGAAGTTTACTAATGGCTATTAAGACTATCTATCTCAAAAGCTAACATCATAATCAAACCCAATTCATTGCTATTAATAAGTAATTTTCCTATGCAAATGAGTTTAAGATTTGAAGCATATCAAATTTTTATGGGGAAATTTGCAAAAATAGCCCCTTTTGGAGGAACATTTGCAAAAATAACAGCTCCCATAATTTCTTTGCCAAACTAACAGGTCAAGGTATTTGACCACGTAAAAAAAACAAAATACCCTTCTTCAATAACTTCATCGTTTCACTTCTGCTCTCTTTTGTTGTTCCATCTCCGTCTCATTTTTTGTCTCCCTCTCCAGCCCTCTGTTCCGTTGCAACCCTCTGTTCGGCTAGATGTTGTTGCTTTTGGTTTTGGAAATTGAAACAGAAATTGGTGTTGTTGTTGGGCTCTCCAGCCCCATTATGACTTGTAAATAACTTTTGCGTACCTCTACCACCCAAAGGAAATCCAAGATTATTACCATCACTTTTGTTCAACACCAACAACAAGGTGGGTTGAATGATATGCTCTGCACAAAAGAAAAGAAGCAACACAATATGCTCTGCACAAAAGAAAAGAAGCAATCAATAATGGGTCATCTACAAAAAATTTTGACAAAAATTTGACAAAAAATTTGACATTTGTGACA
The DNA here is from genome assembly GCA_020080225.1 of Gynochthodes officinalis. NCBI lineage: Eukaryota > Viridiplantae > Streptophyta > Magnoliopsida > Gentianales > Rubiaceae > Gynochthodes > Gynochthodes officinalis. The sequence goes on from CM034620.1 coordinate 16,666,456, forward strand.
TGTATTCGACAAAAAATTCGACATTTGTGACATGTATTCGACAAAAATTTCAACAAATAATTTGACATTTCTGACAAAAATTCGACAAAAAATTTGTGGAACTCGACATTGAACTTGGGGAACTTCACTTCTTCAAATTCCACATTAAATTCGACATCAAATTCGACATCAAATTCGACATGAATTAGACATGAATTATGTCAAATTCGACATAAAAATTCACATCAAATTCGACATCAAATTCCAACAAGAGCAGCCGGTCTCCCACCAAAATAATAGGCGGGTTTTTGTTCTTTGTTGTATTCCAAGCGGTTGAAAAATTCCTTCCGTAGGTATTTGTTCTTGTGTTTTGTGCGGCTGTGAAATTCCTTCCCCCAGGTGATTGTTCTTGTGTTTTGTGCTTTATTGTCTTCTCCATCTGTTTTCTTTTGTTCCCAGGGCAGCTGCCCTTTCCTTGTCTTCTTGTGTTGCAGATTTTTTGTTCTAAGGGCCGCTGCTTTCTTTCTTTAGCTGTTGCCCCCCTGTTTTCTTTTGGCACCTGATTTTTTGTTTTCCCCCAACTAAATGTTTTTCTCTCAGGGGCGGCTAGGTTTTTGTTTTTTAGAAAGAAAGAGGGCCGCTTGGTAGAAAGAGGGCAGCCACTCCAGAGAAGAGAAGAGAAGAGAAAAAAAGAGGCCTAGGAGTTTTCATTGGAGAAAGAAAAAGAATTTGACATAATTCATGTCTAATTTTATGTCGAATTTGATGTGGAATTTGACGTCGAATTTGACATAATTCATGTTGAATTTGATGTCGAATGTCGAATATAATATCGAACACCATGTCAAACATTCATCATTCAACCCGCCTTGTTGTCGGTGATGAACAAAAGTGATAGTAATAATCTTGGATTTCCTTTGGGTAGTAGCGGTACGCAGAATTTGTTTACAAGTCATAATGGGGTTGGAGGACCCAACAACAACACCAACTTCTGCTTCAATTTCCAAAACCAAAACAACAACACCCAGCCGAACAGTGGGCTGCGACAGAACAGAGGGCTAGAGAGGGAGATAGAAATGAGACGAAGACGGAACAACAAAAGCGAGAAGTGAAATGATGAAATTATCGAAGAAGAGCATTTTGGTCTTTTTACATGGTCAAGCACTCTTAACCTGTTAGTGTGGTAAAGAAATTATAGGAACTGATATTTTGGCAAATGTTCCTCCAAAAGGTGCTATTTTTGCAATTTTCCCAATTTTACATGTGTGTTTATTATACATGTGTGTTTATTACCATCAAATGGATAGCACTACAACTTAACCTCAATGGTTTAATATACATGTGTGTTTATTGATTTTTTTTTTTTCAAAAGTTCCACATTACTTCAATTTGTATTTATTGAATTTTATTTTGCATTTTTTTTATGTTATTTGAAATTAAAATTGTAAGACAAAAGTCAACTCAAGAAGATAAAAATATAAACAAAATGGCTATTCATACAGGTTTAATGCAACTCCATGTGGTATACAACAAGTTATTCTTATACAGTGATGAATAATTTATCCTGTTTACACATTAATTAATCATAATGCCAAGTAATTTGAAAGTACTATTGTGAAAATTAAACCAGACTGCGAACGAGTAAATTTAAAAGGTCAAGAGATTGGATTCATCATACTCATAATAAAAAAAAAACTATATAATATCATTATAATATAATAAATATAAATTAATTATAAAAATATTAATACTAGTATATAAGTATACTATAGATATGTTATTTAATTTTTTTATATAGTTAAATTTAAATTTAATATAAATTTGTATAAAATCCTAAGTGCATGATTAAATATTTTGTAAAAAATAATATAAAAAATCTTAAGTAAAGAGAAAGCTAAAAGTTATAAGAAATCTTTTGTATAAATGTTTGAGACATCAATGTTTGAAGAATTAAAAAACTTATAAGTAAAAAATTCAAAATATTCATATAAAAGGCAATAGAAAATGAGTTTTATAAAAATTTATAGGTCAAAACTATAATTTTAAAAACTAAATTTTCGTTCCATAAAAAAAAGGTAATTGACCTGATAAAACCTTTCACGAGTCAAATTGGATTTTTGACCATTTTAATCAAGTTTGACTATATTATTCGATTGGACAGACCAGTCTAATAGTGGTATAACAACGTGATTTGAAAGTAAAATACTCATGTCAAACAATGCTATTTTGTTTTTGGTCATATATATATATGACTATTTTTGGTTATACTCCTCTTCTTCTTCTTCTTCTTCTTCTTCCTTTTTTTTTTTTTTTTTTTTTTGAGATTGTCTTATGTTAGAAGCAAAAAAGTTTTTGTCAAAATTTTTCATGGAGCTTTTTATTTTGGAAAAATGGTAAAAGTGTGTTTAAAAAAAAAATCATGTGAAGAGAATTTGAGTACGAATTTAATTTTTAGTCTGAAGTAAAAAAATTATTTAAATATTTTATTTTACTCTGGGAAAAGTTAAATTTTCCTGGGAAAAAAATAAAACCAAGCATAGCTGGACAAAAAAAAAAATCCAGGCATGAATTACTGAATATCAATTATTTGAGAAAATTTTTATTAGAATATATAAAAATTTTGGTGAAAATTTTTATTAGAATATATAAAAATTTTGGTGAAAATTGTTTATAGGAAAAAGTATTTTGGATAGAGAATATAAAGTGCACTTGTGGAAAAAAAAAATTTGGAGGAGAATTTAGAAGAAAATTTTGAATTTTAAAATGAAATAAAAATATGTTTTAATATTTTATTTATTTTGTGAAAAATATTTTTGCAAATGAGAATTAATCAAACATGGCCTAAACGACGCCGCTGGTGTTTGTTCATTAATTGGGGGCAACGTGGAAAAATTCTATCCTTCGATACAATACATTTAATCTTGGCCGTCAACCAGAAAGTTTAAAATAATTTTAAACCCTTCATGTAAATTGGACCATTGAAGAGGTGAATCACTTCCTTGAGTCGAGATTCTCTGTGTGTGACTGCGTGTTTTTATTCGCATTTTATCTGTTTAAATTGATAAAAATGGAAGACATAGAGGATTTATTAGCTGGAAATGGTGGCGTGGGAGTTGGAGTGCCACCTGGGTTCCGGCTGCCTGTGGCGACGGCCATTGGAATCAGTCCCAAACAACCAAGGAAAAAGATCGATCATAGTATTCCTAAAGCGCCCCTTAATATCCCGGGCACCCAGGTGCCTTTCCTCTCTCGTTATTACTGCGGTTTTTTCATTTTCTGTTTTCAAGTTTTTTGCTGGTTTTGGGTTGATTGTGATAAACTTGATTATGGGTCTAATGGATATTTTTTTGGTTTATTTAAAGCTGATTTGTGATTTTTCTGTAATGCATTGCAGACAATTTATATGAAGACATTTGGGTGTTCACATAATCAGGTAGCTTTCTTTTTCCATGATTTTTTTATGTATGTTTACTAGAAAGGGTTGCTTGAAAAAAAAAAAAAAATCGTACTTTGAGCTGCCTATGGAGTAACAAGTCCGCTAGCTGATTGGGAAATATGGGGTTTTGTAAATTGTGGTATTAGGTGGCAAGGAGACATTTGGAGAGTGCAATTTTAATGTCCTTCTCGGAAATTGGAATTTAGTGAGGATGATGAAAACAAAGCTGTAGACCAATATTTTTCTTCTGTTATTTTCAATTGCATAGGAGAAAGAATATATTATGATGGATCAATTTTTGAATATAGATCTCATTTTTTCATGTTTTTCTACTCTAGAAAGTTTTTTATTTCCTTATTCTGTGAGAAAAATTGTACTCTATGGTGATTATTTTTTAGATTAATTTTACCTTTTCCTTCTATGCACAAAATCTTGTATTTAAATGGAGCAATTAGTACTGCCTGATGAATGTATGACTTGTGAACATCATATTGTGAGCGTAGGCAAATGAAAGATTAGTTGCTTGTATTTTCAGGTACATTGGTTGAAAATGCAAGATAGTCAAGAAAATAGACCTGAAGTTTCTTCGTTATCTGCCATAACTTTCATTAGGATGTTGGATCTTGAATCAATCCATTTTTGGATGGTGTATCAACTTTTAGCTGTCTGAAATTTTCTACTCAGATAGGAATATTTATTGATTTGTTTCTTTCATGCTTGCAGAGGTATATCATACTGACTGTATTGGGAAAACTAGAATGTCCCCCTGCAATGTATATCAGGCCTTTCTCTTACTCACAATAGTGACATGTTTAGAAAAATAATGTAACTCAGGGTCTCTTGCAGGACATTTTTTGTGTTAAAGAAACTTGATTACTGTATTGCAGTTGAATTCTTTTCAAATATGATTTAGTAATCTATGTTCTGTTGAAGTAAGGAACCTTTTGCTTACTTTAAATTGAAGTTTTTTGGCTTATACGTGCAATTTTTTGTTGACTTAGAGTTGTTGTGCTCTATTACGACAGATCATGCAAATTTTATTACCAGTATATCCTTTGTTCACCCTAGTTTTAGTCATTAACCTTTTGGATTCTCTGATTTTTCCTACCAGAGTGACAGCGAATATATGGCAGGTCAGCTCTCAGCCTTCGGTTATGTTTTATCAGATAATCCAGATGATGCTGACCTGTGGCTTATTAACACGTGAGACATCTAGTTGTCTGTAATTTTGATATATTTTTTTACGAGCAAACTACAAAGACATTTGCTGACCTTCAATTTTGGATCCCAGTATTAGTGGTCCCAGATGTTCAGGAAGATTTGTTTATGGTCATTTAATGTCCTGTGATTAGTGATTCTTTTTGTGGCTTTCCAAATTGGATGTTATGTGTGTAGATGAATCTACTCTATTAATGTTTCTTAAACAAATTTACATGCATTTTGGAATCTTGATTTTAGATAAAACTTCTTAACACTTAGTGGGTTTCAGTTTTTTTGTTCTGATAGCTTTCTTTTAATGAACTCCACCCATGTTAAACATTTTTATATATGTTTACACATTTTACATGTCTACATGTTAAATATTTTTAATATGGCTGGTCCCAACTCTGGATAAAGGAGGAGGGCTGTGTTAAGTCGATAGCCAACAAAACTGTCAAACCTAATGATATCTTTCTTTTAATGGATTCATTGGTATGAGCAGTATGCACTTGCCTGTGGAAATCAGCTAATATCATCCATATGCTCTCATTAACAGAGTTTATAGTTGAAAGTGAAGCTAATGCTATTAAATAACTTTTGTTGATTTATCTCTACATTTTACTTGTCTGAAATGCAGCTGCACAGTCAAGTCCCCAAGTCAGTCTGCAATGGAAACCTTGATTACAAGATGTAGAAGTGCTAAAAAGCCTCTAGTGGTGGCAGGGTGTGTGCCTCAAGGAAGTCGTGATCTAAAAGAGCTGGAAGGGGTCAGCATAGTTGGGGTTCAGCAAATTGACCGGGTTGTAGAGGTTGTGGAAGAGACACTAAAAGGTCATGAGGTGCGACTTCTGACCCGCAAGACATTACCGGCTCTTGACCTACCAAAGGTGAAATTTGGATCTCAAACATATGGCCTTGATATATAGGGGTTCTTTAAAATCATGGGAATTTATCAACTCTTCCATTGTTGCTCGCTTATGATTGCTGCTCTTGTATTCCTCGATAGGTTAGGAAGAACAAGTTTGTGGAAATTCTTCCTATTAATGTGGGCTGTTTAGGTGCTTGCACCTATTGCAAGACAAAGCATGCTCGTGGTCATTTAGGAAGCTATACAGTTGAAAGCCTCGTATGTACCTGTGATATATCGTTCTAATAATTAATTTGATTACGCTTTCTGTTCTTAATTAAGGTGAATCTTCAGGTAGATCGTGTCAAAGCTGTAATAGCTGATGGAGTGAAGGAGATCTGGTTGAGTAGTGAGGACACTGGAGCATATGGTAATTCCAAAAACTCTTTATGGCACTTTATCTGAGGAGCTAATTTTTCATATTGAATTGGAGTATGATGTCTATACAACCTTACCCTACTGGAATTAGCATCTGCATTGGAGTTTTAATAAACAAAACTATTAAAGGGGGATCTTGTAGTCATTTCTCAAATAATAAGGAATCATAATATTCCTAGAGAAAGAAAGATTTTTTATTGTATGTGTGCTAAGCAGTTTTTCTTTTCATTATTTATTGTTTGATTTATTTTTTAAATCCTAATTCCCAATAAAAACAATACTTTTCCTCTTTGGGAACAATTCCTAGTATTGTTTTAAATTTTTTTTTTTTTCTCAACAGAAAATGGATTTACATCCTTAGAGAAGCATAAGGAAGTTTATTCATGAATAAAAGTGACGTTTTCTTGGTTCATAAAAGATTGTGACAAATTGATCAAATACAGATTAGCACACTAACATAGTGAAATTGAGTTTGTGTTGAAATTTTTAAGTTTCTAATGCTTTGAACAATTATGCAGGTCGTGATATTGGAGTTAATCTTCCAATTCTCTTAAACGCTATTGTTGCAGTGCTTCCCCCTGATGGTAGCACAATGCTTCGAATTGGGATGACAAATCCTCCATACATTCTTGAGCACTTGAAGGAAATAGCCAATGTTTTGCAGCACCCATCTGTATATTGCTTTCTACACGTACCTGTCCAATCTGGAAGTGATTCTGTGTTGAAAGTTAGTCTAATCTCTCTCCCCCTTTATCAAAATATTTTATTGCATTTTGGGCGTTGCTACTGATTTCTCTCCAACAAATCAATTTGAAGTTTTATGGTGAGCATGCTATGTAATCTTTACTGATGTAACTTGTTTTCCCTGTTTCTTTAATTTAATGAATTTTTCAGGCAATGAACCGGGAATATACTGTTAGTGAGTTCAGGAAAGTGGTGGACACATTGATTGAATTGGTCCCTGGAATGCAGATTGCCACAGATATAATTTGTGGATTTCCTGGTTTGTTTTCGAATATGGCTTCATATTACAATTCTGTTACACATAAACTGTTTCTGTTGTGTGTGTGTGTGTGTTTTTTTTTTAAATTCCAAAATGGTTTTTCTACTTGCATTAGAAAAGCTTTTATTCACTATTGATATGCCAATGTAGTGATATTGAGTTCAACACCAACTACTTCCTCCATCTCAAAAAAATGGTTTCGTTTTAAAGTTTTTCTTTATTCCAAAAAAGTAGTCCATTCTTTAATGAAATTCTTATATTATCCTAACTAATAATTAATAGATGGCTCATAATTAAAAGGTAAGAATAAAAATGAAAATTTGTATGTTTAATGAAGTATTAAATGTATTGTACCTTACAACTAATAAAAAGTCAGAAAAAAAAAATGTGGATTCTTTTTCGGTCAGAGAGGGAGTATAATTTATTTACCAATGAGTTTAGGTCACTCCTATTGTTATCTAACAAGTCCTTGATTTCATTATGGAGATGCTTGTAGAACTTGCAACCAAGTTAATAGAGTTGGTTAGATTTTTTTTTTTTTTTTAAATAGTTATTCATCTTTGTTTTTGTGTTTGGAGTTGGAAGTTGGTCAGTTTTGTTGTTACTGTTTTACTTGATGAGTTCCTCATATATGTTGTGCTGTTAAGGTTTTTCCTTCCATATATTTGCATGAGTTGTCACTTTATCAATTATCCTTGCAGTGTAGGTGTCATCTGAAATTATGTAGAAGTTATATTTGTTTTTCATTCTCAGGTGAAACTGATGAAGATTTTGCTGAAACTGTGAATCTCATCAAAGAGTACAAGCTTCCTCAAGTTCATATATCACAATTTTATCCTCGGCCTGGTATGGTGTTTTTTATTCCATTTTTAAATTTTTATCTTTTTCCTTGTCAGTAAGTGTAAAAGTTATTGTCATCATGATATATGTTCCTACTAAAATCTTCATGTATGTTATTAGTCAGATACCATATTCTGTAAGTAGAATTGGTTAGCCATTATATTAGCTGTGCTTTCATTGTAACCAGGGACGCCTGCTGCAAGAATGAAAAAAGTTCCTAGTACTGTGGTGAAGAAAAGAAGTCGGGAATTGACTACTGTATTTGAGTCTTTCGCACCATATATTGGAATGGAGGGCAAAGTGGAGAGGATATGGATTACTGAATTTGCCACAGATGGAATTCACTTGGTAAGATATGATGTATTTATGCTGAGCTTTATTGATTTGAACTTTTTGGGTTAATTTTCTTCTTCAAATGCAGTGTTAAAAGTTGTGGAATTGGGTCTAGCCCAGTGACATTCTTTAGGCTTTGATTTTCCATTCATCTGCCTTACTCTACCAGAATCCAAATTTTGTTTGGACATGACCTTGTATGTTGTCATTTCATTTAGGATTATTTTAATGTATTTGGTGTGACCTGTTGAGAGTGCTGCAGGAGATAGACATTGCCATACTATTAGAAGCCTCAAGGCTACCATGAGCTGCTTTTTGTCAAATTGCTTTCTATGTAGCTTTATTATGCAAAATACTCCTTAAAGATTTGTGTTACTAATTGAAAGCACCAATACCTAATCAATACCTTTTTTTCTTAATCACGTAATATTAATGCATTTGAATTGACAATGCTTTATGTTTTGGATGCCGTTTCACTTCTATGTTAATTCCACTTCTTTGCTTTAGGTGGGACACACTAAGGGATACATCCAAGTGCTTGTGGTTGGTCCAGAAACCATGTTGGGGAAATCAGCTATTGTGAAGATAACCTCTGTTGGTAGGTGGTCAGTTTTTGGAGAAGTGATCGAGATTCTCAACCAAGAGGATAATGCAGTTCCAGGTGAGAGAAGTCTTGATAAACACTCACCTTGCTTCGATCTAGATTCCTGTGCTTGTTCAAAAGAACCAGAATCGTGTGCTTGTAAAGCAACTAGTTGCTGTGGACAAGTCCAAGAGATCCAAAAACCAGTCAGAGTTTCAACGAAGTTAACCATTCAAAGTTGCCAAACCCTCACTGGTTGGGTACTCAGGAACCGGAAAAACTCTCATGAGGTTGCTACTGGGAATACGCTTGAATTTAAGGAAAAGCAAAAAAGGGCTCCATCTTGGATACCCGAGTGGAATGCGGTTGATAAAGTTCTTTTAGGTGGCGTGCTAGTGAGCTTGTTGACAATTTTGGCCGTATCTTTGTGCCTTGGGTCTAGAAAATTTTAAATTTTTTGTAATCATAGTGTCTTCTTTTAAAGGGTAGGATGGCAGGGAAAGCCATAAAGGGCTCCATATATTATTTTTTGTGTGATTATATTGGCGTCAAACTTTCTGAATTTTCTGAAATTTGAGAACTGTAACATTTCCCTTGTATAATCGTTCTTGTTGGTTTAGCTGAATCAAGATAAATTAGTTTGTTCTGAAATCTGATAAGCAACCTTACATTTCTGGTTTTGAATTCTTATTTACATTATGATAAATGATAGCTACATTTCGTGTCAAAGCATTCAATAAAATATCTGAACATTTGCCAATAGGCAAAAGATACAACAAAACAATACAATTGTTACTCAAGTACAATGGTTCAAAATTCAGGGATATTCCGACGCTACTAGAACTAACATTCCCAAGCTGGGCTAGCAGCCAGAAGGGATTACGATTTCTCCCCTTGTGCTTCTTCTGCCGCTGTCTTTATTGTAATTATTTGCCAACGTACCTATCTGTTTTACACTTGAATAAGTAGCTAAATAATATTAGCTTCTCATAGCAGCATATCTGATTTGGCAGGTAATCTCTTGAAGAAATTGGCAGGTACTGATGGTAATTTGCTCCTGAACCGTGGATGGCGAAGCCAATACAGCCCAATAAGCACCGCTACCACTTGGAATGGAGTAACATAAAGGAACACAGCAGAGAACAAGGCAAGTATAATGACTATAGCAGTAGCTCTCGGATCCCTCCAATTTAATATGGAAAGAGCCCTTTCCCCTTGTGTTGCCAAATCTCCAATCACACTCTGCACCCTGCCCGCGACACTCCGCAACCGATCATACCTCATCCTAACAAGATCTGTTGGGCGTGAAGTTGGGAATGTATCAAACTCCTCATCCAGTTCATCTGGATGAACATTTTCAGCTTGAGATAACCGAGCATCCATGTGGGGAGGATGTCTAGACCGAAATCGGTAGTTCCATAAGCCAATGACAAATAGGTAGAGGAAAATTGTGGGCAAGATCAATTCGGGATAGCAGACCAGTATCAAGAACAGCACATGAACAAGGATAGTTGTCAATGGATTTTTCCACTGACAGATACTGTCTAACCATCGACATACTGCCCCAATCCCTGAAAGAAGTGACATTATTCGATGGAAGTTAGCTTTGCTTCTCCTCAGGCTAAACATATGATAATCCACATCTAACATATATTCCACAATCTCCCTCCTGAGAGGTGGCTCTGCTCTGGATAGTCTTGCAGCCACAATCTGCATTGCCTGATGTCGCAGCCAGTCGATGTGCCTAACCGAGATAGGCTGAACATAATGCATCTTGGGAAGCAAGGGCCTCCCATATTGAGCAACCATATTAACCCAAGCTGTACAAGTGAACCTCAATGCCAAATGTAGTTCCCCATGCTTCTTTAAGCCAGAGGGCTGAAGAACCAACAAGGGATAATAATGTGTATAAATCCTATCGGTTTCTAAGGTCGAAAGCCGAATTCTAACCTTACCAATCCTCTGATCCCTTGCGTCATCTTTGCTTCCATTGATGTGGTTATTATCAAAAACACCAATAGTAATTACAGTACATGGATCATGTACTTCCCAAGTGTACTGCTCATTCCAGCGAGGAGTCAGAGTATCAAGAAGTGTTCTTGTTCGAACCCACTTGTTCCCATACTTGGCCACACAATAAGCATCGGTAGTTTTACCATCCTTGCTCTTCATTGGCAGTAAATTTCGAGCACTCAAAATGCCCAATTCAAGAATCCCAATGCTATGTTTTCTCAGATGTTTAGAAGATGGCTGCAAATCACTGCTAAAATGTGTGGACTCATCCAGGACATGATAACCAGCATCTATACAAACTCGAAGATGAATTTTGCTAGAAAATTTTACTTCTTTCTTCTTCTCACTTTCTTCTTCCGCAAATGAAGGCTTGTGGAGATTAAACCAACGAGCTTCAGGAAGCTTAGGAAGCTCCCCTCTTTGTAGAACTTCTCTGACTGGTATCAACAGCCTGCCAATTATCTCATCCTTGCCTGGTCCAACCTTATCATCAACACTAACAATAATATACTCATCAAAAGGCTCTGCTACAACAAACATCAGTTCCTCATTCCAAACTGGGCTATAAGTCCCCATCTGTGCAGGCCTAGTGGCCCTTCCTTGAAGTCCAACCTGTATCTTTACTGATGCAACTGGTGGCCTACCCTTCTCAGATGGCAGAAGATCCTGAGCCTCAATAACATGAATACGAAGATAATACAATTTAGGGGAAAAATAAACTTTTGATCTCGTATTCGCCAGAAACTGTTGGCTGACACTGTGAGCATCAGAATGCCAAGCCTCAGGAAAGGCCTCATCAGCTTGAGTCCCCACCCAAACTGCAAGCATAATCTCCCCCAAATTATGCACCTTTTGCCCCTTCTTATCCTCCAATCTATACCACTGTGGAGCCAGAGGACTATCAGGTGGAACTCGAAGAGGTACATCCACAACATCAAACCCAACTTTACCCACAAAATCATCTTTTGCAAAATCCTTGTCCTTCACAGTAATCTCAACGAAATTGGACTGCAATCTTTCCTTAGAGAAAGCAAAAACTTTATTCCACACTGGATTCTGATTTTTCTCCAAGTGATTGGTAACCCCTTTATAATTCCCAACTTTCACTTCAACATATGGATCAAGACTCCCTGTTATATCCATCACTGGAAGATCCTTAGCCTTGACAACATGAACATACAAAAAATGCATCTGTTCCACCATGTCATAAGTACTTGCAGTCTTGTCCCTACCCCAGTACCCCATCCTTGCAGCCACAGGTGGCTTAGTCTCCACCAGCCCAAATTCAGGCTTTTGCCCTGGAATCTGCATATGCATCACGGTGGCGGGTCCTGCCTTGGCAAAATCACTTCTTGCTTCCACAATGACTGGCTTTTCCGCCGGAGGAGGAGGAGGGCCACCCCCAGTCCCAAGAGAGTAAAAAGTCCTTACTTCTTTCTCCTTCTTTTTCTTCTTCTTAATATCACTATAGCCCTTGAACTCATCACCAAGATTATTAGGATTGATTTCTTGAAGTGGTGTTTCTTCAGCTTCCACAAAATTCAAATTCACAGGAGGAGGCTGTGGAGGATGGTGCTGCTGCTTCTGCTGCTGATGATAATGATGCTCCTGCTGCTGCTGTGGTAGCTGTTGTCCCTGCTGCTGTTGGAGTAGTACCTCAGGCTCAAAATCTTGACCACCACTACTGCGAGGAATAGCGTAGATTTTCAATGCAATATCACCCTTTACATGAGAAAAGATCCCTCTTTTATCAAGAGGGTATCTCTGAACCGAAGCCTCAGACTGAGAAAAGGGGACGAAAACGCCAGAAATTCTGACTTTCCCAAGAAAGTTCCTGTGGTGACCGTGGTCACGATCATTATACAGAAACACTTCAATGGTTTTGTCAGCGAGATTTGTGGGGTTCTGAAGGTTGAAAACAAGGGTCTCATTCCAAACAGGGTTGAGATCTTTAGGCTTAATTCTTGTCCTCTGTTTTTGGCCATCGAAATCTACCTCTACAAAGGGACTTGCTGACCCTTGCCCATCTTTAGGCATAAGATCACTGGCTTCAAGAACTTCCACTACAAGTTTAGCCATTCAATTCAAAAATATTAACGTAAAGTTTGGCTCCTGGAATAAAGGGGAGGAGTTGTTAAGATGGAAATTTTTTAGGCGAGTAAGGAAAGGAAGGAGGAGAGAGAAAGAGGAGTGAGATTGAAGGTGAAGACAGGAAAGGAAATGGAGGACAGTACAAATGTAGAATAGTATAGAGATAGAGAGGAGGACGAAGGAAAATAGTAAGCGGTGGGAGGGGACTAGGTGAAGTGGTGGTGGGCTGCTGATATGTAATTGTGATGTGCTGTTTTGCTTTTATTTTTTATTTTTTATTTTTTATTTTGAGTTTTGGGAATTTAGAAAGTAGAAAAATATTATGTGTGATCAATGAATCTTCCGGGTAAAAAACATCTATTTGTCACTGTAAAGTGTTTTTGTTTTTCCCTTTTTTCCTCAATAATAGACAAAAACTTTGTCATTTTAGTTTGCACATCCTCACATAGAGTGCAATAGAGTATTTTCACATGTTTTAAAGATATGTCCATTTAGTGCATTGGAAAATATGATGAGTAAATGAGGCTTTTATGGATAGATATTTCGATTTGCATTTTTAGGTTCTCAAAATAATATTTTTATATATTTTTTAAAAATATATTTTATAATATTTATCTTAAAAATCTAAAGTACAATTTATACATATCCCTTACATTAACAAAGAATTTATAAGTGCTTTTACTATTACTTTAACTTGATCGTTTTTTTACAATGCAATGATTATTAACCTAATCTCTTGTTAATAAAAAGGTGTTTTGTTTTGTTTTGTTTTTTGGTTGCTATGTTTGAAGATTTTTCTTTTTTCAAGTAGAGGTTTGAGAGTGTGGATTATAAGATGAGATTATTTATTATTAAGTAGTATTAATGTGAATAAATAAATGAGCTTCCATATAACTGGATAGATATTTCTGTGTGCATATATTGAAGATTGAATTCTTCTATCATAATTATGTAAAAATTTGAATATATGCGAACAGCTAGCTTTCAGAATCGAACCGAAGACCATCAAATTCCATATTACGCCAACTAAGAGATTAAATGGCGAAAGAAAACCAAAAAAAAAAAAAGAAGAATTATTAATTTTAAAATTACATTAGAATTTTCTAATAAAATAAAAGTGCATTTGTTATTAAATAAAAATTAGAATATTGTTTTGAAATTTAAACTTTTTTCTAGTAAATTTGTTTTATAACTCTAACTATTTTTTTTAACGTTTAATTAAAAGTATATTATATCTAATTATTTAGAAGAATCAAAACACAAAAAAGAAAGCATCGGCAAAAGCCTTTCTTTCTTTTTGGGTGGGATACTGGGATCTGTCCCTCAGTCCTTTTCCCTTTCCTTTTCAAGGAGTTTAGGGGGGGGAGCGGGATCGCAGCCGATGAATTATTTTATAAAGGCATTGTTGGGATGGTCACCAATGAATTATTTTAAAAAACAGTAATAGTAATTTGAAGTGGGGGAGGTAATTGGTAAAACACTAATAAATATGAGAGACATGGGAGGTTATGGGGGACATTTAAAATATAGCAATGGAAAGTTTGTTGGTCTTTCAAGTCAAAGCAGAAAAGCTTAAACAAATCCGAATTGGGGTGCACTAACCCATCGGTGCCAATTGGTGAAAAAGAATTGGCCAATGCATGGACATTTTTTTTTATATTGTTTTATATTTTTATATTCTTGACATAATATATTTTTTTTATGTTCTTCACATAATTTTATATTATTAAAAATATATAATACTCATTTCCTCCCTGAAAAAGAGTCCATATTGATACAATTTTTTTTAAATTGTGAATTACAGTACATTTAATATATTATTAAATTTATATTTTTACGTTTATACTTTTTCTTTTAAACTAGGGAAATGGAATAGGTAGTTGGGCTATACACTGTTATTATTGATAAGAATAATATAAAAATTTCACCAAAAAATAGGTTTTTTTAGCAAACAAATAAAATTTTCCAAATTAGATTTTTTTTTTCAGAATTAAGGTAGTATAAAATAGAGTAAATTTATAAAACTCCAAACAGTAATTCTTGATTTTTTTTTTTAAATGAAAATTTCTCTATGCCAGTCCATCTTACTTTTTCCATTCTTAACAAACCATCAACTCATTTATTAAAAAGGGGTGGGATGGAATTTTAGTCATTTTTGTCTGATTTTATTTACTATTATTATGAAAATAAAAGGACTCATATAAATCCATTGTCTTCTTCATCCCTCAAAACTTAAATGCTCTTCCTTAAATACTTTGGACTAAATTTATTCTTTTACTTAGGTTGGAGTTCGCTTTTTGAAGAGCTGATTCTCATTGAATTGAATTGAATTTGTTGGATAGAGTGGCAATTAGAGAATTTGATCTAATGAAGATGAGAATGAGAGGATGGAGAAAATGGCGATAGCAATAACGAAGAGTTCCATAAACCATGAGTAGAGTTATTTGTGGAATAAGAAGAAATATAACGTTTGAAATTATATAAATTACTCTCGAAATTAATATAGTTGAGTGTAGTTGACGTCAAAATCTAACAAATGATGAAGTGTTCAACGTTAAAGTAAATTGTGTGATTTGTGAAAGAAAAGTTAAAAATGTTAGATCAAAATAATTTAGTAACTACTCAAATAATTTAGTCTAAGGTGAAAAAGATTCATCTTCATTTAGACTTATATGATGTTAAACATAATGCTATTGACCAGGTCGGTAAGGATTGGTAAATTTGCTCATATGAGGTATCGAATGATAATTTAATGAGTTTTTGAGTTTCTTTCCTTAAAATATACTTTTACGAAGAGTTTTCAACTCTCGTTTTATTTAAAATTATTTTTACCCCATCATTAATCCTCCAATTAAATTAGCGTTTTGCGATATTCACGAGATTTTTCTCATAGACAGTGAAATAATTCTATATAAGATAAAAATTAAATGAGTGTCTAATTTATTTATCTATATATATATATCCTATTTAAAACATACGAGGCACCTTTTAAAGACAAAACATGAAAAATAGCCCATTAGGGTATTGAACAATACTTCGTAAAAACACATGAATCTATTCTTGCCTCATCATTAATTTATGTAGTTTGAAATATAAATGTATATTTAATCCTTAATCATCTGAATGTGAATAATTTTGTTCTTTTCGTTTTAAAATATATATATATTCACACACACACGAATCACACCCCTTTAAATGCAAAGTTTCCTAATTGATTAAAACACGCCTAACCAGAAAGTATTTGTGGAATATTCATCCACAGTAAAAAAGACAACACTCATATTAACATAATTTCAATGACTATTGACAAGGGGGCAGAATCTAATCAATCTATGATTCATGAATCATTATGAAAATGCTGAACATAAATTTGTAATTCCAACCAAAGGACACAAAATGATGAATTCCTGCAAATCCCAGGAACCAAAACGGACCCATGTCCTGAAGGAAACTTAATGTTAACGCTATAATTTCAGCCAAAATTATTAGAGGGTCATCATCTATCACAGAGGCACATTGGTACAAATGCAGCATGACTCTGAACTGCAAACAAATCTGGCATAGGTCTCCCCACTCTTCCCAAATTGTACGAGCACACCATAATTGCATCTTGATTGACATGTTGTTGCAATTATATCTTTATTATGGATGCAGTTATGCTTAAAAATATTACTTGAACAAAGAATTGGAAAGGGATAATTACCGATACCTCATTAAGTTATTAGTCTATTATCGATATTTTTTTATAGTTTGTCAAAATTACCAATGCCTTCTTGAGATTTTGTTTTTTAAAGAATGGGTTCATTTTAAAGGATTTCGTTAATATTGTAGCAACTGACTGAATTTTTCAGATGAAAATTCCTTTTTACTCTAGTTTTTATATTTACTTTATATTTTTTTTATAAAAAAATTAGGACAAAATTTTGAAACAAATTTTTTTATATTATCTAAAAACATTATATTATTATAAAATTTTACTTACCTCCAATTTATTTTTATTATATTATTGATATTAAGAGTGATAATATATAAATTAAATTAACAAAAGAAAAATAAAAAATAAAAAATATACTTATAATAATATATTAATTATATAAGATATTAAGAAATTTTGCATAATTAATATATTATTATAGGTATATTTTTGTATTTATTTTTCTTTTGTTAACTTAATTTATACATTATCACTCTTAATATCAATAATATAATAATTTTATATTAAAAATAAATTAGAAATAAGTAAATTTTTATAATAATATACGTTTTAAAATAATATAAAAAAATTTGTTTTAAAAATTTAGTCTTTTTTTTAATTTTTTGATTTTTTGATTTTATTTGTTGCCTTGTGCACAGGGTAATTTTGTCATTTTGCTTCTTAAGTCAAGTAAATATAACTGTAAAGGAGTATTGATAATTTTGACAAGCTACAAAAGGGTATTAGTAATAAACTAATACCTCGGGGGTATTGGTAATTATCCCAACTTGAAATGATGAAAATAGTTTAAAATATAAAGTTTAGAAAATAGGAAAACTTTGGTTAAGAATCAAATTATTAAAGAATATACAACTTTAGCTGGATTATTTTTAAAGGCATGGGCGTTTGGAATTTTATTTTTTTTTCATTTTATGTACAAAATGAACAACTTTATAAAAACAAAAATTCAATTTCTATGCAGTCGTTCTTGTAATGGTTATGTATTTAAAGTTATACTCTTTTAAATATAAGGATAGATCCTCTGTTTCGATTAATGTATATTAATCGTATTTTATTAATAAAATAAAATAATTTTATTAATATATATTAAATTCTAACATAAAATGTATAAACTCCAGTCTTAATGAAATTATTTCGTTTTATTAATCAACCATGGGTAATATAAATTAGTAAGGACAGAAAATTTCAATTACTTAAATACTCCCTCCTTATCGAGGAAAAGAAATCTGATTTTCTAAATTATTTAATTCAAAAAAATATACTTTTGAATAAAAATTTTAAAATATTCTTATTAATAGTAACTATATATAAACATAATTTAAAATATGAATAAAAATAAAAAATTACATATTAAAGTGCATTAAATGTAGCGTAATCTTATATTAAAAAAAAGGTTATATTTATTTAAAATTAAACTTTAAAAAAAAACAGAGGGAGTAATAAAACTTTCAAGTGCTCCCTTAATTAAAATTTTTCCTAAAAGAAAATTTTTATTTTGGGGATCTCCCTATATTTGAGTCACACATTAAGATCGTTTGCCTTTTTTTCCTTTTTCAAAAGTCAATATCTAATATTCCCCTATTTAAATATTTTTAATCTAGGTTTTGTTTGGACAGAATTTTTATTTACAAAAAAAATAAATTTTTAAAATAAAATAAAATATCTGAATATATTTTTATTTTAAATTTTTTTACTTAAATTCTTCTCACATAATTTTAAAAAAAAATTCTTCTATTTTTTCTTTCAAAATATTTTTTTTTAATTAAAAAAAATCTATTAAAAATTTTACATATCTAATATAATTTTTCTCAAATAAATCACGATCCAAACGAAGGCTAAGTCTACAGCGACGACCCACAGAATTCTTTAGCAGTGTGTATGTAAATAAAGATGAATAAATTTGTTCATAGAGAGAAATGAAGTAGGCTGGAGTTGTGGGAATAATAATTCCGGAAGGAGAAAAACTGAAAAAGGGGTGAAAAAGAAAACAGAGAATATTCAGGCACAAAGAAAACAACAGTTGAATGTGTTTTATCTATCCCCACACTGAGCCCACTACTAAGATGGGTTGAGATCTACCCAATAAAGAATGACGTAAAAGCATCGACTTTTGTATGATATGACAAAAATCTCCTAAAAGTGCCACCTTCATTGCTGCCCCATCAGTCATCACCTCCATACTTATCTCTTTTCATGGGAAAACACTATTGCGTGATGTATGCGAAGGCCAACAATCCAACAACATATATATCTTAACAATGAAGTGTCGTCCTTTGAGGATAACATGATGTAATTCTTGGATTTTTTTTATATATTTTTTTTCATTTTTAACCTCTTGAACTATGACAAAGATCTTGAGTTCATGCGGATTGCAATTTCATTTTGCACTTTTATTACATAGAGATAAAATTTTGTGATGTAAATTTTTTTCCGAAAATATAAAAAATTATTTGAATAAGTTTAAAATATATTTTAAAATACTATTTATATATAATTTTTATGTTATTATATTGAGGGAACGAGAAAAGTATAAATAATTATTATTTCCTTGGTCTCATTGTTACTGTCAGATTTTTACTTTTTTTATTGCTCTAAAATAAAAATCACAGTTTTATAACTTAAATATACTTTCTTATAATGACATTTGACAAATAATTTTCATCGATGCCCATATACTTCTTAAATTCAAATTGAAAAGTTATATTGTAAATGTATACACATCCATCTCATTCAAATATAATCATTATGTCGTAGGATTAGTCATTTTTGGGGTTATATCAACTTGTTCACACGGAGGACACTTTAACAAGTCTTGCACTAGAGGATTTGGGATTGAATTTCTGCAATTATTTGACAGCAATTATAGAGGCAAAGCTGTTATCTAGAGGATTAGTCCCACACCTGAACTTGTAGGAGATACTCGTAGATTCCATAACCTAGTAGGAGGAGTGGGCTTGTGGGATACGACAATGATAACACATAAAACTAGTAAATGTGGGGATATTTTCTGTGTCTAAAAAAAATACAATCATTATGTTATGAAATACATGAATGAATATTTATTATATTTATTCCTATCTAATATTTGTTCATATCCCTATCCAATGTATATTCATCATATTTAATGAATGTACTCATCTCTATCTAATGTAGGGTACTTATCCCTATCTAATGTAAACATTTATCCATATCCAATGTATATATTTATCCAAATACATTGTTAGGTGCATCATTGTTCTTCTATAATTATCAGCATAGTTTGGTCATTAAGAGGTGTGGTGAAGAAAAGTGAAATAGAATTTCTCTTCTAATTTTCTTATTATCTCTTGTGTCTTTCTGCTTTCTCTATTATATGCTTTTTCTCAATTGTGTTCTATTATTTCTCTATTATATGCTTTTTCTCAATTCTGTTCTATTATATACTTGTGACGCAATATTTTACAACACATTACATGTTTTGTTAATAAGTTAGTTTTCCAAAATGTAATTCTAAATATGGGATAGAAGAAATATGATACTACTTCCGTAAAAAAAAAATTATTAATACAATATTTTTTATTAAGTTAAATAATATAATACACTTAATGCGCCACTAAGTTTATATTTTTATATTTAGTTTTTAATTTGATTTATACAGTGTCATTATTAGTAGAGATAGTATAAAAATTTTACACCAAAATTATATTATTTTTTTAGATAAATAAAATTTTTAAAACTGAACATTTTTTTTAAACGGAACGGAGGGAGTCATTATTCGTGCTCGATATGTTATTGAATTGAAACACCAACAAAACCCTCTTACCATTTCTTTTCTTTTGTTAATATATCTTCTGGTTTTTCTATCGTTTTCCCAATTTCCGTGATCGAACCCATGACAACCCCTCCAAAATACTCCTCCTCCATGTCATTTTTCTTTCAAAGTCTTGCACGATATACAATCGCTTTAATTATTGCGTTATTTTCGAACCTTAAATGGGCACCCTCTCATTTTGTCTTATTTATTTATCTATTGTTTTCTTTTCCATGGTTAAAAGTCATTTGTTAGACATAATAAATTTCAAACCACATGTATAAGTAAATAGAGAAAATATTTTATACATATGATGTATCACGTAAAATTATGTAATTAAATATATTTATGGAGATAACTTATAAATTAAGAAAATAACTCACAGACATAATAAGTTATAAAAAAATATGTAATTAATTTATTATATAAAAAATAAAATCATGTAAATTGTGGATGTCCATCCATACAACTCTTCACTTGCCCATGAAAGTAACTCTATTATCCAAAAGGAAGTCTTGAAGACATGTAACACTCAACTCTTGAAATTCCCTACATTGTAACTTGTAACTTGTGACTTTTAGGATGATGAGAGAAGATGTAACTTGTGACCTTTAGAACTATGATGTGGGAAGATGAAACATTTGGGTTTCTTGTAACCTACATATCATGATGAACCCTAACCGTTTCTTGTAACCTACATATCATGATGAACCCTAAACCTATATAAATAGAGGTTTAGTGGAAGTATGAAGGAGAATAAAAAGAGAATAGAAAATTACACTACACTTGTGTTCTTCACATTTCCTTTTTGTCTTACTTTCATATTATTCTATTTGCTTCTACTATATTTTTAAAATTATAATAGTAATATTACTTTGTAGTATTTTCATAACAAGATATATGTAATTTTTTTTTTTAAAGGATATCTCGAGTGCGTGTAGGTGAAGTAACTGTAGTTGGGTAAGGACATTCGAACTCACCAACATTTCATTCCCAATACCCAATCCTGGTTTGGCTGATTGCATTAATTATTGGAAAGGGAGGTGGAGCAACATCCACATCCACATCAACTATTTTAAAGTTCCGGATGTGATTAGGAATGAAACACGAAGTTCACCATCACATGTTGAACAAGTTCCTCTGGTCTGCAGTCAAAGCGCCACACATACCTGCCTAATACTCCGCTGTATTTTCAACTGCTGCCCCGTACTACTACTACCTCTCTCTCTATCTCTCTCCCTCTGTATCTCTCCATACATAGTAATTGTGAACTTTGGCCCAATAAAATAGGCGAGTTGATAAGTTGGAAATGGCGTAAGGAAAAATTCTCCTGCAATATAGATTTATATCTTTTTTGAATATCGTGTGAGGTAACTTTTCATTAAAATATTGTGAAGATCTGTGTTGGGATTTGATCTATTTGCTTTCTCCCTGCCAATTCGGGCACATCCCTCGATTTACATCTCGCCTAACTAAGGGGCCTTTGATACATGTGAGGAAGTTTCCCCGCAAAGGGGACTTTCTTTTAAAACAAAGTAATTGTGGACTTTGTGTATCTTGTGAATTACTTTTCGAAATGAATTTTTATATGTTTTTTAAATTAATTGTTGTAACATTATTATTTTTAATAATAAAAAATAATAATAACTGATATGATATCTTTAAAATATATTATTACTTATTATTTTTTTATTTTTAAAAAATATAATAAATAATTTTATCTTTACATTTTTATCACATTAATTATTATAACTTTTCACTGTGAAAAGTTATTAAAAGTATTATTATTCTATATGTTAAAATAAATTTAAAAAAAAGGCTGTCTAGGTTTTAATAATTATTATACCACTTTTTCCTCTCTCGAAACAAAAATTCACTTTAAAAAAAAATTATCACAAAAAAATAAAATTTTTATAACATTCTTATTAATAATGATTTTTTATAGTTCAACATTAAAAATAAATAATAATTAATAAAAAGTGTACATTCAATGGAGTATCAATTGTATTAGATTCTATCAATTTAAAAAAATTTCTCTTCATTCAAAAGGTTTATTTCTTTTTTTTTTTTTGGGGGTGGGGGGTGGGTTGAATTGCTAGATTGAATAATAAATTAAATTCAACCAATCTATTATCTAGGCTTAGATTCGAGTTTGTGAATGAACCTAAACAAAATACACGTATTTATTAATTATAGTATAAAAATAATATAAATGCATTAATTTCAGAATATGCATGAGCTCGACCGATCAAGCTACTTTAATTGTTGATCAAGTTGTGCGCCAGCTATTTGATTTATTTCCTACATGACACAGTACAAAACAATAGCCCAATGCAGTTTATCTTATTCAAATTTTTCTTATGCAAATATTCATTCCTGCCTATGGTTAATTAATATTGTCCTTTTTGCATTTCGAATGTTTTGAAAGAATAATGATCTTCAAAGGTAACAATAAGTAAGACAAATATACGTTTATAATTCTAATTTTTTTTTTATAAATCTTAATGTATTGTTATTGGATAAATATGGACACTAAAAGTTAGATTTATGTAAATATCTTCAATAAATATGATGATTACACAATTGATGAAATAGTTCCTAAAAACCAAATTGAGTAGGAAGTAGTAAATTGTAATGTCGGTGGCTCGGCTTTGATTGTTTGTAGATTGTAACAAGAAAAATTGCTATATTGCGGATGTAATTAATATTCACAAGGAGGGCCACAAATATCTCGATTGGAAACAATTGCCTTCCGCTCTGATTTGATGCAGAATGTGGCCTTTATTATATGTACCCCTTTGATATTAAAAAAAAAAAAGAAAAGAAAAAACATTGCCAATAAAAAGGAAGAATGTAATTGGAAAAACAGGCCTTTTTTATAAAAAAAAAAAATTTGGAATTTTTTTTTTAATTTTTGGGATTTCATGATAACATGGTCTAGGAGGGCGATGTAACAAATTTGATCAATGCTGAAAAGGACTTTTATAAATATAGTAAATAAATTACTAGTATTTAATTGCAAACAAAATTTGGTCAACAACGTAGGTCAAACCAAGTAGTTCCTTACCGTTTCAAATTTTCTTTGTCGGTTTCTTCATTTATCAATTTTATACAAAGAAATTTCATCGGCTCCCACACAATTAACCCTATTATATATACTTGTCACTATCACTTGTTTGCTGTGGCTATCATGGCAAATAAAATATTCCTTCAATCTTAAAAAAAAGTTTAATTTTAAAATTTTTATTTATTCTAATTTTTTTGTGTAAAATTTTTATACCACCTTTATTAATAATAATAATATATAACCCAAATTAAAATGTAAGGATAAAAATATAAAATTATATATTTAATTATATATTAAGTGTATTATATTTTGTAATTTATAAAAAAATTATATTAAATTAAAAATAAAATCTTTTTGAAGATGAGATAATATAAAGAACATTGATTTTTTTTTTTGTTTGTTTCTTCTTTTTTTTGGATGGGATCAATTACATCACAAAGTATATAAGTTATCATTAGGGCAAATCCAGCAGTTATGTTGGAGTTACTTGAATATATATATATATATATATATATATATATATATATAGAGTGGATTACAAAATACCACATTCACAATTTTTGCTGATAACAAAATATCCTTTAAACTTTGAACCATAGTAATTAACCTCCTGGGCTATTAATTCGTCATAAAAAAACTATTGAGTTAATTATTGTTAGATTTTATCTTGAGTTTGTTAATTATAAGCGATTATAGTTTCTTCATAAAAATAAAACTTAACATGTGGAAATTATGTTTTCACAGTTTCATAATCTTTTGAGGGAATAAAATGTGCTTTTAGGTTTATGTTTAAATATATTGAGTTATTTATGATAACATAAGGGTAATTTTAAAATTGTGTGATTCAAATTTTAAATCAATATAAAAATTGAAAATTAAAACGAATTAATACTTTCGAGAATTAGTAACTATAGTGCAAAGTTTAGGGGGTATAGGATGAAAAAGTTAGCGAGCACAGGAAAGAGTTGGTTATTAGACTAAAGTGAAAAAGAGATTTTTTTTTGCAATTAACTCAATATATGTTGTTGTTTGCAATCTAGTCCGCAAATTCCTGAAAATTTTGAGGTCATGTTATCGGCTGGACTTTATTTTTGCTAAAGAATAATAAATAGTGTATGTACTATTGTTTCTGCTAAGGAAGAAAATTGGCTATGTTTGGATTCTGGTTTATTTGAAAATTTTTGCATTAGAATGTGTAAAAATTTTGGAGGAATTTTTTTATAAGAAAAAGTATTTTGGAAAGAGAATAAAATTTGTATTGGAGGGAAATTTTTTTAAAATTATGCGAGAAGAATTTGGGAGGAAAATTTTGAAATGTAAATTTTGAAATGAAAATGTGTTTGAATATTTTATTTGTTTTGTGAGAAAAAATAACTTTTTGTTTGTAAATAACAATCCAAACATAGCGTGAATTTGTCCATGGTGGGCAATGCATACCCAAATGGAGCAATCCACAAGCAATAACCTTGCAATCTTGCAAGTCCCTAACATGGAATTGCTTTGGACAAAGTTAATTTTTAGGCAACGTACTCTTGATATGTTTTACTATTTTCTTTTCTGGATAATTTCAGATACATTTCCCATGGTTGTAATATATTAATATAGACAGATCCAAGGTAGACTGCATGTTGAGTTGGCCTCTTGAAAAGAATGTTAAGACTCTTTGGGGATTCTTGGGATTAATTGGTTGTTATAATACACTTATCATATGTTAATTTTTACAAATTTCAATGAAATTATGTGAAATTATACTTTTCTTTCATCACTTCGATTTATGGGTTAATTCAAGGTAAGTTCAATTTTCATGAAGAAATTAAGAGACATATTAAATATTTTGAGAACAACAACAACAATTAAACTTTTATCCTATCATATAGAGTCAGTTATATGAATCATATTTCACCTTCATTTTTTTATTTAAGTTTACATAATTCAAAAATTTTTAAATAATTTCTTTGAAGTCTTTTTAGGCCTTTTGTTTTCACTTTTAGTTTGAATTAACAATTTTTTTGTTTTTACATAATGCACTAGTACATCTAAAGGTTTTTTTACGCACATGTCTAAATCATTTAAATGCGTTTCTCTTATTTTCTCTTCTATTAGCAATATCTTTACTTTTTTTTTAATACATTTATTACATATTCAATCTAATTTAATATGTTCATACATGTATCTCAACAATCCCATTTTTGTGATTCTTATTTTTCGTTGATGTTTATAACTAGTGCTCCAACTCTGATTTGTAAAGTATTGCAGGTCTAATAGTTATTTTATGATTGTTTTTTCAAATTTAATAAAACTTTGCGATCACATAATATAAAAAATCCACTTCTAAATCCACTTTTTGTAGGAGGTTAAAATCCTACGTGCAAAAATCACGTAGCGGAAAGACAACAAAATATTTATTTGGAGACAAACAATATAGTAGAAAAAAAACCTTCACTTCAAAATACAAACGGTAGGAAGAAACTCCTACTTCTCTCAATTCTATTTTTCTTGTTTTTCTAAGTCTCTCACAAAAACTAATAACCATGGGTCCTTTATATAGATCCCATACTTAATTAAAACCAATTAGGATTTGATAATCAAATCCCACACAAAATCTGTTTTATAAAAAGAATCCAAATCTAATTCAACTAAGAATTAGTAAATTCTAATCAAAATATAATTTGCTAAATAAGCTTGGTTTAATACACCAACAAAACCTCCCTCAAACCAAGCTTGCCATAAAAGTAGCTCCAACTCCATCTTGAGTATGAATTTCTTTTGAAATCTCCTTTGCTGTGTAGACCACGTACAATATCAACTTCTTGATCTTGATCTTCATTATCACCTTCAATCTTGTCATTGGTGAAAATTTATACTTTGAAAATTTTCTATTTGCGTCTTCTTCTTGATCAAAAACCTCAACCACATTGACCCAATTGTCAAAACAATCATCTTCACCATTGCTATGCAATTCAAAATATTTTATGATACCCAATTTCTCTTCTCGGTAAAGAGATTCAAATTTGCTCTTATCTTCTTCAACCGTGTCAATGGTTTCCGATTTTTCTTCTAAATTAATGATTTCTTCATCAACCAAAACATCAAAAAATTCTTCTTGTTGCTCTACCGAACCAAGTATCTCTTCTTCATTTTTTACAAAATCAACTTGGCAATTTTCACAATCCATCTCTTCAAAATTTTGACTGTGAACATTAGACTCTACATTGGGACGATCTTTTTCCTCAATTATTATTGTATCTTGAGGTTTTGATATTTGTTCCACTAGCTTGTTCTCTAATACAAGTTTCCCATCAATTCTTTGTTCACGAAGAATTAATGAACTTTGTAATTTTTCAATGCTCAAAGTTGATAAATCTTTAGTCTCCAATATAAGTGCAACAACATAATCAAACCTCATAGATAATGAATAAAGAACTTTTTCTACAAAAAATTTATCATCAAGAATACACCCATTAAATTCTATCTCATTCTTGATATCCAACAAACGGGAAAAATAGTTCTCAATTGTTTCAAATTTCTCCATAGAGCACAACTCAAATTTTCTCTTCAACAATATCACGTTATTTTTTCTAACTTGATTTATGCCAATATAAGCTCTTTCTAAAATATCCCATACTTGTTTGGCAGTTTTAGCCGTACAAATTTTATGAAAAATTGACATATCAATTCCTTGATGAATTTGAGATAAGGTCAAATATACCTTTCTTTTGGTTTCGGTATCAGCATTATCTGGTACCTTTTTTTGAATGAACTGTAGCAAATCGTATGCTTGAAGGTGTGTTTCCATCTGAATCCTCTAAAATTTATAATTTTGCTTTCCCGTGAGTTTTGGAACAACACATTTTATGTTCCAATCATCCATGGCTAACAAACAACTTTTAGCCTCCCTTGCTGGAAAATCACCAGGATCAAGAAACCAACAATTAACGTTGTTGGCTCCGATACCACATGTAGGAGGTTAAAATCCTACGTGCAAAAATCGCGCAGCGGAAAGACAACAAAATATTTATTTGGTGACAAACAATATAGTAGAAAAAAAACCTTCACTTCAAATTCTATTTTTCTTGTTTTTCTAAATCTCTCACAAAAACTAATAACCATGGGTCCTTTATATAAATCCCATACTTAATTAAAACCAATTAGGATTTGATAATTAAATCCCACACAAAATCTGTTTTATAAAAAGAATCCAAATCTAATTCAACTAAAAATTAGTAAATTCTAATCAAAATATAATTTGCTAAATAAGCTTGGTTTAATACACCAACACTTTTTGATCCGCAAAGACTTTGAGAACAATTACATGTAAATTTCCATATGATTTGCATAGAAAATTCACCTTTTGATTTTTCCAGTTGAAATTCGTACATAATTTCCTTCATTGACTCTGGATATTATCATGGCCACTTTATGTGAGTGTTTTATCTTTTTATTAATTTGATTTGCTATCCCATTTCTTTAAAAGGGTGGTCCAAATTCCAAGCAACTTCAACAAGGGCTGTCCATTCCTTAAGTGAACTTTTTTGTATGAACTATTATGAATTTAAAGAAAGAGAGACTCTAGCTTGATATATTCTCCATGATAATCCTCTGTTACTTTCACAAAAATAACGATGAATGCAAGATGACAAAATCCAATAATATTAAGAAATTTGTACATCTATTGGTCTTAGCTGGATCCATTTATTTTGCATTTTTTGGAACTTGGAAGTTTATGAGTATGTTTGAGGGCATAGGATTCAGCACCCTCCATTATCATTCTTGAAAGAATTTACGGAACTCAATGTTTTTTTTTTCTTTTCTTTTTTTACTCTAAAAGGAGAAAGTGATTTATAACCATATCTATTCTATCGTACTCTAATTCGAGAAAGAACCAATTGAGCAGATTTTGAATTGGAGATAATCGTTGAATCAGCATAATGTTCTGATCACTTTTAATTAATTTCTTGATTTTACATTACTTTTTTTGGTTATATTTTTTCTCCCCTATGAACATGACATGATTTATTTGCATTCCTTTTCTGCTCAATTAAATCTGTCTATTATTGCATTGTTGTTGATTTATTACGTTGTCGGAAATGGAGTTAATGTACGTACTTGTCATGTGCAACAAGATTAGCCACAGTTTTTTTTTTCATAGAACAATAAATATTAGCTAGAGCAAAACCATGTATTATTAATTGAAACAGTTTTCAATTATTCTAATTGTTATAAACTCATCAGTTTTTCTATTCATCACCAAAGTATAAGAATTGTTTAAGAAAAAAGAAAATCTAATCAATCTATATCAGGGTAAATAGCATAATTGTCTTTTAACTTGAGAAATTAGTTTGATTTGATCCCTTATATTCAAAAAATTTCAATTTAATACTTTAACTTGGAATTTTAATTCTAATAGAATTAAGTCAAATAAAACTTAATCCATTCAATCACATATTTACATATATCTAGTTCAAAGGAGTAGAAAAACTCAAAATAAAAAAAGTAAATTGAAACAGCTATTTCAAACTTTTGCTCTTTTATAAAATATTTCTTAAAAGTTCTATTTCACATTTTAGCATGTCCAACTTTGTAATTTTTATATATATTTATTTATTTAGTTATTTATTTATTAGTTATCAAAAATATATTATGAATAGATAAAATTATCGTTTAATTATCTAAATTGTAAAAAGCCAAACTTGGAGGTGATTCAATTAATTAGAAATAAAATTTAAATAAAATATTTATAAATAGCGCAAGTAAGTGATTGAATACATTAAATCTTATTTGATTTGATTTTATTAGAAGAACTAATGAGAACTGAATATAAAAATTAAAGGATCAAATTAAAATTTCTAAATATAAGAGACGAAATCCAACTAACATTCCATGTTATGAAACAAATAATACTATTTATCCATCTATATCAACTTCGAATGATTAAGGTAGCTGTTAGTTGGGAAAAAAATTGATCATATGTGGCTGAAATTTCAACTTTTCACTCCATCCATTGAATCTGTCAGTTTTGCATTTCCATTTTTTTTTTGGGTCTAATGTACTTTAGAGAGTGTTATTATTTACATTTTTTCGACTTTTCAAAAAAATTTTCAAGTTTCTATTACGTAAATTTCGTCTGAACTCTAATATGCTATAACTATAATTTCAAAAAAGTAATCATATCAACGTCAAAAATCTACTCAAAGGTAAACTCAATAGTCCATAAATCAATTGCCAGCAATTATCAAAAGAAGACAAGATTAGTACTAGCCTACCCAATATCAATCAAGATTAATAGGCTTCATTACTCTAAGATAAAAGGCGGCACGGCAGTGACAAATTTTAGACTAATAATACATGATGGATTATACCTTTTGCACTGGACATTGTCTCTTTTCTTGTTTTAGGTCTTGGGATGAATGATTGAGGTTGGTGAAAATAATGAGCCAAATCAGTATACAAATGCATAGGTAGCTACACCACATGGGAGCAAACTCTCATGAACAACATTACAATAATGAAGACATTTTAGGCATAGAGTTAAAAAATTTTATATAGTTGAAGACTCTAAACCCCAGTGGAATCATATTGGTGTTTGAAAAGTTCATGTTCAAATAATGATAAAAATTGAAAGGAATCTGTAAAGGGTATAGCCTGCACTGCGTGTGTTTGCTTCTTCTCTTTTGTTTTTGTTTTTGTTTGTGGCTTTCATATACACATGCAATAGCATTATAGCACATGCATGCTCTCTTTGGTCACTTTCTTCTGTGGCTTTGTGCTCTTCTCACTGTATATATTGTTTGTGTGCGCCCTTAGCTGTTGAACACTGTGTTGTACAATCAGAATAGTCCTTGCAATCGAAGAAAAAAAAGGTAAAGTAAGGACAAACAATACACAAATAAATGATAATATTATTTTAAATATATAAAAAATTATAAAGATTTCTTGGGTTCTATCGATCTAAAATAGGGTTATTATAAGATGAATTGAAGTATTGAATGGACGTTCAAATTCTATTTTGTAAGTGTTCGTTCAAATTTAGTTTGATGATTTATGATAGCATATTATTTAAACTTATTAACGATTGGATCACTTGATTAATTGTACAAACTTCATCTCATCATTTTGACTTTAGTTCGGTGGTTAACCTAAATTTCATGATTACTAATTGAATCTAACTCTGATTGGTTTCCTATGCGACTTTGAACTCAATGTTGTTTCCAAGGTTGAACTCTTATTCGACTGCCGGTGCAGTTATGGGACCTATATTATTTCTCATGTCATTTTTTATTATTAATAAATAGTAATTATTATAACCCATATAAAAAATCAAGTTTGATGTTTTTAATTAATCGACTCATTCCAACGCACGTACAACGTTAATCCAAACCCTTAAAACAAATACTATATAACACAAAAAATAATAGTACTCTGACTCTCTATTTATAGAACCTGATTAAGTAGATAGGCCAAATCTATAGCCTCATATATAAAATAAGTGTTACAAATATGTAAAGTAAAGCTTTCTAAGAGTTTACACCTAATTCCTTATTTCTAACTTCCAATTAAGTCAGAAAACAAGAGAATCTCCAAATTAAACAAATCCCAATTGAGAATTGAGAAACAAAAACAAGACAAATTCCAACAAGTACAACCAAGAAAGTTTGTAATTAAGTTTTGGCTGGCAGAATGTACCATTGTCGGTGTAGCAGGCTATCAGCATAAGGTGATAAGGTGATTGGTGACTACCCAACTTGAATTTTTCTACGCAGTTCTCTCTGATCAGACATCAAATACACCCGCAACTGCAAGTAAAGAAAAGGTTTGGAACCACAGAAGTATTCAGAGTTGCATTGCAACAAAATTGCCTTTTAGGCCCACAAATTATGAAAATTTATTTAAGCATGGTACAATTTGTCAAGGTGGCTTTGAAGTTCTAAATAATCCAAAACCCTAGACATTTTTTCTTTGAAAAATAATTTCGTTGAAAGGAAAAAAGTCACAAAAACCTCTGACTTGTTTTTAAGAAATTAATTTTGGTGAAAAATGGACACTATTGGTGGATATTAGCTCTTCGAGTAAATACTGAGTGTGACATTAACGCCACATAAGATTACATAGCTTAAGGAAGATAGCTCATGAAAGTAAGGGTAAACTACATCTACCTTAGGTTTATTACTAATTATCTCATGAGATTTGGAAATATTATGGTTTTTTTCTTTTGACAATTTAGAACATAGTCTTTTGTTATATAATTCATGTAATAACTAATAAATTAAAAATGAAGTTTAATTTACCCTTTTCACATTAGATTTGAATTATAGTACTACATATAGTTGCATTTAATGCATATTCTTTTTAAATAAATGTCTTTAACTCATTTTTTAAATGTATTTTGAGAACACTTTATACTCACGTTTTTGCTTAGTTTTTTAGTTATTTCATAAATTATGAAACGAAAAACTAAAAAGTTTTAGACGATATAGACCATAATATTCCCATATTTCTAAGGCTAATTGGTAATAAACTCAAACTTCAAATGAGGTCGATGTAATTTAAGTTATAGTAAATTTCTTGACATGGAGTATACAAGATATAAATCACAAAATAACAATTACTCTAAGTAAATATCAACGTTTGCCATATAGATGCCATGCCAGTCATTAAAAAAATTTACCATAATTTTGCACTACAAATATAATTACTCTAATAATAATAACAATACAAAAAATAATGCATGCAAAATAAACATTTTGTGAAAGCACATTCAAGAATTAGGAAATTTAATTACTGACTTGTTAAGTAGAATGAATGGAGCAGATTACTCCTCTTGTTCCTCGCCCTACATGTATTAGCATTTATTCTAGCTATTGCAACTTAAATACCCAATTCCCTTATAAAAATAAAATAAAAAAATAAAAATTATGGATCGATGGGGAAGAAAAGGAAAAAGAATACATTGTCTTGTTTTCTCATTGGCCTACTATATT
Organism: Gynochthodes officinalis; assembly: GCA_020080225.1. Lineage (NCBI taxonomy): Eukaryota > Viridiplantae > Streptophyta > Magnoliopsida > Gentianales > Rubiaceae > Gynochthodes > Gynochthodes officinalis. The sequence continues at coordinate 16,698,769 of CM034620.1, forward strand.
AACTACTAAAATAAAAGATGCAATGTCTTAATATTTTTTTCACAAAGGGAAGGGTGGATCTATTTCTTTTAATGGCAGACAAAAATTTGCAGGCAAGAATCTAGTGAAAAGGAATATGGTTAAATTTTTTTTTTCCAAAAAAAAAAAGAAAAAAGAATCAAAACAAAACAAAGAGAGAAAGTAGGATTCTTTCTTTCTTTTGGATCTTTATTCCAAAAACCAAACTTGAAGAAAGTAATCATCATTCTTCTGGAAATCAGATAAACCAGCATCTGGAATATTTTTCATCCCCAAATCAATTCAAAGAATCTCCTAAAAATCCCTTCATCCCTCCTCTCTTTTCATTACAAAAGCCCCCTACTTTTTTCAGGTTCTAACAGTTTGGCAGGATATTCAAAACTTTTGATTCCATTTCTTTATGTCCAGTCCAGAAGGTAAGAAGCCTTCTTTTCAGACTTATGCCAACTTTTCAACCTAAATCTCTTAAACCCTTAAAGAAAAAAAAAGGAAAAATGCATAATAGCCAAACCATGAAGATAGATCTTAATGTGGATATAAATTGTATTTTGAATATGCTGTTTACATGATACGAAACACGACTTGGAATCGATGTTTAAATATAAGGTTCAAATAGTTGTTAAAAGGCAAATTCAATGACTATTCAAATATGCTATCCATACACATTAAACAGAAAATCAACCTTCTCACACTAAAAGAAGAAATTGGTGCAAGGGAAATAACTGAGACAATTTCTCATTACTGTTAATTAGATTTATCCCTTAAAGATTTTGCCATATTACAAAACTTATCTTGAGGTTTAGCCAAATAATGATTTCTCCTATGGACTTGCCAACCATATGACATAAAATTCCTTGCTCTCGTAGTCTGCCAGATGAATTGTGTACTCCCAAAATATTTTTAATCCCAAATCAATCTTTTATAAATAATTTTTTTTCAATTTTTTGAACTATATTTCTTATTTAATTAAGCCTTACTAATATTAAAAACATCTATAAAAAAAAAATGCAACGATAGCTCTTCTTCTATTGCTACCAGTGGAAAATATGTTGCTACAATAATCCACAATAATAAACTTTATAAAACGAAAAAAAATAAAAAAAAAGGAATTATCTTCCTCATTATTTTATTTTATTTTAAAACAATTATTACATTAATTACTAAAATGAGGAAGGGCAATCTTCATTGGAATTGAAAGTTATTCTTGCCATTTCACAAGTCAAGTGGGAAAACTATTACTTGTCTAAATCTCATAATTAGTTTTGTAATATGACCAAACCTTAATGGGGTGTATATAATTTACTCTTCTCATTACACATTTAAAACTAAAAATGATCTTCTTCTTCTTTTTTGGTTTAATCGACATGGAAACCAAACTGTGTTTTCTGGGCTACGGGATCATAAATGATGTGATTTCATTCACTTCTATTATTTTGCTGCTCTCACATTCTTCTAAGTTTCTAATGCACTTCCTCGCTTCTTTTTTTCTTTTTAAAAAAACAGTTTACTTCCATTTTTTTTTAATTTCAAACAAAAAAAAATTCACTTTTAATTTAAAATATCTTTACTAATAATTCACAATTAAAATTAAAAATATAAATTATGCATTTAACGATACATTAAATATGTTTATTTGATAACTAAAAAAAGTAGAGAGTATACAACCAACAAATATTTCCCCCTGATAACTTCCTCTATTCTCACTGATCAAAAATTTGCACCCAACAAAAATCATTGATAATGTTGTCAACTTTTGCTCATTACGTTTTGGCGAAGTTTGCCCAGACGACCACTCGGGCCCAAGATGAGAGAGTCCATATTGCAACATTGATCCGCTGTGGTGAAACCGAAAATCATAACTCAGAACCACACATCTGTCGGGAAGCCGAAAACTTGGGCTTATTTTGGGCTCATTTTGTCTTAAGATGTCAGGCCCTTTAATTAAGCCATGTCATCCTACTTATGCTACTTTTGAAAAACGACGCCGTCCTAATTTTTATAATAATATAATTTTTAAAAATAATATAAAAAAATTCATTTTAAAATTTCGTCCTAATTCGTTTAAAAAAAAATACAAAAAAAAATAAAGATTAAAGTAAAAAGGGCAATTTTGTCCAACTTTTTAATCCTGTAGTTACAATACTAACGAATCAGTCAAATGAACCAATTTGTTAAAGAAATATAAACTACAGAGAAGTATTAATAGTTTTGTCAAACTATAGGAGAATATTGGTAATAAACTAATACCTCAAGGGCGTATAGGTAATTATCCTTTTATTAATAGTACTCAAACGTTGCGTTTAGCACTGCCTTAAAATAAGCCAGAAAACAAGTTGTCAAAACTATATATGTATTAGAGTAATTTTTAGTAGGGGACAGGTTGTTGTTAAGGCAGCCACAGCACTCTTTTTGGGGCCAGCCATGTGGTCAGTGTGTTTGTCAGACATTGGGCGTGTGCCATGTCGACAGATCGCTGCAAATCAACCATTGGTTAAGAAATGCTTGATAAATAAAAAATAAAGAATATTTTAATAATTATTAATTTAAATTAAATTATTAAATAAAGAGTGAAAAAGTAGATAGATGAGAGAGAAATTGGGAATGTGAAAAGAAAGGCTAGGCTATTAGCGTGGGTAATTTTTTTTATAATAACTATGTGAATAGTGAAGGCCATGCATTAAGGTGATGTGGCATGGCTTGGACTAGGGGCTGGTTGTGCTTGCCAAGGCCACGCCACTTCAACATAGTTGTTAATGTGGTGTGGCCTTAAAATTAAATGGCCTTTAGCCGTCGCCTTTGCATTAACGCCTGCCATATATATTTTTTTCCTTTGCAGGCGTTAAAACAACATCGTCTGGCGTTAAAATGAGGCCAAACGACGTTGTTGTTGGGTTTTTTTTTCCAATGCTGACAATTAATAAGCGCATAGCGCCTGTCAGCTGATGTCTTTTTTTTTTTTTTCTTTTTGCAGGGCGCCAAAATGATGTTGTCGGCGTCGTTTTGGCCTTTCTTTCTTTTTTTTTTTTTAAAAATTATGCAGCTGACAGGCGCGTTAGTGCTTATCAGCTGCATGCCCTGTTGCAAACTGAAAACTGGTTTGCAATGGTCATTTCACTTTTATTTTTTTAAAAAAATATTTTTCTTTATAAATTGACATTTATTTTGTCTATTTTTGGTGCAAAATTAGATATTCTTAAATGTATTATTACATTTTAATTTTAATATAATGTAAAATTATTTATACTTATTTAATAATTACAAAAAATTTGGTGAATTTTTTTAAAATATAATTTTGTATGAAATTACTCAGATGTGATGATTAAAAATTATATCTATTCGTAGTTTAAAAAACACAAATAATTTTGTTGCAAAATAGATTGCAAAATTAAAGAAATAATCACGTTTGTCTAAATGAAAAAAGATTTTTTTTGTAATTAATTGATAAAGAATGTTAAATTTTTTAAAGGATTTAGATTGTAACATAATTTTGAATTTTATAGAAGAATTAAAGAAGCAATAAATTTATTATTAGGGAGTATTTTAAACAATAATAAATTGATAAATGAAAAATAGATAAAATTTTAAATAATTATTAATTTAAATAAGAAGTATTAAATATATTAAATAAATAGTAAAAAAGTATATAAAGGAAAGAGAAATTGATAATGTGGATTTTATGGTTAGGCGATTAGCGTGGACAATTTTCTGATGATAACTATATAAATAATAAAGATTAGGCTTTAAGCTGATATGGTGTGTCTAAAGCCTAGCCTTAGCCTGGGATTAACTGTGCTGAGTTCATTCTTATTTCTGTTGCTCACTTGTTTACTGGTCTCGGGTCCTTACGTAAGACCAATTTAATTATTTGGGCTAGACAGGCATAAAAAGAAATTATTTGTTTGAAATGAGAACTTCAAGTACTCCATTGATATTGTTTATTAGGGGGTGTTTGGTTGGTGGGTTTGGGGGGAATGGATTGGAATTTGGGAAAAAATGATTGTTTGGTTGATGAATTTGAGTTTAGGGAAATGGAATAAAACCTGTGAGGGTAGATTTTGTTAAACCCCGAGGTTTAGGTGACATGCTTGTCAACTGTTGACGTGACTGGGCATGCGCCACTTGTAATGGCAGTTGCAAACCACTAGGGCCACCACTGGTTTGCAACGGCCATTTCACATTTTTTTAAAACAAATTTCACTAATTTATAGAAAATATTTTTCTCTATAAATTGACATGCATTTTAATTATATTTGGTATAAGATATGATTTTCTTAAATATAATATAATATAAAATAATAATATATTTATTATAATCTTAATATTAAATATTAATATAAAATCTATTAATAAATTTATTAATATTAATATTAAATTTTAATTTTAATATAAAATCTATTCCATTTAATTACAAAAGAATACCAAACAACATAATTATTATAATTCAATTCCATTCTAAACATTTCTTTCTATCAAATCCATTATATTCCTAAACCAATCGTTTATACCAATCGCCAGCTTAGTTTCTTTGCTAATTACTAAGCATTGATTCCTTAGTGTAATAGTACCTGTTTCACCTGTTGCATCGTATGGAAACTCATCAATCATGCAACAAAGATAAGAAAACCGAGTCCATCAAGAATTCAAGATTGATAATTGGGATCAAACAAAAAGATCAAGAACATGCATTAGTCTTCTACATATCACAATGTGCTTAAATAAGCAATGCACTATAATATACCACCATCATCAATGATAACGATACAGCAGTCAAGTTTTCTCTAAATTTCGGAACTGAGATTGAAAAGTTTTGCCCCAATGTCATCTAAAGATTGCAAATTGTGATAGCAAGCCAGTTGTACAAACATGAACGTCTTATCCTTCAACATTAGAGAATTCCTTCAATGCCAATTTTGTCATTCCAAGACCTTGAATTAAAACTTCAGCCATATTCAACCAACTGCAGAAAGTCAAATTGAAGAAATTATAAACTAAACAATTTGGACGCATTTTTTCCACTCTGAATGAGTCTGTTATAACTCCCATGGCCTAGTATTATCCCCAGTTTAGTAAAAGGAAAACGACAAAAGATCTAAGGCCTACACATGTTTTTTCATTAATTGCAGAAGTAATTATCAACATCTTCCAGGACATGAGGATCAGATATAGCCTAGTAATCAAGGATTTTTGTGTCTCATTGCAGAACAATTCATTCTCACTCGCCCATTCTCCCTTCCTGCTTTGCCCTTCGTTTTCCTTTAAACAATTGTTTCAGGAACAAAAGAAATCAATATCTAAGAACCAAAAAGTGTTTTGCGTATATTCTAGAACACTTGGATGATTGCTTGGTTAAACTACTACAGTACAAGCATCTATAGAAGAAAGGGTGTGATCCCATGGCTTCAAGAGCACTACTCTTCATCTGTCAGCATGCAGAAACAGTGACTCGACCCCATCTTCTATTTTTTTGTCAAACGATATATAACTTATGGGCAGAGATTCCAATCAACATAAAATTTAAATCACCCTTCAACGGAAAATATCGTTGTTTCCATAGCATGTCAATTAAGTCAAATTTGTGCATTACAAATCCCACCCAAATACATTATAATAAGAAATTACCATCTCTCTTTCATTTCTTAGGGAAGGAGTTTGTGGGGTAGGTGTTTAATCCTTCTGCCAAGATGAATCCAGGTGAGTTTGTGACTGGAGAACAAGCATGGGAAAGAAAGAAATAATACCACATTAATCCTTAAACTGCCACTCCCTACGACACATTGGACAATGAGCTTGAGGAGTCTGCGAGTTCACCCACTTTAAGATACAATGAAGATGAAATGCATGATTGCAGGCACCCCATACTGCAACATAAAATAGAAACTTAGTGGAGCTTAACTTTACAGTGGTATATTACTGAGACACAAAACAAAATCCATCTCACAAAAATGCCACATGAGGGAAAGAAACTGAAAAAAGGCAAAAAAAAAAAAACACTATTTGCTTACTTAATGCCAGCTAATTACTCACATTTTTTTACATACAATCCGATGGAAATATGGTAAACAAAAAGAAAGAAAAGAAGGCAGACAAAGTGGTCACTTGCTCTACATTAGAAACATATTTAATTAACCAGATTAAACTTTAGTCTAAAATGGTGGGTTGTTCCCAACAAAAACCAAGTCTCTTATGACAAACAGAAAAGAAAAAGATCTTGAAAGATATATGATTCTTGTGGACAAAATTACGATCTCTGGAGGCATCAGATTATTTTGTATATTCCCACATGATGAACAAAGGGACATGACAAACTAATTTATTTAAAGTCATCCTGACAAAAATCCATATTCTAATTGATAAAGAATTTTTTTAACTGCTTTGTTCCTTTCATTGCCACAATTTTTGAGCTTATGGATTATTGATTTATAATGCTGTAAGGAGCTTCAGAATACATATTTGACACAAAGATGAGAGACACAAAAGACAACGAATCAAAATGCATCTTCTAGTCTCGAAATGCATGATAAAAGAGTAGTGCATTGATGAGTAGCAGATTTCTTGGAAGAAAGTAATGTTGAAGAAGATATGAGGCTAACTCACTTAAAGGGCAGTCGTCCCCAGGCAGCTTACAATCTGGACAACAACCATCGAAGGCCATCCTACAGATCCCACAAGTTTCATCCTGGGCATCCCATGTCCATGATGCAACACCATGCCATCTGTAGTGTGTAGAGAATATCATATTGAGAAATTAAAGAGTTCGCAATCCGTAACACTGGCAACACTGTGAGAGGAAGAGAACATACTCTGCTCATTCATCCCAGCAGCATTTCACAGAGAGAGAAGTCAAGCAAAAACCTATCTCGAAGTTTACTTGGCATAAATGCATTGAGGTGAACAGAGAGAATGAAATATTTAAAAAAAATAGATATTTGACAAATTACAGGATAATATATACACAATAAAAAGTTGCACTTTCAAACAGATTTTTTTCCTTTTTCTTTTTTCCTTCAGATATATTTTGTAGAAATCACAAGTGATACACAAGACATCAAATGATGCAGATCCCCAGATATAACAACCATGTACAACATGTGATTCACACTTAAGACCTCAACATTATACAAGCAAATCAAGCAAAGTCACAATCAATTAAGTAATGTTTCCCCTTACACACAATCTGAACAGAGAGTAGCTAAATAGAGGGTCGTTCAACATCTTAGATAAATAGGCTGTTGTTACTGCCATTCAACACAATGTAGTAAATACTAAATACAGCTTCTAATAAACATCTTGATCACTAAGAGTACTATATAAGAACATATATACACATAAATGATAAAGGATACGCAAGATTTTGACTTTCATTGTCTCACTTCCTGCAGAATGAAAACCATAATTGTTACTTGCCAACGTACACCTGTGTGCACGTATATGTGGACTGAAATTTTCATGAACACAGGATGAAATCAAAACCCTTTCTTTCAAAAATTCAGCCAGTCTTCCGAGTAAAACGAACCCTTTTTGACATTTTCTGAATCTTTTCCCTTTTGAATGCCAACCCAATTCTCAAGAATTGAAAGTTTATAAGGGCCTTAAATTTTTGTTGCCTAAAATGGTTGGTTTGAGATATGCAACTTGTCTCAACAAGAAAGGGTTAAAACCATGAGATTATATTCATCAAAGTCATAAACTTTAGGCATCAAACAAATGCAAATGTAAACCCAATTCATATTTGATAATTTGAAACCTAATACCAAGACAATGATTAATTAAATACCCAAAATTCATACTCAAATTAAATCAAGAACTGAATAAAAACAAAACCCAGAAGCTATTAAATGCAGAGAAATTATAAATAAATATAGTTTACCTTGTTGAGGAGAATCCGGAAAGTGGGTTGAGAGGGAAAACGAGGGGCAGTCCGCCAAAGTAACGCTCCTTGTCTAAGTTGCCTTTTAAATTTGAACTTGTATTTTCCCATTTTTTTAAAAAAAAAATGGTGAGACGATGTCGTTTTGTGTTTAGGCTTTATTTCTCGCCTGGGCTTAAAATTGAGTCCGTTGTTCATTTTTCGTTCTTTCATTTCCTGTTCTTCAGTGAGCGTCCAGATCAAAATCAAGAATTTGTAAACAAGGTTTATGTTATGCCTTCTCCCTTCTCACTCTTTGCAGGTATTTTTCTTTGTGATTTGTTATCCAAAGTTATTTTTGTTTTCCCTTTCTTTTAGCTTTTCCTTTTTTTTTTTTTTCAAACTTCACATAAATTTTGCTTGTTGCCATTAAAGACGAGCACTTTTTAGTCACAGAGATAAATCCAATCAGGTTTCAAGTGTATAATAGCATATGAGAATTGGGTTTTTGTTAATGATTCCAAACTTTTGTCAATGGGGTTTTCAAGTTCTTTGTGTTGAGCTGCTAGTATTATTATTTTTTGAATGGCAATATTTTTGGTATTTACATTGTCTTTTTGAATTTTGCAAAATGGCGTGTATTAGTGATTTAGGCTTATTTTCCCCCTAGGCTAAAAGAATGCACTTTGACAGTTTTACGTTATGCGTTGAAGTCCTTCTTATGTTCATTAAGTGCTATCGTTTTTTATTATTCTGTGGGTTCCTTCTCAAGATTTTGGGATTCTGTTCCTTGATTCTAATCCAAACTTTTGATGGAAAGTTCAGAATGTTGATATTGTTTAGTTTTCTGATCAGAAAATAAAAACTAAAATTTTCAATATAAATGAATTAGATTTTCTTTCTGTTGTTTTTCATGAGGTCATTTTGTTTATCATATATTTATTAGTTCTTTGAGTTGAAGGACAGTTTACTGCTAGTGCTAGTATATATATTTGAGCTTTTTGCATAAAACTGTGTATTTGTTAGTTCTTGTAGAAATTTGAAGTGCAGCTGCATAGCCCAGAAATCACTAATAGCTGTATTGGCTTTATTTTATGTTCAATTCAGAGTCCTTGCTATATAACTAGTAATAAGAGTTGTCTTCTGAATGTGTAATTAAAGTTTAGGATAAGACCTGAGTAAAGTTTTGGCTGTTAGATTTTTGAGTCATGTAATGTTATATCGTGGTGATTACTGATGAAAATGGTATTTCAGTGACTGAAAATAAAGATTCTGGTCCACCATTATGATTCAGTCTAATAAGACTTGTTCCTCTTTTCAATATTCGACTTACATCTTTCATAATCATTCTTATCTGTTGAGGTACCTTAGTTGAAAGAGTGTGTTTCAAATCTTTCACCATACTGAAAAAGCAGCTTAATACTTCGAATGTAACACCAAGTTCTGGAATATAAATATGGTGCACCAATAACTGATGATTTTGCAGTGTTAATTTAATTCTCCATGCACCATATGAACTACTTGATGCTTGCCTTTGGAAATTTTTTCACGTGTCACTCTAAACATGGGTGATTTGATGGTGAACGTTGTGGATAGTGTCATCTGAGATATTGTGACCTAATTAGTCTTTATACTCCAAGAACATGATATCTGCAAACTAGTAAATAAGAGCATTGTTCTATTTGGTCCAGGAGTATTTGGTTTGGTTCTGTGATGCTGCTTATTGACCATAACTATTTAGTCTTGCGTAGCCAAAATTTGAAATGTTTCAATATGTCACTGCTCTGTTAAAAGTAGGCAGTTTCTTAGTCCTTCTTTGTGAATGTGATTGGTCCTTCTCTTTCCTGATCTGATATTTTCAGTGCCAATTTTGTAGGAGATTAAACTAAACATTGAGCACCTCTGTAATTCATTATTGCTGATGTTACATAGTCCATCATCATGGAGATGCCAATTGCGAATGCCATTAGCTTGCAACTCTAGTAGTAAATCTGAGAATGAGAAACCTCAAAAACATTCTCTTATTCACCTTACTTGCATTATCATCATGCAACTTGTCTAGTTTGGTCTTCTCCCGCCAATTTAATCTCCCAGACAACTCCAATTCATGTGAGAATAGGGTGAATCCTCATGCTCTCCGGTCAGACCAAATGACTGTGGTGATCAATGGCTACTCAGAGAATCGAATCCCTCTCCTCCAATCAATTGCCACCACATATTCAGCATCTACATCTGTCTCATCTATACTCATTTTGTGGTGCAATCCCTCTACTCCCTCCCAAACCCTGTCCCAACTTTCCTACAACTTGTCCCTTTACTCCACAATAAATGCCCCCATCTCCATCCTCCGTGAAAACACTACAAGCTTGAATTCTAGATTCTACCCTCGAGATTCAATTGATACTCGTGCTGTCCTTATCTGTGATGATGATGTAGAGCTAGACTCCAAGTCCATCAACTTCGCATTCAACATATGGAAATCCAATCCCGACCGTTTGATTGGGTTCTTCGCAAGATCCCATGCATATGATTTGAACTCCAAGACTTGGATTTATACTGTCAGTGATGATAAGTACTCAATTATACTCACAAAGGCCATGATCATCAAACGGGAGTACTTATGGAATTACAGTTGTGGAGGCGGAAAAGTAAGTGAAGATCTTAGGAAAATTGTGGATGCTGAAAAGAATTGTGAGGATATCTTGATGAATTTTGTCGTAGCAGATAAGGTGAATGCCGGACCCTTATTAGTAGGAGCTGAGAGAGTCAGGGACTGGGGGGATGCAAGAAATGAAGGCGGGGTGGGGAAAGAAAAGAGGGAGGCCGGGATTAGTAGCAGGAGAGGGGAGCACAGGAAGAGGAGAGGGGAGTGCATAAGGGAGTTTCATAGGATTTTGGGCAGAATGCCTCTGAGGTATAGTTATGGGAAGGTGGTTAATTCTGTTGGTGAACAGGGGCTTTGTGAGAAAGGTGGGAAGTTGGTATTTTGTGATCAGCAGGTTTTCAAATGATTTTGGCCTTTTGCTTGCTTTCATCAATTTAAAACTGGTTCAGTTGTAGGTTAGCAACTCATACCAGAGATAAATTTCTGTTTTCCCATTGAAGTTTAGATTTTTTTGTTATATAGATAATCTTTCAAAGACGGAGTCTGCCGGTTGTGTACTTAATTCAATGATGACACGAAGGAAGTGAGGGGATGATCATTTATACTTAACAATTCATAATACATGAAAGTAAGAATATAGTAGTTGGCCTGCTCAGTCATGTGAACATTTGCTCGCATGCCTACGTGTAATGTTACTTTATCCCTTCTATCCCAAATCCGTCAATCTTTTTCCATTTTGTAGGCCATGCAAAATCTACTACTGATTTTGAGGGAATTTTTCTCCTGTTTTCAGTAAAGTTTAAAGGCCTCTTATCACGTATACACTCTCACTCTATTAGAATATGGAATCAACAAATTCCTCCATATCCAAAGAGCATTACATCAAGAAAAACCTCAAAATGTTGTAGTTATGGTAAAACATTGATGAGGTCCCGGGTAATTCTAAAGGAAAACTGATAGTCGTTGTCTATGAGATAAAATTTTAAACTGCCAAAATATCTAAATATAACGTGGTTCTCTGAATACATCAGAAAAGTTTAAATATGCATGCCTTCCACAGTTTGAACTAATTTAGTACAAGACAAGTAATCTCCACATTGAACTACACATATTACTACCTGATACTCGTTTCCATTGAACTACATAACAGTTTCAAAGGCATTCAATCAAATTGCTCCCTTGCAGGGAAAATCGATCTCATGCCTGATAGCTGCGGGGAAAACATCATATCTGGCTTTGCAAATGCTGCATTCAAGCCTACGCGTTGCTTCTTCAATAACCTGTCACTTTCCATGTTATCAAATAGGTTAATGTGACAACCAGACTCTGGAGTTTGAGGCTCTTGAGGAGATGAGAATGATTCATCTATGGAGAGGCTCTTGCCAGAAGCATGTTCCTTGGCGGACTTATCAAGGACAGCGGGCTCTGAAGCTGGTGGAGGGGTTCCGGGGTCAGTCCTCATTTCAGTATCTGGACAATTATCAGTAACCCCACTGCCTGGTACTTCTGAAAGGACACCACTTAGGCGCTGTTGTTCTTCAATAATCTTCTTCAGATACTTCCCCTGGGCTTCAATGCGCAATTGTAGCTGTTTTTGCACCTGTTTTTTCCATCAGGACAGAGAAAATATTAGGATAAGTCAGTCAAAAGATGACATATGACTCCACTCGTAAAAGAACAATTTGAGGCAATTAACATGCACAAATGTCCAATTAGGAAAGTTGAGTAAATTGAAGGGCGCACAGTTAGAAAAAACATCAGTATGCAACCTGCCCAATCTCATGTACTCTTTCATTAAGTGCAAATTGACACTGCATTTAATGTAGCAATGGTGACATGACTAAAGGCCAGAGCACACATACAATTTCATTTTTGTGAATACAATCACATAACTACTAATATAGTCTTGAAATTGAGAATCCTTGGAAGTGCTCCACCCTATGGAAAAAAGAGCTGCAGACAAAGTATTTTTTCTAACCTACAGATGCTTGCTCGTTGGATTCTCACAAGTTGCTTACACACTTGATATACATCGCTGTAACTCATTATCATACAGATCTCCCATCTTAAGCATAACATCATCAACGTTCACTAAAGCCACAGATACAATAAATATATGAAAATCACAATGAAGATTCAAGATAATACTCCCACTATTTAGATGTGAGCTATCATCATAAGAGTTCTCAGAGCAATTTTTGGTTAAAAAATCAAGTGATCAGCTCCAACTTTCCCTTATGAGCAACAATTGCTTAATTCTTATAGGTGCATTGCATAATACAAAACATGGATTTGCTCACAATTTGATGTACAAAAATAGAAAGGAAAATAGGCGGACCAAGTAAAAAGGCAGAAAATTTCAAATAGAAGTTCATACAAAGGCAGTTTGAACCACATGATGACCCTACCTCCAACTGCTCATGCAGTCGCTTTTGCACTTCCATTTGCAGCTTCAGTGCTTCAGTAATTTCCATTCCACTGCAAAAAGATGGAAGGAAATAACAGTTACACCACCAAACTTAAAATCAATACAGAAAAAGATTATTTAAAAGAAAAATTCAAATGATTCTGCCCCAAGTAAAATCAATTACTCTACATTTTTGCCCAGCTAGGTAATCCAAGTGGAAATTTTCTGAATAGGCAAGCACTCGTTAGCATAATAATAATACCAATTTTACAAACTAAAATGTGCTTACGATGATCCATCCAGACCAGCAAGCATATCCTTAGAGTCCTTTTTGTCAGTCTTTTTCCCTGAAGATTACAAATTTAGACAAAGCATATTAGTAAGTGCCACATTCTCAGGAACATTATATATTTATTTCATATGTAATATCTGAATAGGAAGCAAAATAAAGACTATCAACAGTCCACTTGTCTCAAAAGACACAGAAGATAACAAGCATACCATCAACTGAGGAATCTGGAAGGTACTTGGCAAGTCTGTATTTCTGTATACAAGTAGGGACAGCAGAAATCATTAAGCCCAGATGAATAACAAAGAGAAAGGATCCCATAAACAACATAATAGTATACGCCAAATGTTACCTGCAAATGGCTCTTGACATGGTAAATAGTTAAACCTTGTACACCCATGACTCGAAGAACACCCTTGGGTGTAGCCCCTGAAAAATTACAACAGTATGTCCCAAATATTAATCAGAAGTAAAATTGCTGAAATTTCTTCATAGGTATACTGAAAAGCAATCCTAAAATAGTTTTGGAAAACAATTAACTCTCCTTAAATAATATCTGGATCATCTAATGATCTCCCTAATTATAAAAGATCCATCAAGATCATGACTTTTATAACTTTGTTTACAAGAAAACAGAAATCAAGAAATGCAAATCATTTCCTGACTGCTTTTACTCAGCGTCCATGGCCCTTGCATCTTTCTTCCTAATAATTTGCTCACCGAGATGGGAGACAGACTCAATTTACTGACATGAGAAGCTCATTGTAGTTTCACTACTCAAAAGTTAAAATGGAAAACAACCACAGCAATTTGAGCTCCACATGTTCCTCAAAATAGAAACCTAAATTCATGACCTTTCACTCCCTCTATCACTCACTTCATTCAAATCAACCTATGAAACTGCTAATACTCAAACAACAATTTTCATATTCAATCAATATCTTGAAAGAACAAAAGGGTAATAAGCTAATCAATAGCCCAGAAACTTACGATCTGGCCCACCAAGTTGAGCAACAGCATCAACAAATCGCTCATGAAGTTCATTAGTCCATCGAAGCCTTTGCTTCGATGCCAGATTGGCAGCGTTGTTGTTTCCTCCATTCATGAAGTCCATTTCCTTGATACGAAAGCTTTTCTAAAGGATAAACACAACTGAAAAGAACCCACAAAAACCACGATTATTGACTTCACAACTGAAAAGAAACCACAAAAACCACAATTATTGACTTCAAAGATCAACTCTTGGTGCTACCGCGTCAAGTCAAAACAAGCAATAGTGATAATCCAAATTTTAAAAAATAAAAGAAAATATTTGAGTTATTACGGTTGAACATGGCCCTTAAAAGAAAAGATATCTCAAAAGTCAACTTCTAACTTGAAAACCTAGACGACTACCCATGAATCCGAAAGAACCAAACTTTATTCAGCAGAAAATTGGGTGAATCGCTCAAATTATTCACAATTGAATCTTTCATGCCAAAAAAGTTTATCCTCAAACAGATTTAGTCCTCATTTAATGTAGGACAATTTCAAAAAGAACGAGCAGGGCAAGGGAATAATTTATTCCCAATTAACAAGCAAGGACCAAATAAAAAACCGGAAGCGGGTTGTGCTTCAATTTTCAAATAGAACCCATCCCATAAGAGAAAGAAAAGAATCAAAGAAAACAAAGTAAAGTAGGAGAGAGATTAACATGATAAAAATGGTTCTGTACCTTTTTCTTTTCTTGATAAAGTTACTAAAACTAGAATCTTGATCAGCTCACAATCCTCCAACTTTGAACAAGGGAATGTTCTTATAAGGGTCGTCAACAAAAAAACACAGCACCTTTGGCAAGAAGGAAACGTCTGATGCTGTTAAGATTGCCCCTCAAAATCCACAAATTTCAGGTTCGATATGCAACACACAAAAGAAAAAAAAATAAAATTTATGGGATTTCGTTGTCAAAGACGTTCACTCACACCCCAAGAATGGGGATGAAAGATGAGCAATGGGGACGAGGCACATAAGATGGTGGGGTCGTATAAGTAATAGTATTGGGGCAGAGGTCGTAGTTACAGGCCAGGCCAGGGCTGCAGCTCTATCTAGGACGGAATCTACTTGGACATATTCCGGGCCGGCCTTTGTATTTTTCATACTGCTTTGCTTCTCTCTGTCTCTTATGATTTATCTAGATTCCCCGGTCATTTTATTGGTTTCCCTTTCTCTTCATTTCTTGTTCATTTTCTTAAACATTTTATATCTCATTTGTCTATAATTGGGTTCATTTTTTTTTTTTGTCAATTTCATTTTTACGTTAGCTACCATGCCTAAGCTTCCTAAATGTGATGATAAAATTGGATCCCTTTAATATGTGATGATGAGAGAACCAAAGAATGAATAGAACGATTAAAGTTTAATAGCACCTTAATATAATCTTTCCATTTTAATAAAAGGGTTCATTTTTAATTTGAAACAATTTTTTAAAGTTTTAATAGAATAGAATTCCATATAAAAGTAATTTTTTTTTTTTTTAGAAACAAAAGATTTGTTTTAAGATGGAGAGAGTAACTAACTTGGGTAAAAGTTTTATACAAAATGATAAACTATGATTCCCGAGCAAGAGTTGTTTGGTTTCCGAAACAGTTCTATAATTTATACATAATGATGATGAACCATGTTTACTTATTGATGATTGGAGGAAAATTTTTAAAAAATCAAATGATAAAATAATAAGAGACCACTATTAACGTACTGAGGATATTTCGAAAAAGTTTTAATTAGAAGGATAAAATGATAGGGAAATGTTATTATCGATAGATCCATAGTTAGAGAAAGCATGAAACAAAATGATCAAAATAATTTGGGGACCTCTACCTCAGATCGAGAGTTGGAAAAAGTTTCAAACAAAATGATCAAATGATAGGGCACACTTACGAGATCAATAGTTAGAAAAAGTTTTAAACATAATAATAAAATGATGGGAAGACTATCACTAACCGAGTTAAAAAAAAAAAAAAAAAGGTAAGCAGAATGACAAAATGATAAGGAAAATCTATATTGTCCAAAGTAAAAATAAGTTTAATAATAACCAAGTTCATATTGTTTCTCCTATACACAAAATTGCATGAATTATTTCTTGAAATGTATGTTAGGATATTCCAAATTTTCAATAATTAACTCTAGTATTTCACCTAAGTTACTCAAAAAAATACCTATAAATGCAGTGATAATCCCATGAATTTTTTTGGTAATTAGTTCACCATACCCACAAAAAAAAAAAAAACTCTTTAACCAATTTATTCTGCATGTTATCCCCATCTCACTATAAGAAGAGTGTAATATAACTCGAACTACTTGGTGGGATATTAACACTGCAGATCAATTAACACAGGAGAGATAGGGAAAGACAAATAATATTTGCAGAGAAAACAAATCTCGTAAATTTTGAGGAAATTTTATTGATTAGAATTTGAATCATGATTAGAATGAATGAAAATGGGTTCTTACATGTGTATTTATAACTTAAACAAAATTGGAAAAGAATTCTAATTTGATTAGAAAATAAAAAAAAGACTCGACAGTAGCCAAAACAAAGAAAATGTAGACCGAATTTCATGTTAATAGGGCTATGCCATATTAATCTTGTAGATTTCATCAATATTTTTGAAACATTATATAATAATAGCGATTTTATACTATAATTAAAAGTTATGACCATTCAAAATTGAGTATGTATTTTTGACGCATTTTCCCTTTTTGAGCCGATTTGCGGGTTCAAATAATCATTGGCGCCGGTTCCACATAATCAATGAAATGAGATGGCTTTCATCCTCATTCCCTTTTATGAGAGCAAATATTAAGTGATTAATAACCATGAATCAAGTGAAATCAAGGAGTCAATATCACATGGAAGGTATCAAAAATTTGCCCAATTGCGCTATTTCACAAGTACTTGTTTACTGATTCCTATAGAAGTAATAATATAGATAGTCATTTTGTTTAGAGATCCATCATATATCTTTATAAATAAGTTAAAATTCAACTAATCAACAAGTTTTGTACTTATTTTATTTATTAAATACTATATATATATATATATATATATATATATATATATATATTACTTCCTAAAATTGATATAGAATTTTGAACACTTAAGAATCTCGACACCAATTATTATCCACCATTGATGGTTCGTGATTATGAACTATTCAATACCTTCTCAATGTGTAGTAACTCATGAAGGGTTATTTTGATCCCATGCATCGTATTATTTCTACTTTCTATTTGTTTCGTTTCATATTGTTTATTTTTCATTCCGTCTACACTTCGATTCCAATTCATTGTTGATGTTTTCTCAAGCAAGGGATGATAATTCTTTTGCTACTCAAATTATTAATAAATTAAAAGGGAAAAAGAAAATTTGCAAGCCAGCATATAATTTCTGAGGGATCATCACTGGTGACTGAACGAGTCACTGCTAATAAGACAAAAATCGAACAGAAGAATTCCCAATGCGATGGAGCCTGTCATTTGGTCCCTTTTTCTTCTTTTATTGCGTGGGAGACTAAACTAGAAGTTTTGACTTTATCAATTTGGTAGTCGTTGGCACGTTGTCTTGAGGATGTGAGCAAGTTGAAGAGACGACCAAGTTAAGAGGAGTGATTAAAAATTATTAGTTAAGTTTAGTGGTTATTATTTATAATAAAAAATTAATTAATAGGTTGACACAACGATTATAATGGAAAAAATATTCAAATATTATGAGAATAAGATATTTTATATGCTATAATCTAATGAGGAGCAAAAGGATCAAGTAAGGTTTGTGATTTTTGTTGTTGTTTAATGAGGTTATTGATATTTCATTTTTTTGGCCTCATAGGTTAGAAAAGCATATAACTAGTCTTCAAAATGTATAAAATTCACAGTGAATGAGAATATCTCATATTGTCACACTTAATCTCATTGTGAGAGTTAAGGGCTTTACAGTCAATGGGTAAAGTTATATATGATGACAATTTTGATAGTAAGTATCACTATCGTTTCTTTGACAAAATAAAATAAAATAAAATAAAATAAAGCATTTAAGGGCTAGTTTGATTAACAAGGAGTATGAGTTTAGAAGTAAAGTGCACTTCTTGTTAGTCATTTTATTTTGTATTTTTATGTTTTAGAGATAAAGATTATAAAACAAAATTGTTTTAAAAATGTGAAAATACGAAACAAAATCGCAATTCACATACACCCAAAGAACACTAGATTTAGATGCTGCCTTATATATTTAATAGAAAAAATAAAAGAAAAAAGATATGTTAGTTGTGGTTTTTTTTCCCTCCCGGTAACGTGCAAGAAAAGTATCCCAACTAATTATAACAAATTTTGGGGTGAATCCATTGATAGGATTTAATTTGTTACCATTTAATAGGAGCAAAAATATGATGTTAATATTTTATTTGGTATGAAATTGGCTAAATTGAGGTGTTTTGTCCCAGGGAGTAAAGTTGATGGACTAAGACGAAAAGATGGAATTTAATGGAGATTTAGATGATTTTTGAAAAAGCACTTTTGGAGCCAAAACAGAAGACTATTTTGGATTAAACTTGCTCACGCCTTAAAGGATGAAGTCTTGGAGGTGAAACTCAAAGGAATGCACGTGACCACGTCTTAAGCTGAGACAAAGGACCAATGGGTTGAAATTTCAAGATTTGAATTTGTCTTTTGATTTAAACTTTTGTAATTCAAGTTAGGATGGATTGGATGACATTTGATAGGATTAGATAGGATTAGATAGGATAGGATGGTTGGTTAGGAATTTAAGGTTTAAAGACTTAGATTTGTTGGAGAGATTTTAGGAAGTCTTTAGGGAGGTTGTTAGAGAATAAGGCTATAAATAGGAGGGTTAGTAAACTTGGAAGACATAAGTCTTTCCTTTAAATTCTTCCTTTCTTTTGTACTTTTCTTTCTTTTTAGAATAAAGTTAGAATAGTTTTACTACCATGAGTGGCTAAACTATTTCCATTCCGTTCCAAGGGGTGTTAATACCAATATATTTAGTGAGGTTTTGTTCATAGTTTCATAATCCTTTACATTCAAGTAATCATTATTTCTTGCATTCTATTTTTATGGATTTTGAATGATAAATAAATTGACAACTTATTTTCATTTTTCTTCCTATAGCTATCTATTTGTTCTTGATCCGTAATTGTCCGGAACAATTAGTACAAGTAGCACTTAAATCTTTTTGCATGTGTAAAGTGACAGTAATCATGCATTTATGATTTAACGGGAATTAATGATACAAAGATTTTCAATTATAGCTATCTCAATTGTTGATTTTTGGTTTAACTGTTTTCAAGGTTTTTAGTGCTACTTTCAAATGATATGGAACGCTATCGCCCCCAGTCATTTGTTAGTAAGGTTTATTGTGAATGCTAGGTTCCAACAAATAGAATAGGAAAACTCAAAATTTTGTTATGGCTATCCTGCGAAATTTTCGGTTAAATGCTTGAATGAAAAAGTGTCTTTAGAATCCTATGATCTAGATATATTCAGTACAACTACACTTCATTGGATCGGAGTTTGGTAAGATTGAAGTATTTCTTTTACATATTTCTAGTAATTTCTTTTATAATTTTCCTTTATTTATTACTATTAGAATTGGTATTAACCTTCTTCTCTTATTTTTTTCTTTCATCTCAAGTGCTAAAAACCCCCCTCAACACATTGCTCCTCGTGGGATTCGAACTGGCCCACTACTACTACAAATTAATTGTAGTTAGTTGAAGATCTGAATTAATTTTGGGGCTTCGACAACCCGACCATCCATCGATCCTCTATTTTGTGTTGGGGAAAACAACGCGTTAAAATAAAAATAACTATTAATAATTTAATAATACAATAATTTAATAAAAAATAAACCAAGTACACAACATGAATAACACACAGATTTAATGTAGTTCGACTTAATTTGAAAAACTACGTCCACCACCATAATCAGTTCTTTATTATGATAAAAAATTTATATAAGAATATCCCATTGTGTCCCACCCTAGAACTCTGGATTACTTTTCTCACATCCAAGAACTAGATCTCTTCTTTATGTAATATCCATTATATTTCTGTACAAAACCAATCCCTATTTATAACAATAAATATTACCTTATTTTTAATCGAATAATAATACTAACAGAAAACAACTTGGTCTTTTTTCCAAATCAGTATTACCATAGAAAATACAAGCTATGTATGGATTGTGTTGTATTTGAGAATTTTGTATTGGAATGTGTGAAAGTTTTGGTGGAATTTTTTTATAAAAAAAAGTAATATGAAAAAGTAATTGGAGGGAAAATGTTTTTGAAATAATGTGAGCAAAATTTTGGAGAGAATTTAAATTTTAAATTTTGAAATAATTTTTTAGATATTTTATTTTTTTAGTTAAAAAAAATTAAATTTTTGCAATTAAAAATGCAAACCAAACATAGCCTAATTTTACAAAAAAGATAATTCTTTTTTTTTTCCAAAGAAAAATATGTCTATTTCTTAATATTTCAAAAGGTTTTTTGTGGATTGTGAGATTTGGTATAACCAACAACTTTATTAGCAACCCACTTAAATAACTAACCAGGTCCATTTGTTGAAGAGATTATTACAATCATAATTGCTAATATAAAAATGAATTTAAAATCAAGATCAGTCTTGATGATCAATTCAACGTATATATTATTGGAATGTGATTAAAAATTGGTCTAAGTATTGCTGTAATTTTTTAATGTGAAGGGAACAAAAGTTGCATATCATGTGTTCTTACAATATTCTTTTGGATCAATATGTTCAATTGTGGATTATATTCAATACAAAATTTAGTTAGAAAAATACTATATTAATTATCCATTCTTATTCAAATGTTATTTAATTATTTACTTGTTTATTGTGCATATCTTAATTTACACACTTTGCAAAAAAAAAAAAAAACCCTTTACTTTGGAATGATCACAGAAAATGATTAGCACACATTTAACAAAAAAGAAATTTAACTCTTTCCCTTAGAATGATCATCAAACCCGACTTTTGCATTAGATTCTTTTACATGAACATGGTTGGTGGTTCACTAATCATATAACAATTAATAAGAAAATCTTAGCGGCCGCAAGTTAATACCTTTGCGACAATTGACTCTATCTCAAATATCAAAACTTAAATGAATACTTCTTGGACTTGTATAATATGAATATCTAAATTGAAGAACCAAGAAAGATATTAGTACTAAACCTAAAATTCATTGCTAAGTTTGCCGATTAATACTCATTCCAACCAATCTTATTAAAGTCTTGTGCATGAAGAAAGCCTTACCCAATTGGGCAAGTTTGAGGTTTTCAAATGCCGGCTCAAAATACACAATATTGTTCCCATGAGTATCAAATTTAATTTCCGTGGAAGTTCATTAAAAACTTTGACAAAGGGCTTGTTCCAATTAATTAATTGCAAACCTCCATTTGATGGTTTACAAGTTCAAAGGTTTAGAGTAATTAAAATAGTAAAGTTTAGAGAAGTGTAAAGCTTGGATCCAAATTAAGTTTGACCAATACATGGACCCCTTAAAACTATATATATGCAAGTTTTGTTAGCCAATTTTCTAAGATATTTAATCTATTTACAAAATTTGAACTTGAATTTAATACTAGAAATCGAGCTAACAGTCCTTATGAAAAAAAATAAAAAGGCCGAATGCTAAACTTGATTATGTCAACTTGCTCCACAACAATCAACCATTATTGTCAAAGTTGGATTTTTATTCTGACACTCCACTTTTATTTTATTATTTATTTGTTGCTAAAAATATAAAATTTTATAATTGATTATACGTTTTGCAAAGAAAAAAGTGCTAATTACAAAAGGAAAAAAGGGTGCTAATATAACCCCTGTTCTATATTTGTGATAGAAAGTACTAACTAATTTTCATTGATACTAATACCTATGTCTATAAATGTGATGTCTCACTAACTATACAAATAGTAGGGGACTTGAGGTTTATTGGACCATTGAGGCTAATTTTACGAGGGGAAAAAAATATCCAAATAGTTTTACTGATTCAAGATGAATTTTCTGATTTAATGGTTTAGCTCTAGGCTCGTTAATAATCTAGTTAAGCTCTCTTTTATAATATATTGACTTGGATATATGTTGTTGATGGTTAAAATAAATAAATAAATAAATAGATGCTAGTATTATTAGGGATTGAATGAAGTAAATAATAAGCCAGCTTATAGTTGTGTAGCCATAAGATTGAGTTGGAATCTCCGAATGGCTTAGAAAATGCCATGTTATGCAAGGCAAGAAAAATGTCATGCACTACATGGAATCTCAAGGGAAAGATCTGAAAACCTAAACATATCTATTAATTGAATTCTCTTGGAACTTTATTAGTAATGTTTCTATGTCCCCCTTTACTTGATTTCTTCACCTACATTTAAAATATCATTTAGGCTTACTCATTGTCTCTTTGGCATCTAATCTATATGTGATATGTTGATTACAACTAAATTTCTGTCGCCAGAAACACATATTCATCGTGAAGGTAGCTATTTTGCCGGCAATTTAAGTTTCTAATTAAAGAATAAGGGGTTCTATTACCGTTG
Organism: Gynochthodes officinalis; assembly: GCA_020080225.1. Classification (NCBI taxonomy): domain Eukaryota; kingdom Viridiplantae; phylum Streptophyta; class Magnoliopsida; order Gentianales; family Rubiaceae; genus Gynochthodes; species Gynochthodes officinalis. The sequence continues at coordinate 16,721,551 of CM034620.1, forward strand.
CCAAAGCTGTCTAAAATCATACGGTTAGTGATATTTGAATTATTAGCTTTTAAAAAAAAAATATCATTAAAATATAACCATTCGATCCATTGTTTATTCCGACCACTATAAGTATAATTGTACGTATTAAAGTTTTTACTATTCATAGCACATAATTAATTTTTAAAATTAAAAAGAAATAGTTAATTATAGTTGAAATCGATAAATGATTCAGTGGCTAGCTTAGGACCCTTATTCCCGTTTTCCTAGTGAAAGGAAAAAAAACAGAAGAAAAAGTAAGCATTTTAAAAAGTAAATTCATTTCCCACTCTTAAAAGTTCAGGTCACCATTTTTTTTTAATGTAGGTTTGTTTTCCTTAGGCATATAAACTCTTTCTTTTAAACCATACAAAATGTATTCGAAGGCACAGGAACATGCAGAGTTTTAATGCTCAAAAAGATGCACCACTGAGTAAAAACAATGCTAATTAATATTTTTTGGTATAAAAAACAGAGTTCGCTTTTAATGTGGTATAAATTTTTTTAAATTATAAGATACAACACACTTAATGTATAATTTTATATTTTATTCTTACTTTTTATTTTAAATTAAACATTATGATTATTATTAAGAACTAGTTTTTTAGCCCCAAACATTCAGTAATAATTTAAAATTTAATAAATATTAGAAAAATTGTGTTTGGTTTTGAAATATATAATTTATATTTTTAATTTATTTTATTATATTTATGAACTATAAAGTTCTTTTTTAGTTATATTCTACTTTATACAATTATATTACTAGTTAAAGTAGCATGTAACATGTTTTCCTTTTCTTTTTTTAAAGAATTCCATTAAGGGCATATAAAAATTTATTTAATATGTGTAACTTTAAATAGTAGATAAAAAGTTAATTTAATTAATTGTTTGATTAACACTTACATATTGAAATTAAAACATATTACAACTTTAAATATACAGAATTATTTATTTATTATTAAGGTGTAAATTAATTTATATAAATGTATATTTATTTAATTTAATAAGTAGAAATCATTGAAGGTAATAGTTATAAAATATTTAAATAAGAATATGTAAATGTAGAGTATGAATTTTTTTCTATGGATAAATATGTCAATTATTTGTAATTATAGTGTTTATAATTTACCTAAATAATTATACATTATAATAGATTTAAATAATGTTTTGAATTAGTAATGATATTTTTTTTCAAAATATTTAAAATAATAAATGAGGATCAAGTTAAATTATTTTAAATATTTATTTCTATAATTTTTTTATATATATTACTAATTAAAATTTTTTAGTATTAAAAATAAAACATTTAAGAATATATATATATATTCTTATTAGTTTCAAAATATAATTAATTGAAATTATAATAATGTAAATTTGAATAAATCATCATCAGTTCAAGATCTTGAAGTTATATTTCTAATGACGACTATTCATTTATTAATGCAAGTACTTAATTACCTCACACGCAACTGGTGGAAGATGCCACCGTTTGGATAGATGCTCTTATTGCCATATTTAAATTGTTCATTCCTGCGGATTTAACAAAGGATTTAAAAGTTCGCCACTCTTTTCTTGTTATGCCTAGACTATAGTTTAGACTATAGTTTTTTTTTTTAATTAATATACTTAAATGACGATTTTTTTTGTCCTTTTCCCTTTTTTTCTTTGGTGGGGTGATGTTGGAGATTGGTTTGGTTTGCCATTTTCCGATTTTTGGCCAATCCAAAAGATACCTCCTGGACTTTATCCTTCATGATAATAATATTAGGACTTTGGAATTTTTTTACTTGATAGATTAGATGCTGTCGGTTTAAGGTTCAGTGCTTATCTACATGCACCAATATGCTTCTTGTACCCTAAAAATTGGTAGAATCTTTTTCATGAGAAGGGTAAGAAAAGTTGCATTATACAAGATGTTAAAATATTTTTGGACATAGTACGTTGGTTGTTCTAACTTTTAAACTAGTGCTTTGGAGTGTAGTTAAAATTATAGTTAACACAAGAGAGATAAAAAGAAGACAAATAATTTTCCTAAAGAAAACAAATTCCATAGAATTTGGAGGAAAACTTAAACTTGAATAATGATTAGAATAAATGAAAACGAATTCTTATATGCATATTTATAAGTTAAACAAATCCTAAACTAAATTGAAAAATAAATCTAATTTGACTAGAAAACAAAAAAGGGGTTGGATAGTAGCCAAAACAAAAAAAATTTGAGCTAGACACTCTAAGCTAATGGGATATGCCCATTAGTTTTAAAAATCTTATCAACGCTTTCGAAACGATATATAATAATAGCGATTTTGAAATCGGAATTGAAAGTTATGTCAGTTCAAAATTAGTCACGCATTTTCATACGTTTTCCCTTCTTGAACTGATCCCTCTTCGGTGACCTTTGCCACATCAATAGTGAATGTACATGCAAGTATCTCTTCGTCTATACCGTACTTGCTATGAGGCTTAGGAGTGTTCTTTGAACATAAATTAAACAAATGTATATGATTGATGCTTCCATATGTATTCCAATTCAAATTGTTGTCTATTGTGTAGATGTTTGCTGAACGATTTAATTTTTCAATTGTAACAAACAAGTTGAACTGTTTTTTGGTGGAATAATCGTAAAATACAATTTTTTATTGGATTCCTTTACAAGATTTTGCTTAGGGGTTAGGTAGGTAATCATAACAAGTTATAAACACTTTGTGCTTTCTTCTTCTTCTTCTTTTTTTTCACACAAGTTTTCGTACTTTCAATCAAAATTAAAATGATTTTCCAAAATTAAAAAAAAAAAGAATTTTTCCAAAATCAAATCTAAACTTAATTATGAAAATTCTACTTTGATATTAATTTTCAAACTATCAACTTCAACACTCCTTTTCCATCTCTCTCCCCCCTTTCCATTCTTGTTCCATCTTGTTCAATGTAAATTACTAGGAAGTTGATTATTGCTATAATATCTTTTCACCTCTTTTGTAGAGTATTTTAGCTTCATAACGTTTTAACGTGGTACCAACACTATATTTCAAGTTAAAGCAACATTAATAAAAATGTTACCAGAAGAGAACGAGTCTGGATTTGGGATCTTTGAGGAGTAACTTTTTTAAAAAGTCCATTTTTTTTTTTTCAAATGCCAATGCCTATTTCTATGTGCGTTAAGAGAAGAGAAAATCCAAATATAAATTATTAAATTGATTGGGGGTTAATTAATTTAAAAAATTGGCGTTCAGCTAAACTGTTATAGAGGAATATAGGGATAGAAGGGGAAAAAAGTAAAAACTTTGTCCTATTACCGCTGAAAACAATCCAACCAATACTTTACTAAGTCTTATACTCTTCATTGACAAATTTCACTCATAACACAACAAACATGAAAAAGATAAGATAAGGGATGAATCAAGTCCGCAAAATTAACGTTAACGAATAGCAAAGACACAATTATATTACAGCAAAACATGCCACAATGCTAGAATTGAAAGGGGCAACAAAATTAATCAACTACCAATTTAATTGGATTCATTTATTTTAATTAGAAGAATAATCCAATAAATTAATGGACAAAGCAATCTTAATCTCACTTTTTTAATTATTAAACAATCATAAATGGTAAATTAACTTTTCTGCACTTAGCTTTGGAAAATGTACAAATTTTAAGGAGGATGGATGCTACAAATTGATGATATCATTTTTTATTTTGGGGGGAAATATTAGATATCAAATTAGTCTCATTAGATACCGTAAACTTTCCCAACTTTCTAAAACTTTGCTTCGATTAGCTTCGTGTTGACTGTAAAATTTTAAATAACATTTTCATGTATCACAATACTTGCTTTATATTAAGATAAGTGTATGGGTGCAATATTCTATCACCACAGTAATGATGCACAGAACATACTTGATTTGTTATTTAAATTAGTCCATTCATTCAAGAAGCTTGTGTTAAATTAAGATGACTTGTAATGTTTTTCTATATTAAATGTTTGATTTCAGGACCGATCATAAATATTTTCGGTCTTTTTTTTACAGTTATTCATGAATTTGGCACAACATTTGATAGGAAAACAAATATTACTTTTTCTCTCATGTGAATAAAAATATTGCTGAGTGTTGTCAAAATTAAATTGGTTAAGTAAAATATTTGATATCAAGTGGTCGAACAAATTTGAAGTCATTGGAATTTTTAGATGATATTATTATGATATAATATATATATATATATATATATATATATATATATATATGTGTGTGTGTGTGTGTGCGCGCGCGCGTGTGTGTGTTAATTATAAAAATATTAATATTAATATACATATATATTAGAGATAAGGTATTTGGTTTTTTAGTATAATTAAATTACAATTTAGTATAAATTGTATGAAATTCTAGGTGCATGATTGAATAATTTGGTGAAAATGGTGTTAAAATGTTTTTAAATTAGAGTAAGTATTAAAAATTATAAGAAATCTCTTGTATAAATATGTGATATCTTGAATTTTAAAAAATTAAAAATTTTATACGTGAAAATTCAAAATATTCACACACGAGGCAATAGAGAATGAGTATTATAAAAATTTGGGATCAAATTTTAATTTTTAAAAATAAAAGTTATTTTTGAAAAAAAAATGTAATGATCTATTGAGACCTAGGTCAAACCAAGTTTGATAGATTTTTTTAAAAGTGGTTCTCACGCAAACATCTAAAAGGACCCTATGATCAATCTCAAATAGATTGGTCCGGCTGGTCTCATATAACTTGGACAACGTTGGTTTGAACAACTATATATACTTCTATTTAAATGTTTCAGATTTAGTTCTGCCATAATAGTTTTTTAAAGTTTTTTTGTCACACACAACATTAATACAAAATAAGACAAAGTAATGTTTTCTTTTTAATTAGAACTAGTTTATAAACTTCAATTCTAATAAAATTTCATTGAGGCTCATCCAAATCAAAATTTTAATGTGATTCTCAATTATGTATGGTTACTTCATAACTAATATTATTCAGACATATAATTTTAATAACAATTTTGCATAAATTGCAAAACTTTCTAAGAAGATAACTCATTGGTAGACATTTTTATGGTTTCTAATAATGCCGCTTTTTATTTTAGTTTTTATAACATTAATCTATAGCATTCAATATTAGGGTAAAACTTCTTCTAATTTCTAATAGAGTAATGATACAAATAACGACTAAATATGGTGACTTTTTATCGCCACTGATGTGTAACCCTAACGTGACTCTCCATATCATTACTATTTACAAAAAAAAAAAAATTAAAATCCATATCATTACTCTAAAAAAAGAAATTACAAATCGGTGAATTCAGAAGAAAACCAACGTAGCTTCTTCTTCTCTACACAATTTCCATGATCTGCAATTTTTTGCCCTTCGGTCAGCAATTGTCGATACTGTATGGATCTGCAATTTTTCGCCCTTCAGCAATTGTTAAAATCTGATCCAAACTGATACAAACAACCTCTTGAGCAAGAAGTGTGGTGGAGGGATTGCCCAATGTAAAGATGGGATTGTGGGTCTGGTTTCATATTTGTTAAAGACCAAGAGAAAATATCAATCTGAAAGTGGAACCAAATTTTATGGATGTAGTGGAACCAAATTTTATGGATGTAGTGAGATCTTTCAACCTTACTTTGGAAAAGAAAGATAGAAATTTGTTATGACTCACTGTTTTGTAGTGGGATCTTTCAACCTTACTTCGGAAAAGAAAAACAAAAATTTGTTATGACTCACTGTTTTGTAGTGGTTTCTTTCAACCTTACTTTGCTGGTTCATGGGGAAGCACACTTGCTCTTGTATACAGCCAGACACACCCTAAAAAGGTCACTGGCTTGGTGTTGCAAGGGATTTTTTTGCTGCGCAAGAAAGAGATTGATTGGTTTAATGAGGGTGGCGTTGCTGCTATTTTTCCTTATGCTTGGGAGCCATTTAGAGATCTTATTCCAGAGAATGAGAGGGGGTGCTTTATTGAGGCCTATAACAAAGATTAAACTCTGATGACAAGGAAACACAACATGCAACAGCAAGGGCATGGACCAAATGGGAAATGATGACTGCACATCTTAGGCCAAATGAAGAGAACATAAAAGAGAGTGATGATGATATATTTTCCTTGGCATTCGCAAGGATTGAGAATCACTACTTTGTGAATAAGGGGTTCTTTAAGTCAGACGCATTTCTGTTAGATAATGTGGAAAAGATAAGACATATCAACACTGTAATTGTTCAGGGAAGATATGATGTTTGCTCTCCTATGATGTCAACATGGGATCTTCATAAAGCTTGGCTTGAGGCTGAATTCATTGTTGCAGAATTGCCTTTTGGGTTCACCGACTTGGGCAGAGAAGGGAAAATTGCAGATTTTTGGGTTCACCGATTTCTTCCTAGGCAGAGGGGCAGAGAAGAAAAAAATTGTAAACTTTTGAGTTCACCAATTTCTATTTGGGCGGAGAAGAAAAAAATTGTAGAACGTCTTCCGGGGTTCACTGATTTCTTCTTGGGTAGAGAATAAAAAATTGTAGATTTTTAATTTCTTTTCTTTTTTTGAGAGAAATGATATGAATTTTTAATTTTTTTCTTTTTTTTTTAAAATAGTAATGACATGGAGAGCCACGTTAGAGTTACATATCAGTGACGATAAAAAGTCGCTATATTTAATCGTTGTCTATATCATTACGCTTTCTAATAATACCTTCTTTATTTTATTTTTTGATGATTACACCTACCAGCAGCTAGCACTCAACAATGTGTTTGGTTTTTTCTAATTTTTTGAATGATAACACTTATCAACGTCACTTAAAAATATGGTTGATATTTAGAAGATGATAATAAGAAAATTTTATATAAAGATCAGAAATTGAATCCACGAGTGCAACTTGGTATAATCTTTCTTTTACTTTGAATCTCTTTTGCTTTTACGTTTGTGTAAAGATTATTTTTTAAGGGTTAATTATATCCCCCTCCCTTATAGTTTTTACTTGTTACCAATCGATTTCTATAATTTTAAAAAACTACTAACATCTTCTTGGATTTAACATCCTTCAAAGTCAACAAAAGGAGAAAAATCAAGTTGGCCACCCAAAAAGGTTGGGGTCAAGAAGTTGAGGGTTCGAATCCCACATCTGACATCCCCTTATCTCGTTTCCTTGACCTCTTAGTACGAGAGCCTCACCCCGCCGCAATGCGTGAGGCACATACTCTTGTACTAGACATTGTTAAGAAAAACATTGTTGTAATATAATAGAATTCTTTAAAAAAAAAAACTAAAGGAAATGTGAAAAGTTAAAAAAAAATCCAATAAAAATGATTACATTTACCTGAGGGATTTGAATTGGTTAGAAAATAAAACTTTATGATTTAAAAAAAATTATTATTGTAAAACTCTTTTTCTTTCTTTTAGTTTTCTTTTCAAAAGAACAACTTCATTCTATTTTGAAAAAATTTTCAAAATCAATTTCTTGTTTTTTTTCAAAGGATAACTTTATTCATTCAAGTGAGGTTTTTTTTGGTTATTAGGATAGGTATATTATTATTATCTATTCATCTCTTGAAGGAGTAAAATGTAATAATTTTTATTATCTAACTCAAGTAGCAACCAAAAGCATTAAATGAATTTAGTTAAAATCTATATGCTATATATATGCGTGTGTATACGAGTTATTTATTTCAAAAATAGACTAGATCTAATAAATTGTGAAATTTTTCATTATAACTAGCCAAAAAAATATGCATGATACCACAAACTATTTTGAAAGAAATTCAAATATTCGATGTAAATTTTTGAATGACTTAATATGCCATTTATTGAAATTTCTCTTCTTATTCAAAATCATAGAGTAACATGTGTGGGTATAAAATAAATATAAATTTATAGACCTACTTGCCATTTAATTTAGAATAATTTTTTTTTTAAAAAAAACTGCTAATGGAGGAAGACATCAAGGATAAGAGGCATGGGGATAAGAGAGGGCTAAAAAATGATATTTCATGTATAATCTTGCATAATTTCAAATATAATCCATTATATATATAATGAGGAAAAATAAAAAGAAAGAAAAGCTAAAAAAAAAAAGAGAAGACAATTTATAACTTATAAAGGTCATTCAGTAATTTTAAGATATCTCAAAGAGTAAATTTAATTTAAAACTTGTGATAAAATGACATTTTAGTATCGTCATAGGGTTTTATATTGATATCGGCAAACGTTATAACTTATAATAGCATGAGATGATTGGGAGTTATTTGCTAAATATTTGCACTGTTGGTAGGGTAACTATAAAACTCACAAAAAAAATAAAGATAGATCAATAATAAACCAAAAATACAAGAAAAGGAAATGTAATTAACTTTAAAGAAGAAAAAAAAAAACGTAAGTTTATCATCTAAGCTTGCACACAAGCAAAGGTATTGTGCCGCCAACTTGCTCAAATAAATAGCCCTTTTTCCCCCCTTTTTATGGGAGACTCTAATTCACGCCAAGGGGTGATATTAAATTCTTTATTTCACTATTACATATTAATGGTGTCTCATTATATCAATACCAGATTATTTTATTTAAAACATTAAAAAAATGACATTATTTTATTTAAAATATGAGTGAAGCGATTTTGTTTTAATGAAATAGGACATAGTTCGTACAAAATAGTAAAACAAAAAACACTTTATGTTGAAATTTGGATGAGAGAGTCAATACTATAATTTAATACTCCTTTCTTTCTAAAAAAAAAGTTCACTTTTAATTGGGTATAATTTTTTTTTTAAATTACCAGGCACAACACAATTAATGCATAATTAAAAGTGTTTTTTTTTAATATTTTTATCCTTACTTTTTAATGTAGGTTATATATTGTCATTATTAATACAAAAAAATACAAAAATTTCACATAAAAAGTGAACTTTTGTTTAATAGAAAAAAGTTTTGAAACTAGATTTTTTTTTTTTTAGAATGAAAGGAGTAACACGAAGCATTTATTCAAATTAGTTGAAGTTGGCAAATATTTATATTTTGGGAGCACGATTTTTCAAATTAGCTAAGTTGACAAATATTTATAGTTTGGATGATTATTTATGGGGGAATTCTTGCTAACTTGCATGCATCTCACAAAGAGTAGGCATTCTAGACTTCTAGTCCTTCATGTATTTGGGCATGTTGAGCTCAACATGAGCACAAGACTTAACTGTAACACAGCAAAACTTTTGGAGGCTAATTGTAATTCCAGCATTTGAGTTAGTCGCTACTTTAGAAGTTAGTTAAAAGAAGGAAGGTGGTTATTAGTTAGTTGTGCAGCCAACCGACTCAATGCAATGATATAAACTTTGATTTAGTACTATAAAGAACAGTTGTTGAGTAATGGAATGATCAATTCTCTTCCTCCTCATTCTCCAGAAACTTCTCTCCTTTTCTTCTGATTTTCTTTGCCTTCCTCCTCTTGATTTTTCTCTTAATTTTCTTTTCTGAAGTTACCTTACTTTTTTGCAATTCCTTTTGCATCAGAACTGAATTCAGTTCGGACATTTTGGTATTAGAGCAGGCAAATTCTGTGAACTGTGATAATGGCAAATGGAACAAGATCCAAGGCGTGGGAGGAGCAACTGTAGAAGCAAGATCAAAAGATTGCTGCATTCAGTGAGAGCCTCCAGAAATAGATGTCTGACCTCCAACCGAAGAATCGTGAATTTCAAAACCAAATGCTGGAAAACAGTCAGAGGGTAGACAATAATGCTACACAACTGCAGGCCAAATTAGATGGATTGGTGAAACTCCTCACTAAGGACAAGCAGATAGGAAAGATAGTTTCCCTATTGGCAAAGAAAACAGCTCTTTTACGCATACTTGATGTAAGCTTGAGATTGGAAAATGTAGGTAGAGCTCGTAATATGCAGAAAGAAAGATAGGGAAAAGCTAACCCTTATTTTAAGCTTGTGCACCCCAATATTGAACTTCCCTTCTTTGAAGGGGAAACCCCAAAGGAATAGGTGAGAAAATGCAACAAATTTTTTTCTCGTTTATCAAGTGGATGATGTCCAGAAACTTGATGTTGCAGAAATGCACTTAGAAGGCAAGGTGGATAAATGGTTTCAGAGTCTTAAGATGATGAAAAGAAAAGTTAGTTGGGAAGAATTTAGTGAATTGCTGATTAAAAGATTTGTATGCAAGGGAAAAAGGGATGAAGGGGAGGAATTTAACAAATTGCTGCAAACCGGTTCAGTAGAGGATTATTAAGAACAATTTGGAAAAACTCAGAACATTGATGTTGGCGTGTGATCCCAGACTGTTTGAAGGCTATTTTGTCTCCAGTTTCATTAGCGGCTAAGTAAAAGATCAAACCAACCGTCAGGATGATAAAACGAGTGACTCTCATTGAGACGTTTGAGATTGCTCAGTTGCAAGAGCAGTCATGTGAATTAAGTGCCACGAAATTCATAAGTGTTGAAAAAAATCCAGACCCAAATTCTGGAGTTCCAAGAGTTGCTGATGGTTTCCAGAACCAATTCAAACCTCAGTAAATTCTGCTCAAAAGTCTAATGAAGAGACTAGGCAAATTTCTTCTCAGAAAATTCAAAGGAGGAGAAATTTAAGACTTTGTCTTAGATGTGGGGAGAAATATGGATTCGGTCACCAATGTACACTCAAGAATTTCACCTTTGTAATTAAAGAAGAAGATGATGATCGGGAATTCCTGGATGTCATTGGGCGTCAGGATGAAACTACTCGGATGAAAGGAGCAGTATTAGATGTATCTCTCAATACCTTAACTGATACACTTTCTAAAAGCTCAACCATCATATTTGGAATAATCAGAAATGCACCAATTAGAATACTCATTGACACAGGCAGTACTCATAACTATATCAACTACAGATTGGTATAGATGCTAGAACTGGAGAGAAAAGATGCTAAACCATTTGTGGTGACTATAGCTAATGGAAGCAAGATTGTTAGCCAAGCAGTTTGTCCTAAATTTGATTTTCACCCAAAAGAGATGGACATTGGAAGCTAGGGAATAATATTGAGGGTGGACTGGATGAAACACTTTAGTCCCATAACTTTTGACTTCAAATCTTTCAACATTCAGATGACACAAGGAGATCAGCAGTTGCTGTTGCAAGGTTCCATAAAAAAATCCTAGGGTACAGCCAGTCAAAGGTAGTTAGATATAGAAACTTTTGGAGGAAAAAGGAGGAGTGACAGATTTCAACTACACACCACATGCTCTAGAACAAGATGAACAGGGTGTCAGCACTTAATAGCCTGAGTGGAATGCTGAAGACATTTGCCGGGTGAAACTTGAAAAAGTGCTACGGAGAAGGGTTATAATTCACAACAATTAATATTTCAGTATCATAGTGGTTGATCAAATGGGACTAGCTCAATTTGGAGGTAGCATCAAAGACAAAGTTTCATAAAAAAACTAATTACATCATTTTCAGTCTTGAGGACAAGGCTGTTTTTAAAGGGGGAGAATTTGTCATGAGATCAAGACTTAATTATAATAGAGCAAAATTTTTAGGTGCTAATTGTAATTCCAACATTCGAGTTAGTAGCTATCTTAGAAGTTAGCTAAAAGAAGGAAGACAGTAGTTAGTTGTGCAGCTAACTGACTCAATGCAATGATATAAACTCTAATTCAGTACTGTAAAAGACAGTTGTTGAGTAATGAAATGATCAATCCTCTTAATTCTTTCATTCTCCAGAAACTTCTCTCATTTTTTTTCTGATTTTCTCTTAGTTTACGGTACCAAATTACCAATACAAATAGTTTTTGGGCCTTACGCTGAAGCAACCTACAAGTCACGCGGAAAGAAAATATCTGTCTTTGTCAGGAACCGGAAAAAAACGATGTCGTGTGACTAAAAACGATTTTGGGTGACCTACTTAAGGGAGATTTGGGGGTGGATTTAATTGCAGCAATTGTAACCCTAATTTAATTTACTTAAGTTTTAATGGTGCTGTTTAGTTTCTAGGAAGTCATTAATTTAAGTTAATCAGTGAGCAATAGTATAAATAAGCCAAGTATGATGCAGTAGAGGCAAGCTCGTTGATGACCATCCTCCTCCTTCCCCTTTTTCCTGAATCATCCTCCTACCTCCTACCTCCTGTCCTTTCGCTCTTTTCTTGTCCTTTCTTCCCTCTCCCTCTCCTTCTCCTTCCTGAAACCTTTTCTCGGTCCCTCCTCTCTTTTCACTGTCCTATCTCTCTCCCTTCCCTCATCTTCATTTTCTTGCCTTTCTGTTTTCATAAATTGAGCATTATCTTGTAAAGCTTCCAGCTTATATTAATGAAAATATTTGTATTTTAATTTTCATAGCTTTGGGTCCTGACAAATTGGTATCAGAGCATCTCAATCCTTGCACAAATTTCATGGCTGAAAAATTTGACAAACTGTCAGCTAAACTAGATGTTTTCTTTGCTGCTATAGATGCAAAGCTCACGTGGTTTATAGAGGCACTTGCGAATGAGCAAGTTCTTGGTGGCTATTATTGTGAGAGATCCAATGAGGTCAAGTTAACCGGTACAACCTCGATCCCTCAAGCTGAAATTACTCCATTGACCGAGCAATTACAGGAAGCCATACATGAAGTAGAAGTCCCTGAGGGTAGTCTTGTGGGACAGGAAATTTCCATGGCTATCATAGAAAGAATTGATCAAACTAAAGTGACACTTCAAACGAGCTCTCTTATGGAATTGTCTAAAGAGTTTACTTTGTCAACCTGAGGAGGAACATATTCAAGAAGGTGAAGTCTTGGTCGGGAAGAATCTCACAAATCCTTATCCTAAATTCTTCAATCCTAAATTCTTAGATTCCTCTCTGTTTTCCAGTCTTCATCACCAGAATTCGGGGTCAGCCATGGTTATGCTTTCTTCTGATAACTCCTTCCGCCATGAATCCCTCATGCAAAACCTTCTTTACTCTTCTTTTTCTCCTTGGACTTCTAAAACACTAACCTCTATCTCCATTGCTTTTGCTTCACTCCCCTACAATTGTCCTCCCTCGGCCACATTTTTCCCAAACCAGAAAACCCAAATGGGTCGTATGATCAGAGCTCAACGCATAGGAGCAGAGGATGTTTTTCTGCAGTTCCACTCAACTTCTTCATTCCCTTGCATTTTACATCTTATCTCTATTTTCCAATCCTATGCCTTTCTTCCAATTGCCCTCCGTCCCTCTCACCATTCTCATTACAATTTCCACTCATCTCTTCGTCCTGCCCTCCAGGTGTTCAACCTCTTGCTTGATTGACGGCCCCAATTTGCTCCAGGTGTTCCTTCCCTGCTCTCCATCCCCTCCTCCCGTGGCCTACTTTATCTCTGTATATCTTCTCTATCTTTCCCATTTGAAGGCTCGACCAATAGTGTTCCTAATACTAGCAGCAATAACATTGATGAGTCTTTAATTGTTTGCAATCCTTTGACTAGGCAATATAAGGCTCTACCTCAGCTGGTCTCGGCTTGGTTGTGCCACGGCTCAGTTTTAATCGGTAAGGGGCCAAGTCAAGTTCTGTTCCTTACTAAGCTAGCTACTCGGTATTCAACAGCCAATTCTTGGCTTAAATTTTCATCTAACTTACCTTCCAAGCCCCTAAACCCTATCTTGATTGATAACTTAATTTTGGCTCCCGAGGGTGTGGGTTCTCGGTGTAGATTTCAATGGGAGTTATTTAAGTCCTTGGTGATAGAAACAGCACATCAATTTACCCAGAAATGCATCGGTGTTTTTCTGCAAAAATGGTTGGAAGATTGGTGTTTTGAGGAGAATGGATGTGAAAACAACTGAGTGGAGATGGATTGATGGTGTTCTGGAAACTGGGGTTAGGCTTTGCAGGGATTTCTTGCTTGAGGCTGCGAAGTTCCATGCTCAGATTCAAATGGGAATTGCAAGGAGATTCTCTGGTAAGCTTCTTAAATCTTATAAGCCTTTTGGTCGGTACAAAGGCTTGTCTTCTCTATGGGGATGTCAAATTCCTGATATGATAATATTTGCATCTTTTGAAACTATTGTTAAAATGATATATCAATGTGGTATACTTGCACGAAAAACGAATGCAGTAAATTGCTGAAGTTGGTTGTTAGTTTTGCTGGCAAGACAGGTTGGGGGGTTGTTGATAGAATAGTAGGAGATGCTACTGTACCTCAAGTAATGCCTTTTGTTGAGTTAAGTATGGTAAAGAGGGAATGTTGATTCAGTGAGATAGCCACATTTGCATTTGGCTCAATTTTTGAAGCCCCCAGCATTGAGAAATTTTTTGTGATGAATTCTGGTTTAGAATTCCTGCTTAATGCCCTAAAAAATCAGAATAACTATGTGAAGGTTACTGTAACGCTTGAAAATAGGCAGCAATATGAAGGTGAAATTCTAATTGGTGTTGATGGAAGATGGCTAAAGATCTGGACAAATTTGTTTAAGTATATTGATGTGATATATTCAGAATATACATGATACACTGGAATTGAAGATTATGTTCTTGTTGCTATTGATGACTCTGTGTTTGAATGTGTTTTCATCAAGAACTTGGTTGGTTTCAATTTCTCTGTAAGTGCTGAAAATGCTGAGCAGAATGTCAATAATGCTGACAAAACTGGTGAAATTGTGTGCTGTGCTTTTACTGAGCTTCATGATAAAAAGGCCTGTGAAGAAACACATTTCAAGTGGGATGACACTGTAATTGATGATCAGTGGATACACGTTGATTTTAGTCAAAGTATTGCAAACTTTGGTCCCAAGAAGGGTGCCGTGGTTCTTTTGATTATACTGGCAAAGACTGCACAGGGGAACCGACCAGTAGACCGCAGCATTCAAGGTGAAGATTGTGTAGTTCCAGGAAAAACTGAGAACCTAAGGAGGGCCACTGTACCATTAGCCATGGTAGAAAAGTGTGTTGATGATCCCATGGTGCACTCTCGATGGTCTAATCTGGAAAAAAACCGTTATGGTGGATGTTGATCAGCTAAAGAAAAACAAATTTGCTAGTAGATTCCATTTGTGGGTTTTCCTGGATGGAGGCTACCATGTACTTGATGAATCCACCCAATTAAGGAAGTCACCAATTGGTGCTTCGGAACTTGGCTTCCTTAATGCTGCAGTTCTTCCTCCTATGGAGACACGAGAGGGAAAAGGCATTTCAGATGCATATTTTGCGGCAAAGTACGGTCATAAGTGGGATCGAACTAAAACAATTGTTGATATTTTGAGTCCAAGGTTCCATGAGCGAAATACGTGGGAAGCTTTTGAGAACAGAAAGGAACAGATGGCCCTTGGAAATTCTCTGAGATTCATAGTTGAAGATGTGTGGCCACTGAAGCCGAAGGCAGTCTTACAAAGGAGTACCATACAACTTGACAATAAACAAGTGAATCTATGACTGATATTGTGGAAAAGCTGGGATAAGGAAAAATTCATCATGGGCGGTTCAGGTTTTTTATTCAACATCAACTCACAGCATTTCAGGCTTGAGGACAAGCCTATTTTTAAGGGGGAAGGAATGTCACGAACCGGAGAAAATGTGTGACTAAAGGAGGAAGTGGCCAAGAAACGATGTCGTTCTACTTGAGGGTTTGGGAGATTTGGGGGCGGATTTAATTGCAGCAATTGTAGCCCTAATTTAATTTATTTAAGTTTTAACGGTGTCGTTTAGTTTCTAGGAAGTCATTAGTTTAAGTTAATCAGTGAGCAATAGTATAAATAAGCCAAGTATGATGCAGCAAAGACAAATTGGTTCATGGATCATTTTTTTTAGCTTCCTCACTTCTGTCCCTCCCTCCTCCTACCTCCTATCATTTCTTCCCTCTCCCTCTCCTTCGTGATATATCTTAGATATAAAAATTGAAAGGATCCCATTCGAACAAATGTTTCATTCAAAAGAAAAATTAGTTGGAATTAATCCAATTTTTTGATCCAAAGTGTATTACACGGGAATCAATCATTCATAAGATCCTTGGATAGAAGCAAATTCAAAATAAAATAAATAATAAATAAAAAGTATGTTACTACTTTTTTTAAAGTATTAAGAAGCATCGAAGGAATCTGAACCTAATAATTAATAAAAGATCCCAAAATAAAGAAATGCTGTCTCAATAACTGTTGGGTCAGATTTCAGAATTCAAATATAGGATTTGTTTGGAAAGGAAAATCTCATTTGCAAATAAGAAAATTTTCAAACAAAAATAAATTATCCAAATATATTTTTATTTTAAAATTTAGAATTCAAATGTTCTCATTCAAATTCCTCTCACATAACTTTAAAAATTTTTCTTCTTATTTTTCTCTCCAAAAAACTTTTTCTATCAAAAAATATCCACCAAAATTTTCACACATTCCAATATAATTTTTTTTATTTGCAAATAGAAATGCTCTTGTCCAAATGGACCCATCGTTTTTAAACGAGAGACAAATGATACGGGAGTATTAAGACTACTAAATAAATAAAATTACCTAACTATTGTTTTTTGAACTAGATTTTTCAATGAGCTGGTCAACACAAAAGTCTACCTATCTTTCAATGGGATGGTACCATTTTTCTTTTCACTGTCCTTTCTCTCTCCCTTCCCTCATCTTCATTTTCTTGCCTCTTTGTTTCCATAAATTGAGCATTATCTTGTAAAGCTTGCAGCTTATATTAATGAAAATATTTTTATTTTAATTTTCATAGCTTTGGGTCCTGACAGTCTTCCCATAATCGTGGTCCCTTAACAATTTACTCCTAAAACCCGTTGGGCCTAGTTTGATTGTTATAGGATTGATCTTAGAAATTAAATATGTTCCTTTTTAATATTTAAAGTATAGAGTTTATTTCGTTTTGAAAAGTAAAATTTTTTCTAATCCTCAAGCGTGTGTGATTAGTGGTTTCAAAAAGTATTTTTACATTTTTCAATATATTTTTGCATTTTCCATCTTCTATCTCTTGTAGCTAATTACTTATTTTTTTAAACAAAATCTTTAATTTGGGATTTTTTCCATTTAAATTCATAATTAATTGAAATTTAATTTATATGTTTTTATCGGGTCTTCGAAAGGTGGTTTAAATCATCACATTATACCCAAATTAGGGGTGTATTTTCTCTTTTGATTCAATTTTGCTATTAAAATTATTATTACCATTGTTGCTTTTTTTTTTTCAAAAAAAAAAAAAAACCAAAAGTAGATATCCGTAATTTTTGTTGCCCTAGCCTCCTTCATGTTTTCACTTGTTCAATTTTTATATACCTTTTTTTTTTCTATTCACTACTTATTACTACATACACTTTTACGTGTGTTTTAATTTGTATATAAACTTTAATTTTCACATTAATTTAAGCAACAATGCTTGTTTTGTTGGTATTAATAAAAAAGATTTTCTTCAGTTTAAAAAAATGTTATATGTTGCAATTGGCAAGATTAAGAAATATTAATTTTTTTTACTTTGATTAAAAATATGATGATGGATACATAACAAACGAATCAAATTTACATTACATTCTCTGGCTTATTCATCTAAACCAAATAATAGAATAAAAATCCTATTAGCTTTCCTGTTAATCTTTCTAATCTATCCCAACACTACTTTTAAGTATTCAAGTTCGCCATAATTAAATTTCTGAAAATTAGAGCGTAAAGAAAGGTATATATTTTTTTCACAAATTAAATTTCTAAAAATTATATTCTTATTTATTTTTACTCTCCTTATCAACCAAACAGCGCTTCAAGTCTTATTTTTTCCATAGTGCCCTTGGTTAGAGTCTCTGTAAACCAAAAGCGGCGGTAGCGGAGGGAAAAAGAAATCAATGCAAGGTCACTTTCCCTACATTTTGTGAAAGTTAGTTTTAGTCATGTGTATGCATTAATCTGTTTTTCATAATTTCATTTTTGACTTTGATAGTAATATTTAATACTCCTCGGTTAGAAAAGAGTTTATTTTTGAATTAGTAGTTTTTTAGTTATAAAATATAATATATTTAATATACCACTAAATATAGATATTTTTATTTTTATTTTTATTTCTTCTTTTTAATTATAATTAGCCTTACGTAAACATTATTGATAAAGATACTTTTAAAATTTAATTTAAAAATAAACTTTTCTTTCCAAATAAATTTTTTTTAGGCTGAACTTTTTTTCTTTGGATAAAGGTAATATATACAACTTTAGGTGGTAAAGGATAAATACTATACGCATATTTTAATAAATATTCAAACCATTTGAAAACAGTGATAAGTTATGAATCATATAAAATAGTAAATATAAGTTGTTTGAACCAATGAAAAAAGAATGATTTTCATTTTACCACTTTCAAAATAACGACAACAGGTCGAGCAAAGATTTCTATTTGAATCATCACAAAACTCTAGCAAACATTGCTACCAGCAGTCATAGGATGGATTCTGAAAAAAGGATGTGGGGAAACTTATGGTAACTTTAGATAAAAGGAAAATTGAAGCATTTCTTGTGGAAATGCTATCAAGGCATTCTACCAACCAAAATGAAGCTGTTCAAAAGAAGGATTGTGGCTGATCCCATGTGTGGCCTACATGGAGATTACAAGAAGACAATGGAACACATTTTTTATCTACTGTGAAAGGGCCAAGCTTGTATGGAGAATATCCCCTGTGTGCTGGGATGGTTTGCAAGCGGAACGTGAATATTTTCACAGCTGGTGGGAAAAATTGAGTAGGCTAGAAAAGGACACAATAGTCCATGATGGAGTGCAGCTTTCAGTGTACCTTTTGTGGATGTTGTGGAAGACTCAGAATTTGTGGCTATTTCAGAACATACAAATATCTGCCAAGGAAATTGTTGATCAAGTTGTTTTGGACTAGCAGGAGTATCAAGGGGTTATGGCAAGGGATGATCAAATGCAGAGCATGCAACACCATAGACTAATCACATGATGCTTATTTTTTCTCAAGAAAAAAAAATTAAGGAAAATAATAAACAAGAAAACAAAAGAAGGAAAACAAGGAAATTACTATTACAATTATATCTGTCCAGTTTTGTTCCTCTATTAGTTTTTGTGCTTGCTGATGGTTGGTCTTTGATTATATATATTCTTCTATTCATGTATATAATTATATGGTTTTTTATCTTTCTTTCAGATCCATATGAATTCTCATTAGGTTTTGGACTTGAGATCTAATCCCGGACTGTGTGGATACTCTCTAAAGGCTTGCGAGATTCATTCTAAAGAATGCAGGATAGAAAGGTTAGGTCATACTTTCCTATTGGACTCTTTTTCAAAGATGGTGTATGCTCTCAAAGACATGGCTGGTGAACTGTTTTTTATGAATTCAGTTTTTTGTAGTTTGCTTGCTTGTTATCTTAGAATTTGCTGAGAAGAAACAGACTTGCTGGTGCAATTATCATATCATTATCATGTTCTTGCAGAAGAAGAAAAAAGAAAGGAAAAAATCAGAAAAAAAGAAGGAAAAAACAGAAAAACAAAAGTGGAAAAAAACATCTTTGATTTGAGGTTCAATGAATTTCTTGTTTTGACTTGGTGTTAAAGCTCTATTGATGGTATTGAAATTCTCTAAAGTTGGGTGATTTTTGCATTTTGTTGAATTGAAATTGAATTCTCAATCTTCTTTTCAAGGTTGAAGCTTTGTTATAAGTCTAGTCTTGTTCCTACAGGTGGTTGGATGTAGAATATCTAGAATATTATATACTTGTCTATACTTGTATGGCATTTTTTTTTCCTAATCTATCCGACTACGTATCCTATATTGGACTTTAGATATGATTCTAGAATTGGAGGTTTTTTCCTGAAGGCTTGTCATAATCAATTTTAGCATGGTATTCTACCTCTTTTCATGGCTGGTTAGGTTAGTTCAATGCTTTAGGTTTTGTATGTTCTGAGTTCAGGTTATATCATGACTGGAAATTACCTAAAAAAAAACAAGAAAAAAAAACAAACAAGCAAAAAAAGAAAACAAGGGGGAAAAATATATTTAACAGTTCTATATGTCCAGGTTGCTAATATATTAGTTTTGTTCCTGCAGATGGATGGCATTTGCCTATCTTTCATATTATATACTTGCATCTTTATGGTTATATATTTGTATATTCTTGCATGTCTTTTTATCCTTCTTCCATATCTACCACTCTACTCACCCTGTCATGGACTTGGATATAATCCTGGACATTGTAGATATAGCTAGAGAGAGTCATTGGAGCATGGGAATCTACCTCCTTTCATGACTAGTTAGGTTGCCTTTAGGAGTCAGGTTTTTTTGTTTCCTTGTTTGTTTATGAGTTTGTCCAACCTAAAGAAAAGGCAATAAACATATCTTGCACATGTTTACGCAAAAAATAAAAATAAAAAAAGAAAAAGAACATAATAAGGGAAAAACAAAGAAAAACAAAGAAAAAAAAGGAAAATATAATAATAATATTGTTCCTATACGTTTAGTTTTTGTTACTATAATTGGTTTGTTACTAAAAATGGATGGCTTATGACTCTCTTTGTACTTAGTACTTGCATTGCTTTTGTTAAATTCAAAGGAGAAGAAGGGACATGCTTGCTGGAATTTTTTTTATGTGGGCTGGTAGGGCATCAAGATGGGAATCATTTTGTTGGTGCATAGCAACATTTTCTGTTGGATTCATTTTGTTGTTACTGGATATACTTTCCTGTCTGAGCTGGTTGGAAATCATTTTGTTGATTGTTCTATATGTTTTTGCATTCTCTTTGACTGAGCTGGTTTGGGTTGCTTGAGTTGGTATAGGTTGCTTGTTCCATAGTATTCCTTGCGTAGTTGCTGGAAATCCTTTTCTTTCTGAGCTGGTAGGACATATGGATGGAAATCCTTTTGTTGTGGCATCACAATATTTCGGGTTACAATTCCTGTGTTACTATTGGAGATCATTTTTTGGCTGTGTTGGTTGGAAGTATTGCGGGAATGCCTTTTGCTGGTAGTACTATATGTTGGTTGATTGCAATTTTGGATGTAATCTCTTTGGCTGAGCTGGTAGGAGATACATTTTGCTAGAATTTTTTTGTTGGAGCAAGAGGAATCCTGATTTGCATTAATGTGTGAGCAAACCTACTTTTAGCATTTTATGTACATTCAGTATGACTAGTCCAGATTGCAATTGAAGTACAGGTGATAGTGTGAAATCTTAGTCAATGGAAATTCTGTTGAAATTCGTTTTTCCACTATAGCTAAAAACCTCAATCTTTTGGGCAATCTTTTTGCAAATTTTAAGTTTTTCTTTGTATATAAAGTTATCAATGTAGCTTGTCATAGGCTAGCTAGCATAGCAAAAGAATGAGATAGCAGTTTTGCACTGTTATCACACCTTCCTCCATGGCTATTGTATTAGATCAAGAAGATCATTTAGCCATCTTGGCTAACATTTGTACATGTATTTATTCATAATAATGAAATGACTATCGTTTTTGAAAAAAATAAAAAATAAAAAAAATAATGCACAGGTGAGTAGAATTAATTTTGAAAATACTTATATCATTTTTAAATTACTCAACTAGTTAGAGTTAGTTAGATACTATTAACTTTTTAGGGTTTAATTGAGATGTGAAAAATTATATTATGGAATTAATTGAGATACAGTAGATTTTAAATAAGTTATGATATTAAAATATAATGTAATTTTAGAACTTTTACAAATTTTATAAATTTTGAGGACAAAAATCGAAAAGAATTTTTTCACTTTTAAGTTGTATTGGTGATTTGGTGTAAATTGGTAAGTAAGGATTGGGATCTTTGGGTTATTATCGATGGGCTTGGCCACAGCAAAAAAAAAAAAAAAAAAAACGATTGCCGAACAGACTAAAAAGCGAAAATTGAATTAAAATACAGTTCAAAATTGGTTATCGTTGAATTAAAAAATCCGAACAAATTAGAAATTGGAAAACCGAATCGATGAACACTTCTTGTCCATTCCGTTTCTTTACAACTCCTTCCATATCTTGTTATTTGTCCTTTTTAAAAATATGCAATTTCTGTATAATGATATTAGTAAAAAAGTGAATTTTATTTTTATTTTTTAGATGGTCAAAATGGAAGGAAGAGAATTACATTTAAGATCATTTCTCACCCACTTAGTAAATGTATCAAGATTCTCCTCTTCCAATTAATTTTACACGCTATACCTCCCCATTTGTATTCAAGATTCCAAAAGTTGAGGATTGCCCGTGACTACTTCCTCCAATACACTTGAACTGAAGTGAAAATGCCCAAAAAAATATGAGAACAATAATCTCAAACAACGTTTTGATCAACCAAATTGGACAAAATATCCCTCTTATTAGTTCTCTCGTGCACTTTTGGCATGACTAGGACTTTAAGAGATCACGTTCACCAAGAAGCTTTGACCATTTTAGTTGCCCCTTGTTTTTTAGAAAGAAATATTTTCCCTATGTATTAAGTTTTAAAGCGTATTTTTGCTTTTGTTTTATATAATAATTGTGAAATAAAAAATATATTAAAAAATATTTTAAAACACCAACTATATACATTCTCAACTATTTGTGAAAAAAAATATTTGGAGTGTGATGTATTTGGAAAAAGTTGTATAAGAATTTGTGAAAATTTTGGTGAGTATTTTTTGATAGAAAAAATATTTTAGAGGGAAGTTTTTTTAAAATTATGTAAGAGGAATTTGAGTGAGAAAATTTAAATTTTAAATTTTAAAATAAAAATGTATTTAGATAGTTTGTTTTTATTTGAAAACTTACTTATTTGCAAACACAAATTACCTATCCAAACGGGGCATAACATTGGCTAACAATGAAAGATGAAACAAAAGGAAAGAAAGGAAAGAAGATTATCATTAACAAATCTCTATTCTATTATGGAGGGAGAAAAAAAAGGGAAATATATTCTTAGAAATTGACTTTCACTTTTAAATAAAATGACAAATTCTAAGACCCTCTCCCCAACAGACAAGTGGAATCCTACTCAGCCATGCTGAAGGACTACGTGTTGCATGTTCAACCTCCCCAAGCTACGTGGGTACCCTTTTTTATTTTTTTGGTTCTGCGTTCAAATTCAACCAACCGATTCCAATTCCCACGCAACAATCGCAAGATCCTCGTGTTCCCAACTTCCATTCCATCTGAGAAATTATCTTCCAAGATCAATCTGCTCTTAATAAACCCCAGAAAATTTTGAGTAAAAAATGATCAACATTGTTGCATTAACCCTTGTATTTACTACACTTGTAACTGCAGGTGTATGGCCTCCCACTCCCACCGCCACAGAAAAACCGCAATTCAAACGGGATCTTATCGTCAAGGAAGGCCACAGAACGGTGGAGATTGAGTATGGACAAGATGATGGCAATACCAAAGTGAAAATCTCTCCTCAAGAAGGCCAAGCCCATGTTGATTCTTCTTCTGCTTCAACACCAAAAGGGAAGGTCTCTGAGCCAGTTGAAACTGCTGAGGAAAATTTGGAGGAAATTGCCGATAAAGTGAGCCCTCGAGAAATTGTTTGTGATGCTTTCGGGAAATGCAAGAATAAAATTGCGAGTGTTTTTGGGAAAACGAAGGAAGTTGTAACTGAGAAAGCCCACGAAGCAAAGGATAAAGTCGAAGAGGTGGAAGAAGAAGCGAAACAAGCTGTGGGAGAGAAAGTTAGGAGAGTGAAAGATGAGGTTTCGCGAAAAGCCCATGAGGCCGCAGATAAGGCTCATGAGGCCAAGGAAAAGGTGAAAGAAGGTTCCAAAGAATTAATGGATGTTGGCAAGACGCTTAAAGATCATGTGAGAAAAAATTTGTCAAAGGCAATGGAGGAGACAAGAAGGAAGGTGGAAGAAGCAGAGGAAAAAATTGAGCATAAAAAGAAGGATTTGAGAGAAATTCTTCAGCAAGGAGGAGAATTTGTGGGCAATGTTGTTGGGTATGTATTGTCCCCAGAATTGAGGGCTTCAGGGGTTGGGATTATGCAGTTGTTGGGGTTGAGTGTGGCTTATGGGATGAGTACTTGGGTGACATTTATATCCAGTTATATTATGGCAGAGGCATTGCCTAGGCAGCAGTTTGCTATTTTGCAGAGCAAAATATATCCTGTTTATTTTAGGGCTATGGCTTGTAGTGTTGGGATGGTGCTGTTGGCGCATTGGTTGAGTCCAAGAAAAGGGTTGTACTCTGGCAATGCTGAAATGGTCCAGGGCTTCAATCTCTTTGCTTCAACTTTGATGTTACTGATCAATTTGAGGTACTTGGAGCCTCGGGCTACTAAGGTAATTTGAAAGTATCATCAGCGTTGAGTTACTCGTTTAATTTTTTTTGTGGGATGGGTATTATTTCGTGGTATTTGATTATTTTATAATGAATTTGATGATCAATTTTCGCCAACTGAATGCATTTGTAAATTCTGACATTAGGTGGTTCTTCTCCTATTACTTCAGGTCTTGTTTAATCTGCTTGGCGGTTGAGTTTTTAATGTTGCTTTGTGATGTTCAAGAGTTAATTTGGTAGTACCATTCTGGGATAATGTTAACAGATTGAAGGTGGCTTGAAAATTTAAATTCTACATTCAAAACAATTTTTTATGGCACATCAACATTTTCATTAGTTGATTATGCGATGTTCAGGATTTCCATGTACATCCAGATTTGTTGCATGGCTGATATAGCTGAGGTTGTTGATTGCAGGTTATGTTTGAAAGAATGAAGTTGGAGAAGGAAGAAGGCAAGGGAATGGGAAGCCCTACAGCAGAAGCAACCAACAACAGAGAGGTTGATTCTGTCACGGAGCCATCATATAATAATGCCACAACTGCTCCGGCTACAGTTCCATCCTCAACTCCTCAAGAAAAGCCAGGATATGCAGCTGCAGCGGCAAAATCTGAAATGGTCAGATTGAGTGAGACACTGAAGAGGCTGAATTCGTATTCATCTTTCTTCAACATCCTGACCTTAATGGCTCTTACTTGGCATGTTGTCCATTTGGGACAAAAGCTCCACACACCCACTGAATGCTGATGATGTTTTTTATGCTTGTTTTTTGCTACATGTAAACTCTGTGAGTCTTTAGTTTTTGTAATCGAAGATGTTAGGAAAGTATTTTGAGTTTTGCACTAACGTTGTAGAAGATCAAAATTGTGTCAAGTAATCTGTGAATTAGTAGGATGGTGCAAAGGTTTTTGTTGCAAAATGAAACTCCGGAACTTCTTATTGAAACTGATGATCAAACTAGTTAAAGGGTACTAGTTCCTTAGTACCGGGGACACAACAATGAGGTTTTATTTATTTAGGTTATGTATTTTACAAGAACAGTTTGCACACTATGTTAGATTCCTTGGTTAATTACATTTGGTTATATTTACACATGGCCATTTTACAAAATTAATTTCGATATTTCGTTAAATAATAGTCTTCCCTTGCGCTTTACCAAAGTAACAAAACAACAATGACTTTCAATTTTCCAGTTTGACTTGCAAAATTGCAGGAACGGACCTTCATTTAAATGGATATTATGCTTTCTCATTTTTTTATAACAAATAAAATAATTATCTTAGGAGTTCCAAAAGCGCCCATCGAATGTGGATGATGATTATGATCTTGATGACGACCAACAACGACGGCTACTTTGGTGATGACTCTGACGGTTACGTTGACTATTCGGATTTCCCCACTGGGTCTGACGGTCCTTGAATCTCTCTGAGCTTTTCTTTATGTAATGGTGAGAATGAAAATTGGAAATTGATGGCAGCTCTGTTTTTTTTTTCCGAAATTGGTAGTTTTATTAATGTGAAAATAATTGCACTAGATCCCGTTGTTATTGGCAATTGTGGAATGAAAGGTTCTTATAATTGATTAAATTGCTGTGTTTAACCTTCAATTTGGCGCTGAGGCAGAGCTGCGGAAGAGAGAAGATAGTTTGGAGAGTTTGAGGTGAGGAGGAAGATGGCAAAAAATGCCGACAAATATTTTCTTGTCGAGATTTCTTTGTGGAAATGTTTGTCGAAGTGCTTGTCGACATTTTTTTGTCAACATGGTTGTCGAAACATTTGTCAAATTTTATATCGAATTTTTTGTAGAATACAGGGCACAAATGTTGAATTGTTTATCAAAAATTTTGTCGAAAACCTCCCTTTTTGTCGAATAAAAGATTCATGTTTAATTCATGCCTGATTTGACGTTGAATTTGAGCTATTATAGCAAAATCACAAAAAACCCTATCGCAATCGTATTTTTTCTAAAATCCATAATTAATATGCAAGGTTAATCAATATGCAATTTTTTCTCTACTGTGGTGGCCTTAGATGCCTATCCTCTTCGCTTCCTTGCCATTCATGCAGCGTCGAATAAATGGGATATTAATTGATGAAGAATGATTAAATGGGTAGGGAAATTCGAAATGAAGAAATAAAGTGAAGAAATCTTGAACAACTTCAAGAGGGATGTTTATGATCTTTTGTAAATAAAGGGGCATTTAGGTCTTTTCATGTTCAAAAATGCTATATTTGTAAGGAAAATGGTCGGCCTACTATATTTGCAAATGTCTTTGGAAAAAGTGCTATTTTTGCAAATTTCCCGATTCGTAGTCATATTTTGTTGGGGGTATTTCATTTTATGGGAGGTTATTGGCTAGTTGTGGTGAAAAGAATTGCTTGAGCAACATATATCGTATTTTGATCGAAAAATAAAGGAATAAAATATATATTTTTAGTTTTTAAAGTTTGACATTCTATTATTTTTAGTCTTTAGTACTTTCAAGCTATCATGTTTATTTCCCAATCTCTTATTCTTTGATATATTTAGTCTAATTAATAAAAATTAGTTGTCAAATAATGGTCGAATGATAATTGCGTTAAAGGTTGATTTTTCTAGTCCTTAAAGTTTGTAGATTGACTTTATTAATTTTTAAAGTTAAAAAACTGATACTTTTTTCCATTCCAAAAAATTGGAAAAAGAGCCCATTTTCAAAATTCTTCCTTGTCCAAAAAAAAAAAAGAGTTCACTTTTAAATCAAATTTCTAAAACATCCTCACTAATAATAATTGTGTATACTCAAAATTAAAAAGTAAGAATAAAAATGTAAATTATACATTTAGTGAGTACATTAAGTGTGTTGTACCTACTAACTAATAAAAAGTTATATCTAAACCAAATTGGACTCTTTTTTTTGGGATGGAGGGAGTACAATATTTAGAAACGTGATGAAAGTTAATGCTAAACTACCATGCTTAAGCGGATGTTAGTTGCATTATTTAATTATAAAATCTCATTTTTTTGAACTAAAAATATACTCTCTTCATGTCATTTTTTTGTCATTTTTAAAAGCATTAAATAATAATTAATAAATTAATTTTGAATAAAACATTAATGAATTATATATTCTCTTGACATAAAATATCCGATCCAAAGAGTATATTATTCATAAAAATTTTTTAACTTTTAATAAATTTTTTACATAATAAAAATATAAAAATATTAATTAAAATATGAAAAAAATATTACTCTCTCTACTCTAAAAAAAAAATCTATTTTTGATCAAATTTCTATATTAACTTTACTAATAAATACTATATATGGCCCACAATTAAAAAATAGAAATAAAGTATAAAATTGAACATGTCATATTGGAATAATTTTATTGTATCTCATAATTAAAAAAAAAGTTATACTAAATTAAAAGTGAACTCTTTTTTTTTTCTTTTGAACTGGAGGGTGTAATAAATATTTTTTAAAATTAAAAATATACTCTCTCTCTCCCAAATTCTTTATTTTGGAAGAATGGGCATTTTATTAATTTTTATTCATAAAAAAATTTACTAATATTTTTTTTAAAATTTAATTAAAATATAAAATATTATGATTTCCTTTAACAATAATGAATATTTAAAAATTACATGTTTTTGTAAAAAGGATAGAAAAAATGAGATGGAGGGATTGCATTTTATTTTATTTAGAAAATAATTTATGAATATTTTTATATCGTTTATTAATATTTTTTAATATAAAAAGATTATTAATATTTTAAATATTTTATTTTTAAAAATATCAATAAAATATTAAATAAATTGTAGATTACATTTCCTAAAAATATTAATAAATATTTTTATTAATAAAAATATTAAATAAGTACTTTCCTAAATAAAACAAACTATTTATAAGTTTCAGATTTTCCTAAATGACAAAAAATTAAATTTTTTAGATTACATTTTTTTATTTAGAAGAGGATTTATAAATATCTTGGAAAAAAAATATAAAGGATATAGTAGTATTTGTAATATTTTTTTAAAAATTAATAAATCATTTTTTAATAAAAAATTAATAAGTTGCATGTTCTCCACAGAAATGACAACAAATATGTGAAAATGAGTTTTTATAAGTAAATAATACAATCATCTATATAAGCAAATTTGATGATTTGGCATCAATTTTTGTCGGTTATCCTAAAACTAAATTATTTTTATAACTCTAAACACTGAAAGTGTCTATTTTTGAACAGTAGAAACTAAAAGTATTAACATCTCATGGTCAATTATCTTTTGACTTTTATTTCACTACTAATTTTAATCGATTAAACCAAATATGTCAAAAAATAATAAATTGAGAATTAAATGTATCGTTTGAAAATATTAAGAATTAAACAAGATGGTATGTTAACCTTTAGTGATTAAAAATATATTTTTTTCCAACAATAAATAAATAATTACTTTGGCTTGTGTATAAGTTTTTCCAAAAATGCTCCTGTTTTAGTTGCACCGCGTTTAACTCCATTTGAAGAGGTTCATTTTTCTTCCTTGATGGTGTCTTTCGCCCAACACTTGGATGATCTTTTGGCTGCTAATGAATTCCAAAATCAACCAACAATTTTTTTGTTCATTGCTTATAAATTCTAGAATTAGAATGCAATTTTTGAACCAAAAATTCTATAATCATATTTTAATTTAGAACCAAAAGTTTCAAAATCAATATTTAATTTGAAGACAAGTAACCTGTGATCAACGTTAAAGTCGAGATAATTAGTGTTAGACCCCCTAAGAGATAATTAGTTTTAGACCCCTAAGTTATTTTTGACCTACTGGCATCACTTATCGGTGGCTGACGTTAGGATACCAATTGAGTCGTCAAGTCGAACGAATTGGGTAATTCGTGAGTCGGAACCTTTAGAAATACTTAATTGTTGGTTGAACTTTCTTTCATATCAGTTGATGTTCTAAGGGAAGTCGGACGGGTTTTGGACAGTCTTGAAAGAGTTAAGGGTTGTCGACCCTTATTTACACGTTCATGAGAAAAATCTCTCTGTATTTGTCATTTCTGATTTTTCTTTCAAACTTATATAGAGGGTTAAGGTATTAGTGCTTTGTGGGTTTTCAGAAAGTGTGGGATTTGACCCTCTATCGGTCGAGAAGCATTTGTTGGCATTAAGTTAAATTTGCTTTGAGTTTACACAAGTGTTTGGGGCATTGGCTAGAATTTGCATGAGACACTAGTTCCAAATGACTTGTGGGACTTTATATTGCAAGTGCGCAACGGGTACATGCACTTGCTAAGCCGTGAGTTGGATATGGCACATAGTTGGAATAACCTTAACTGAGCTAGTTATTGATGATGGTTGGACTTCCAAACTTGTAGGAATATTATAATGGCTGCAGATATTGTGTCCTATTTTGGACTTGCATGTATGCACTAAAAGACCCATTGTCTCTTAGTTCTAAGTGGCCTTAACCTAATAGTTAGGGCTACCAACTGCCCCACTAAGAATTTTGGCTTGCAATTAAGGCAGAAACTCTATAGAATTGAGTCTGAGAAATTTCGTGTTGCAAGTTGGAGAAATTGTTCTTTGTAATTCTTTGAGTAATTGAATGTAAGATTGAACCATTTGGTTTATAAATTTTGCTTGTACCTTTTGTTTTCTTTAATGTATGCAAACTCTTCCTATTTTGTAATTTAGTTGAGTTGTGTGAACCCATACACTAAAGAATTAGTAATGATGGATTAACAAAGAGCCAAAAAACCATTGGATATTGGAAAATGACGTTATTGACTGAGTTTTTGTGACAATTTTGGTATTAGAGCAAAGAATCTAAGTTGAAGACCTAACTTTTGCTGATATTACTTTCATGTTGCTTGAGATTTAAAACTATTATATCCATGACTGATGGTCACACCTTAATAGCTAGGATCGATCAGATGAAGGCAACCATTGAAGGAATAATTCGTATTTTTGGTACAAATGATGAGTGGCAAAATTTGTATTGAATGATTATGGAACAATGGAGTTTCATTAGGGGACTTACTGCCTGCTTTGATGAGTTAAAGAAATAAATTGCTACAGCCACTAGTCCATCCTTTTCCTCTTCTATAGATACTGCCCCGTCCCTTGATTTTTTGAGGATGGAACTTTTGATCTTGAAAGGTGAACTTCTGGAATTGGCCACAAAAGCCGAGTTGGAAGAAGGGAGAAAGAAAGTTGAGAGATTGGCTAATGGCATAGCCATATTGAAGAAGATGGCTGCAGCCACACCACCTCCTTGAACTGATCGTTCCTTAGGTGCTGAATTTGAGGTTTTTGATTTTTTCGGCACACGAAACTCTAAGGAACTAGATAATTTCTTGTGGGATATAGAACAATATTTCCACATGGTGAAGATTTTTGTTGGCCAACAAGTTTATTTTGCTACAATGTATTTGACTGACGATGCCAAACTTTGATGGCTACTAGATGTATTGATGAGCTTGCCAAAAAGTTGAGAATTGTAAAGACCTAAAACAAGAGTTTAAGGGTTAGTTCTTATTCACAAACACTTTTTGAGTTGCATGGGAATTTTTGAGAAAGTAGAAGCAGATCTGCAGATGGGTTTCTAGCAAGATTATGTAAAAAAACTCACTTATTTGATGCTTGATGTGAGGGGCATGTTTGAACAAGACAAACTCTTTAACTTCATATCTGGCCTACAAAATTGAACGCAAGCTGAGTTGAACAGGCAAGGGGTACAAAACTTGCTCTGAGCAATTGCTACTACTGAGAAACTGGTGGACTTTAAGGCTTTGTTTAATGTAGCAAACGATCGAAAGAAAACCAAAAAGGATAAGAGAAAAGATAAGAATGATAAGTATGTTAAGAAAACAAAGAAGAATCCTGTGACAGAGAATAAATCTATTGTTTTTTTAGGAGAAACAATAGACGAGTAAGAAGTAGGGTGGATGTTTCAAGTATGACAAACCTCACTTGGCCAAAGATTTTCCATACAAAGAGAAGGTGAATGAGATATTGCAGGGTTGGCCGATTCTAATAATGAAACCCCAACCAATGTGAATCCTTTTCAATTGTTGAATGCAATTACTGATATTGCATAATACATTGATGTATATGAAAGCCAAGATCAATGGTTTTGAAGTGACCCCTGTGGTGGACACTAGCGCCACCTATAGTTTTATAATCGAATGTGAAGCACATAGGTTGAATATGAAATTTGAGCCTCATATGAGCAAGATAAAAACAGTCAATGCAAAGGCCGAAACTATTTTGGGCTGTCATATAGTAAAAGTATCATAGATAGTTGGAAAGGATCTTGCAGTATGATGGATGTGAAAAAACTAGACAACTTTACCATCGTTTTTGGAAAATAGATTCTGTATGTCAATAGGGTTTCCCAATACCTCACTTGGATAGTATGATGATTGCAGATAAAAGCAACCCTATCTTTGTACGGTGTAGTGGGTAAAACTTTAGATTGTTGACAACGATAAAGGCAAATGTGTACTATCAACTATTTAGGTGGAAAATGGACTGAAGCAAGATTTTTAATTGTGATGATTGAGGTGAAATTAGATGTGTTCCAAAGTGTGCCAAAACCATCTAAAATTCCTTATAGTGCCACTGCTCCTTTTTAGAAAAAGGCTAATGGTTTTTTGAGATTTTGTGTTGATTACAGGATTTTGAACAAACTGACGATAAAGAACAAATACTCAATGCTGAACACTTATGATTTGTTCGATCGGTTGGTGAAAAGCTATTCCTTCATAAAGACTGATCTTAAATCTGATTGCTGGCAGGTTTGCAATGCCAAAAAGGATGAGGAGAAAATAACTGTGGTGACCCAATACTGTTCTTATGAATTTCTAATTCTATCTTTTGATATGAAACATGCTCTTGCTACGTTTTGTAATTTGATGAATGATGTGCTATATAAATTTCTTGATAAATTTTTGGGTATCTATCTTAATGACATTGTAGTTTATTCTGAAACTTTTGATGAGCATGTTACACAACTACAGCTTATGTTTAAGAGATTGAGAAAATACGAACTGTATATGAAAAAGAAAAGTGTGAGTTTTGTAGAAACAGATTACTTTTCTTGGCCATGTTTTGAGTCAAGAGCTAATCAAAATGAACCAAAAGAAAATACAGGTTGTGATTAATTGGCCAGCTCCAACAACAGTCCCTGATTTAAGATCTTTTTTTTTTTTTTTGGGTTGGTGAATTACTACTGTCATTCATAAAGGGATATTCAAAATTAGTGGTTGTCTTGACTTAAAAGGAGATGTGAAATGGGATTGGGACATAGATTATGATGAAGCCTTCCGAGATATGAAAGAAGCTATTGCTTTTGAGCATATGTTGAGTTTACTAGACTTCAATTTATTGTTTGAGGTGCACATGGATGTTTCAGACCATGCATTTGAGGGGTGTTTTGGTGCAAAACAAGCACCTTGTTACTTTTGAGAACCAAAAACTGAAAGATTGTGAGTGGTATTATATCACTTACAAGAAAGAAATGACTACTGTTGTTCATTGTTTGGAAATCTGGAAGCATTATTTGTAAGGAACAAAATTCACAATTGTAATGAACAATGAAACAAACACCTACTTCAAAACTCAAAGCAACTTTAAGCAAGCTAAATAGCAGGAGTTCTTAGTTGAATTTAATTTTGATTGGCTGCATAGGCTCGGGAGAGAAAATACTGTGGTTAATACTTTGAGTCGAAAAACAGTGGGAGTGTGTGTTGCTTCAATGACGGCTATGGTTTTTGATGTCATGGAGTTCATCAAAAATGAATCCCAACAATACCCAATGTACATTAAACTCAAGAAGCAAGTAGAGGAAGGTACTATAAGATGATATTGGTTGGAAGATTGACTTTTGTTTGTTAAAGGAGGTCATACTTATGTTCCTAATTCGGGAAAATTGAGAAGTCATTTGTTAAGAGAAACACATAACACTCAATGAGTTGGTCACCCAAGAGTTGAAAGAATGAAGGCTCTACTATTCTGAAAGTTCATTTGGCCTAAGATAGAAAATGTCATTGAAGCTTATATGAAGTCTTACTTGGAATGCCAGTCAGACAAGACCAAAAGAAAAAAAGAAACCAGTTTACTTCAACCTCTATTGGTTCCCGAGAGGCCTTGGCAGTTTGGTCTCTATGGATTTCATTTGTGGCTTTCTAAATGTTGATCATATGGTTTCAGTTCTTGTTGTTGTTGATCGATTCTCGAAATCTGTTGGATTTATTAGTGCTCTTATGGTGTGTCCAATAAATGTTATTGAATTATTCTTCAAACATGTGATGAAATATTTCGAGTTATCGGAGGACATAATAAGTGACAAAGATGCGTAGTTCACTAATAGATTTTGGACCCAAGTATTTAATATGATTGGATCCTAGTTGAAATTTTTCACAGCTAATCACCCGCAGACCGATGGGTAAGCGGACTGGATTAATGCATTGTTTGAAAACTATTTAAGACCCTATGTGACATCAAGTTAGAGGAATTGGCTTAATTTGTTGGACATTACACAATTTTGCAATAATTTACAAGTCCATTGCTATAGAAATGAACCCGTTCGAGTTGGCCAGTGGGCAACAATCTCTCATTCCCCATGAGATTGTTGTTCAGATTATCGAGGGAAAATGTCCAAGTGCATATAGATTTGCATGGTGTGAAATAGGAACTTATTGATGAGGCGAGAGATAGTTTGACTCTTACTCAACAAAGAATGAAGAAGTATGCTAATAAAGACTGAACGGATATTGAGTTTCAAATCGGTAATCCGGTTATGCTAAAATTTACCCCTCTGATTTGGAAGAAAATCAATAGCAAAATAGTGCTTGGGGATTATTACCAAAATATGATGGTTTTTCCTTTGAAGTTCTAGAATGAGTGGGAAACATGGCTTATGAACTTAAATTGTTTAACAAACTTAAAGTACATCCAACTTTCCCTGTGAGTTACCTGAAGAGATTTAATCAGGATAAGTTGGGTGCCAATAGAAAGCAGGCGAAAAAGGCACCTCCTGTGATCATAAAGGAATTTGATAAGTAGGTTGATGGATTGTGAGCCATGACATTTTAGGGCAAAGTAAGAAAAATAAAAAGACTAAATATTTGGTGCAATAGAAGAGGGAGAATCAACTTGATGATGAATGAATTGATGAGAAAGATGTATGGCAATTTGAAGAAAAGATTGTTGAATACTGGAAATGGTAGAAAAAGTTATCAGGGATGTTAACCTTTCTAAGTGGGGAATGTTTGTTAGACTCCCAAACCATTTCTGACCAACAGCTGTCACTTATCGGAAGCTAACATCAATTTACCTATTGGGTTGTCGGTGGGGCAAATCAGGTGATTTGTGAGTATGAGAAATTATAAATGCTTAAGTGTTGGTTAAACTTCTTTTGGTGAGAGTTGATATTCTAAAGGAATTCAAACGGGTTTCGGGCAACTTTGGAAGAGCAAAAAGTTGTACTTTCTGCAGAAAGATTTTCTTGTACCTATCACTTCTGATTTTTCCTCAAAAACTTATATAGAGAGTTGAGATGTAAATGCTCTGTGGGTTTTCAAAAAGTGTGGGATTTAACCCTCTACCGGCCAAGAAGCATTTGTTAGCATTGAATTAAACTTTTTTTGAGTTTGGGTAAGCGTTTGAGGCATAGGTTAGAATTTGGAATGTGGCCTAAGGAATGTGCATGAGTTATTGGTTCTGAGTGAT
Organism: Gynochthodes officinalis; assembly: GCA_020080225.1. Lineage (NCBI taxonomy): Eukaryota > Viridiplantae > Streptophyta > Magnoliopsida > Gentianales > Rubiaceae > Gynochthodes > Gynochthodes officinalis. The sequence continues at coordinate 16,756,471 of CM034620.1, forward strand.
TTATAGGATTTTAAATTGCAAGTGTGCAATGGGTATGCACACTTGTTAAGCTATGAGTTGGGTATGGCACACTGTGAAAGGACATTAACTGAATTAATTAGTAATGATAGTTAGACTTCCAAACTTGTGGGCATGCTGTAATGGTTTGACGGATGTTTGCTAATTTAGACTTGTATGTATGTACTAAAAGACCCACTATCCCATGTCCCTTAGTTATGATTAGCCATAACTTAACAATTGGGGATGACAACTGCCCCATTAAGAATTTTAACCTGCAAGCAAATCAGCAACTCCACGGAATTGAGTTTGAAAAATTTTGTGCTACAAGCTAGAGAGATTGTTCCTTGTAATTCTTTGAGTAATTGAATACAAGATTGAACCGTTTGGTTGTAAAATTTTTTTGTACATTTTGCTTGTTTTAATGTGTGCAAACTCTTCCTATTTTGTGATTCGAGTCGGCTTGTGTAAACTCATATGCAAGAGAATCAGTGAGAACAGATTAACAGAAGGCCAAAAATCCGTTGGGTAGCGACATCGTTTTTGTGACAATTAGCATATTCTTTTATTATCGGAGCTTAATTCTATTGAAACCCGATAATCATATTACTACTAACATAGTCTAAGGCTATGTGTGTTTTTTTACTTATGTACAAAAAGTTAAATTTTTCTCACAAAAAAAAAAAATGCAGACAACTTTTTATTTTATTTCAAAATTAAATTTAAATTTTAAATTTTAAATTCACATCAAAATTATTCTTATATCATTTTTTTAAAAAAAAATTCCCCCAACATACTTTTTTATTTTCGCCCCAAAATACTTTTCTTTAAAAAAAATATCAACAAAAATTTTTACATATTCCAATACAAAAGTTTCAAATGAAACACAATCCAAATATAGTGTTAAACGTACATACGGGTTCACAGGGTCTCGGCACACATTTTACATAAAGTCTTGAAATTTATAAGAAAATAGGTATTAAAAAAAGAAGCATAATGAAAAATATTTGTAACAAAAATTTATGATTAAACTATCTTTTTTGGATAATTATTTGTCTAACCCAATGATAGTTATAATATCTTGATATTTTACGTAATATTGTAAAGTTTACTTAATTTTTTTGTGCAATTTTATAATTTTTTTCATTAATAATCCTAAGTTAAAGCATGGTTGATGTTAGAAATTTATACTAATGTCTATCAAAATGGATCTCGTACTATCTCTTAATTAAACTCATTAGCAAAACAATTTCCATACTAGAGTACAACCACAGCAATGAAGTTACTCGAATTCAAGAAACAAAAGGATTAGCAGCTAGATTTGTCTCAACAGTTATCCAACCAATGTTAGGGTTCGGATGAGAGGATTCAAACCCCTTTCCAACATTCTCCCTCCCCACATTATGTAAAGCACATATACACACAGTTAAAATAGAATAAGATTGTCAAAAAAAAAAAAAAAAGAGGATTGAAGTTTGAATACAACTATGTTGTTAAAATCGTCGACTGGAATTCTAAAGTTTGAGTTAAAAAAATCACTAAAATTTCCAATTTAAATTCCAGAGTTTGGTTAAAAAAAGGCATGTATTTCAAAATAATAATAATAAAAAAAAAAGAGCAGTAGTAGATTCACCAAGACATTTTAATGAACTCACTCCCAAAGGAAAAATAAAAAATAAATAAAAACAAAAGGAATAACTACAATCCCTTCCTTGTTATTGCCGGGATGGTGCCGTTTAAATAATTTGGACCATTAAATTTTAGAGATAACTCCCAAAATAGTCACTTATATATTTGTCAATGATCTTTTTAGTCCCTCACTTTTAAAACGAGAACAAATGGTTCCTCACATTTCATGAATGTACCATTTTGGTCCTCTATCACTATTCCGTTTGTTTTTCTGTCAGAATAGTGACGGAATAGTGTTGGAATAGTGTTGAAATAGTGTCAGATAATGACGAAATAGTGATAGAATAATGATAGAACAGTGACAGAGGGCCAAAATGGTACAATAATGAAATGTTAGGGTTTATGTATTCTCGTTTTAAAAGCAAGGGACTAAAAAGATCATTAGTCAATATGTGAGGAACTATTTTGAGGGTTATATCTAAATTTTATTGAACAGATAAATTTTAAAAGAGTGTATCAAATAGGAAAAAGTAGAAATAGTATTATATTAAAACAAGAATACTGGTAACATATAAATAAGTAATATGACATTAATAGCTTTTAACGTATAAATAAGTAAATAGTCTAAAAAATTAATACATTAATAAATAACATATTAATATGACATTTTCATAGTAATAAATAACATATACGAAATGAAGTGATTTTTGTAGTTCAATTTTAGGTATTTTTTTCAAGAATTAATAAAAATATATGTCATTAATAATTCATAATAAAAACTCTTCTCATATTTTTACTAATTAATGATAAATGAACACTAGTTAACTAAATGTAAATATGAAAGTGTTTTATTAATACATTAATAAACTAGAAGGTACTCGTCGTGTAATGCACGGCGTGTGCCTAGTTGCTTTCCTTCATATGTGTAAAACAGCAAAGCCATAGATAAAGTTATACCTAAGTTGCTTACATAATCCAAATAAGGATAAAACGATTGTAATGTCCTATAGAAATATGTTAGGATAGAAGTAGTGCAAGTGTTGGGAATTTAATATGAAGATAGTTGTTGCGTCACTCCATTCGTAGATCTCCACGACTCTTTTTGATTGGATTCTTTTTTATGGTTTCAATATTGTCCTACTCGTCCTGTTCTTTAGAAGCAGAGGTGGAGGTATTTTGTTCTTCTGTTGGCAGTAGTGATCTCTTTGGAGGGAGCTGCTGTATTTCTTTGGTGGGAGGACTCTTTGTTTGTTGAGACAGGAGCTCTTGCTTTGTGTAGAGTGCCACAATTGTATGCCTTCTTTCTTTTCTGCCTTATATTGATGGTCATAATTGCGAAGAACGCACAAAATCTTGATATTGATGGTCTTTAGTCTCTATTTGTGGTGATATAAATCCCTTCGTAATCTCTACAATTCATGAATTAAGAATTCTCACAACAACAAGGTCTACTCGACACAAATTCATTATTAATGCAACTTTCACAAGAATCTTTCACAAAATTCTAAACTAATACCAATGTTAATATTATCAACTAATCAGAATTTTTTATTATTAAACCATGCGATTAGCCAAATACATCATTATTGTATACCCTTTCATATATATAATGCAACCTAATTTACCCAGAAATTAAAGAGGATTAAATTAGAAGAAACGAAAAAGAATAAAAGATGAAAAAATAAAGAAAAAAAAGGCATTCACCTGCATATCTTTTGTGTCGAAAAATAACTAAGTTCATTTAATTAGTTTTATCTTCCTTGCGTTTATTCTATATATTAATTTCGATATTTAACTATCTAGAATAGATAGTTGGCTCTATACTAAGAATTTCAAATTGAATTAATAAAAAAAATTCATAAAAATTCAAAAATTTAATTATAATTAGTATAAAATCTTTTTATTTATAAATAAATAATATACAGGTACAAATAATAAATTGAGGCACCCATTTTATGACAACTTTCAACTTTCCTTCTATTTTTGCGCCTTTAGTAGGCCTTGCATTTCCAGCAATGAAAATGTTCTCGGCTTGTAGTGATATGTAACATTGGAATTTTTTTTATACAAATCAATAAATGCTTAAGAAAAGTAAAATAAAAACTATGAGAAAGGTAATCAATATTTTATTATATTAAAAATGTTCTGGATTTTATTTTGCAACCCATGGGCATTTTTGGGATAATATGAAAGCTACAAGGCCACAATTTTTTTATAGTATTTCATTGTACAGATGATTTTCACTTACCTTTTAGCTAAAAATGCACTTCAATTATCAAATTGATACCTAAATTGGATGATAGTACAATGCATTTTTCTGTCACTTTGAAGTATGGACACTAATAAGAACTTTTTCACATTTGCAATTGCGTCCTCTACATATCGTCAATAAACAATTTGTGAATTAATTTATTAATTGTAAATTTATTCATTTATTCATCTATACTAATTTTTTTCATGTGGTACAATTTTATTTAATTGATGATACAATGTTAATACTTTGTAATTACATTCTTAATTAGTGACGGTACAATGTATTTTTTTGTCACTTTCAAACGTATACTTCACTCAAAATATTGTGACATTTGCATTTAAGCAATTGAAATTGTTCATGTACGTATGTTCAAAACTCAATTTACGAATTAATTTAATAATTCTCATGTGGTGCAATAATTTTTCTCAAGTGGTACAATTTTATTTAGTTAATAGTACAATGTTAATACTTTAAAAGTACGTTCTTAATTAATGATAGTACAATACATTTCTTCGTCACTTTGGAGTGGAGATTCCACTCCAAATTTTGTGACATTTACATTTAGGCAATTGTAATTGTTCATCTACGTGCGTTTAAAACTCAATTTACAAATTAATTTAATAATTATCTCGGATGGTACAATGTTAATTATTTGACAGTACAATATGAATAATTGGACAAAATATTCTTAGTAAATTATGGTACAATGCATTTTTTCATCACTTTAGAGTGCAAAAACCGATCAGCATTTTTCTGCATTTGCACTTCCACAAGTGTATTTATTCTTATATATATGTACAAAATTCAATTTACATATTATTTTATTAATTATCGTGGTAGTACAATATTTTTTTTTGGGATGGTATAATGTTAAATACAATTTATTTTTCGTTACTTTGGAGCACGGAAACTGATCACAATTTTTTTACAATTGCATTTATGCTAATATATTCGTTCATTTACGTGTACTCAAATCTCACTTTGCAAACTAATTTATTGATTATCGTGATAATATAATTTTTTTCTCCGATGACACAATATTAATTATTTGACAATACAATATGAATAATAGGAAAGTACATTCTTAATAAATTATAGTACAATGCATTTTTTTTTTTTTGGTCACTTTGGGGTTTAGACACCTATCAAAATTTTGTGTCATTTTAAATTGGTGATGGCACAATGAGTTTTCCCACAAATTTCTATCACTTTGGGTTGTGTAATTTAATAATTTCCATAATAGTACCAATACAATTATAAATATTTTTTCCTACACTTACGATTAGATGTTTAATGTCTTTGATAGTGTGAATTATTAATTTCTTTGACATTATTAGTATTGTTCCTAATTATGTGTGATTTTTGAATTTTATTTGTAACAAATTGAATTTAGAAAACAATTACTTAATTTTTTTTGTGATTTAATATATCAAGTTAATAGGTAGTAAATATAATAGAGTAAATAAGTACTTTAATTAAATTGAATTTATTAAACACTGGTAACCTGTAATAGCAGAATATCAATCATGAGGGATTTGTTACGATATTACTATGCCTAAAAAGGACGGAACCATCCTCTCATAAAGAAGGCAGGTACTGTAGAATTCCCCAAAACACAAAAACTGGCAAAGCAAATAAATTGTTGTTTCTTCACATTAACCTTACCATAGTTGCACATAAAGAAAATGGAAAATGTTGGCTACAGCCAGCGACAGCTTACATTCAATATATATATTTCACGTTACAATATGATTTCTGCACCTTCTGCCAACTTCCATAGAGAGACACAAACGCGGGTAAACCATGAAATTGCAACAACTCTCATTTTCTCTTGCCATTCAAGAAGTATATGGGGTGGAGTAATGGAATGCCAATTTGTAAGAATTTTATGAGCATTACAATATACAATCAGCTTATGTGGAAAATCGGGGGCATACTGGGGTTGACATTAGAGGCTGCAAAACACAAATCACTAAAAAACAAGTTTAGAATGGAATCATCAAAGACAAGGACAGAAAGAAAGCACAGAATGCTAAAGTTGAGGTTGGAAGTTGCAGATTGTCAATCAAGATTTTTCTGTACTACTTATCTTGAAATTTAGCGTACTCGTCAATCATACACTAGCTTCTATGACGCTTTCATTTTTCCAAATACCAAACGAAGATTTTTCTTTTGTTTTTTTTTTTCCTTTTGGTTTTTTGTTTTTTAAAATGTTATGACTGCTAAGTTTGTCAGCTTAAACTTAAACAATTTATCGAACTCCCAGTACCGAAAATATTCTTTCATCCGAACAAGTCAAATAACCAACATTTCACGAAGTTTCACAGGGATGGAGTAAGTGATTGATTACACAACTTTTGGTGCTACAAAAGTTTTATTCATCCCATATTGCCAGAATACATGCAATGTCTTGGCAAATGAATTTCAACTAGAAATAGGCTAGAGGATAGATAACTTCAAGAGAACATGCTTAAGAAGAGATAATTTACAACACATTTGACATCTGCACTAACGCATCCTAGAAATTAGAATCAAAAGCTGACAGTGATGGCACTCGGGCATAGATTTTACGGTAGGCACTTTAAAGCAGCCAACATTGTAAAGGGCAAGAAGAATCTGAGGCAGATTAAAAATAGAGTATGTTCTCCAGAAGTAGACCTCCGCAAGCCCTTTCACTTCAATGTACTTGAAAAATGTTTCCCTTTTGCAATTACTCTTTGATACAGCATTTACATTTCTTTTGCTGCTCTGTGAGTTCCTGCAATATGTAAATTTTTCTAAAGTTGAGACTTCATCTTATTTCATCAACCGCATGATATACTAGGGCTGTACTTATCCTCAAGCTTTTTGCCCATAAGGATAGAAGGTGAGGAGGACTGTGTCAAATCTTCCCAGGTCTATATTTGAAAATATGCCAGATGAAGTTCAACATAAGGATATCGCCTGCATTACCTGAATCTGTTTCTGTAGAAGCTTAACGTATTCTACTGCTTCTTCTAACATGTCTGCAGTGTTCGTTTGCTGCAAGCAATAGAAGCAAAAGATTCCCAAATGAAGATATAACTGTAACAAATTTTTTTATATAAGCTGAATGTAAAACCTTCAGACAAAATGACAAGTGAAGAACCCTACCAAAAGAAAAAAAAAAAAAAAAGTGAAGAAAAGCAAGACCTAGCTAGACTTGCAACATGTCCAGCACTAATACATGAAATCATAATTGGGGGCTCAATCTTTAAGAAACCATCTCACACACGAATAGAGCACATATTTTTCAATATATTCTCTATTTCAAACAGGATACCAGCATACTTAAGTACCTTATCCATATTGGGGACAAGTTCCTGAAGCTTCCTTATCCGGTCACTAATTCGTGTCCTTCGAACCTGATCCAGGAAACAAATTAACCTTACAAGCCAAACTAAAGAAAAATCAATGTCAAATTGCTCAAGCTTTTACCCAGCTTTAAGGAATCGTCCCTCCATTGACTCCAACTAGATAAATTGAAAATTAAGTGTCAAAGCTAACTTACTCTCTCAGCAATACTACGAGGATGCGTCGCACAACCTCGTTTTGCCCGAACCCTACATAGAACAGCATCCTCTGAGAGCTTATCCATTTCAGAATCCAATAAGCCACCCATTCCAGCATGCAACTTGTCACTCTGCTCTCCCTTCTGTAATGCACACCGCACAAATTTTAAAAACACATCTATACCTATTGAGGAAGAGCTGGCAAAGGAATGGATAGATGGATGGTATCAAAATGACATATTGGAGAGTGAAAATATATCAAAATAACCATCTATATATTCACGGTGAAAACTGAAAATGTGCAGGAAATTGTAGTATAATTGTAAATAAACTGTGAACATACTGTTAGCGGTCGTGAAAGCCTTTTTTGGGGTTTCATACGGTTAACAATAAGGAACACAACTGACGACAAATAGTCAGCATAAGGATTTTGTTAAGAAATATAACTATTTGTACCTAAAATTAAGTGAACAATGTGAGTTTCACTTGATGCAGAAGAGCAAAGTAAAACAAAAGAAGGGTATTCAAGATTGTGTACTTCCCAAAGCACTTATAACAGTGTAGTTCTCACATTCTCAGACATACGAGAAAATGCTCTATCATCAGAAGTTCTTCAGCCGCAGTAAGATCGAATAGATTAGTCCTCAAATTCTCTTCGAGTCCAAAGTCCTGAAGCTTGTCTTTGATGTCTAAATTGACACAAAGCACCTAAAAACACTGCTTTCAAGGCTTGAAATTTGAATCCCAAAGGGTACATATACTGCATTTATGACCATTCAATTCAATTCTTTATACTTCCAAATTCACTTCATTTCTAATTCTTTTCACCATTTTCCACTGCAACTCCCATGTGGGAACTCTGAATAATGCTGCCACTTGTCAAGTTGTTTCCAGCTGAATACAAACAATAATCTACTACTACTCGTCAACACCCAGATGAAATCCCAACTACCCACAAACAAAATGGTAAAATATAACAGAAAAGGGCCCAAAAAGACCAGTCTTTAAACTACAGAAAAACAACGAACAAAAACACACCCCAAGTATAATTAAATACCAATGAAGCGCATCCATCAAAGAAAACAAACATACCACTTGAGAAGAAGCTTTAGAAGATGGATTATTGGAATCGTTCTCTCTGGGCCGCTTCGAAGGCGACTCAGAAACATCCAATGGCGAAGAACCCATCAAGAAATCATAATTCGCTGGGATCCCGAAGCTCGAGAAGTTAACATCTGACCAAAATTCCGCCGGCGAGCTATTCTGCCGGAGCAACCCAGTAAGCCCACCACCACCACTCCCCACCGAGTCCAACAACCCCAGATCGACAGCATATCTACTGCTCCCGGAGCTGGACTCAGTTGACTGAGCTTGAGAGCGATACGGAGGATGAAAAGGAGGTTTAGCACTATTAGCCGGAGCTAAAGCGGGAGAATCAAGAACCACGTCTTCTTCATCCTCGTTCTCTAAAAGGGCTTCTAACCAAGTCGCCGGAGCTGAACGATACCGAGCAAGCCCGCCACCTCCACCACCACCCCCCGCACCAACTCCAGCTCGGTTCTGTCCGTTTCCACCCGCACCTGCTGGTTGCATCTGCAGATATGGCTCTGTTTGGTTGCGTTTAATTCTTTTCTTTTTCAGACAGGCCCTTTGCTTTTGGTAGTAGTACCTTTTTTCCTATTTTCGTGATTGATACCGTAATTATTTGCGCCGCTAAAAAAGTAATTTTGGTGGGGCGCAAATTTGCAAAATGAGAAATACCCAAATTACAAATTAGAGTAGTTTTACTACTTTTACTTCACCAAACTTGATTGTTCTTATAATTGAAAGGATTCTAAATTGGGATTTTTCTGATACTTTCGTTTATTTATCTATTCAATTAGGTCTTAGAGTGAGACTGTAGATCTTGGTGTCTGAAGGGTTTGATTATCTATGTTCCCACAAAAATGGTAAAGATATAGGAAGTGGGGGAGTTGAGGAGAGTAGCTGCTCTCTTATTTAATGTCAAACGTTGCTTTTGGGGTGCACACGTAGCTCGTCATGTGGCCATGTGTACATTTTATTTTCAAGTTCCATGTGACCATGAGACGTTTGGAGAATTTAGACCTTGTTTGGCATCTGATAATGAAATGTTTTCATTTTTCATTTAGATTGATTTTGTTTAAATTGTTACGTTCTTCTTTTTCAAAAAAAGAAAAAAGAAAAAAAAAAGGGGTAAAGTACTTTGGTTAAGTATATATGCACAATTATTTTTTTTATATGCTTATGTTATTATAGTAAGACTTTTGAATTATCCAATGAATATTTAAAAGACTGTATGGAAAGCATTTGAAAACGTGTTTTGTAATTTAAAAATATATTTTCACATTTTTTAAAATAGTAATTGTGAGATATAAAATATATTTAAAAGGGTGTTTAAAATAAAAATAAATTTCAAAATATAAACTAAGCAAGTCCTAAATTGTTCAATTCAAATCCATACTTTATGGACTACCATTAATCTCAATATCCTTTATTTGAAAAAAAAGGAGTAGAATTTTATGAATTGGTGACTACATCAATGTTTTAAGACCTCATGTATGTTTTGTCTTCTTTTTCTCTAGTCAAAATTGAAAACTCTGTTAACCATTTGAAAGCGTTGTTATTTCAACTAATTAGAAAAATATTATATTGTATTTATTGAAAAAACCATAACGACAAATGATTTTATGTTATGAAGACTTCAAAACAAGCCAGCATGCTGAACTATTATAATATTAATTTTATTTTCTTTATACTTTAGAAATGAAAAGGTAAATTGTTGCCTGGATAAAGGGTATGTTTAAAAATTATTGATATTATGATATTTATTGTACTTTCTGATAATATTACTAATGATGGTAATAGTATTCAAGAGTAGTTTTACGTTTGGATATTTAATTTAAAAATAAGATATTAAATGTAAGAAAAGTTAGAACAACTTAATATGTAAAGAGAAGTTCTTAATCCATAAATACTTTACTAATTAAAAGTGATGAAATAAAATAACTCAATTAAAATAGAAAATGTTAATCTCATCGCACTTAAACGCTAGGAATTCTTATTGAGTTATGTGTTTCTAAAATAGGTATATGAAATTATGAATTGTTATGTTTTTTTTCTTTTAAATCTATCAAATCACTTAAAATGATTTGTTTGATTAGGATGAAAGTGACTTTTGAAAAAATCTATACTTAAAAGTATAGAAACGACATCTTCATCCTTGCCAAACGGTCCCTTAATTGGGTACACGCCTATGGAGCGGTAGCACGGGAAGAGGAGCCGTGTACTTTTAGCGACGTAAAACGTCGTCACTGACGCGCACTTTTCTCACTGGGAAAGCAACATCACACGCGCATTTGACCGAGTACGCTTCACGATCCAATTAAAAATCACCAAATGGTGTTAGCATAATGAAATGGTCGACAAAAAAACATAAACCTCGCTTAACAATTTCTTAATCCGATTCTGTGGCAGAAATCATTTGCCGTTCCATATTAATGGGAGATTTGGAGAAGCGCGTGAGAGTTCAATACTCAATAGTGGTTCAAATGAAAAACTTGAACCTCTAATTTCTTATCGTATTTATAAATTGGGTGAAGGCTGGTATGTGTACCTATCATCTTTATTGACTACGTATCACCATATTTAATTGGGATTGAATGAAGTCCAGCCCAACTCCTACAACTCAAATAATGACTTTGTTTTAGGAGAATATTTGCTTGCAAGAGCGAAACCCCCTATCTGTACCAGAGACCACTTAAAAGGAAAGAGCCAATAGGTCAAAACTCTAAAATAAACTCTCATAATATTTCAGCAAAAAATTATCCCACACAAGATTTGAACCTACGTTACCGAAAGATTTCTCCTCACGTCATCTCAAACTTACCAACTCGTCTATATCCCTAGGGCAATGACTTCACAAATATACAAAGGGTTCAAGCTCCACTAATTATAATTGTATTAATAGTAACATCAAGTTTGGTTTGGATTAGATCTTCACAAATATAATATGGAGTCACTATTTTAATCCCTTCCAAGCTTGAATTTTGTGTTTGAAATTTATGCTACGCGTGTAATATAAGGAATATAAAGAAAAAAGTTCATATTCTATGTTACACTTATTATATACTTATTCGTTTTATTAATAAATATTAAATTTTAATACAAAATGCATAAACCCTAGTGGGTTTAGTGTTAAGAAAATTACGTCGTTTTATTAATGAAATATAATTGATACACAATAAATAGAATGAAAAATATCAAGTAATAAAGAAAATTTAAGAAAGAAAGACTCAAACTAAGTATAAATTGCATTTTAAAAAATATTTTTACGTTCTCTGATGTATAAGTTGTGAAATAGATTTTTTTTTTAATGTAAAAAGATATTTTTAAAAGTATAAAAATGAATTTAAAAATTTAAATGCAACTTCAATAAGTTCACAAGATGAACAAATTAAACTAATTTTTTGCTTTAACTTGTTCAACAATTTTTGTTTTGGGGGGAGGGGGAGGAGGAGTATATTTTATAAGGGAAATAAAGTTCGACTGAGCAATCACTAAACTAAGAATTGCAAGCCACCTTCTGAAATTTTAAGCAGGGTTTCATCTCAAAACTAATACCTAAAAAGAGTTTCAAATTTTATCGGTGACTATTAAATTTTGGTTACTCATTGCAGTAGTTGACTATCTCAGTTAATATTGCATAAATAATGGGAAATTTACATATATAGCAGCGTTGACCATTGACTTTGTATATATAGCACCATGGTTTTTTTCCTTGCAAACATAGCAGCGTTGAGCTGAACAAAGACCTACATGCCTCTCTCTCACTTCAGTTCCTTCTTCATAGCATCTTCTGCGTTTTCTCTCTCTAAACTCTCTAAGTTCGCAGACCCCATTGCTAGTAATAGAATCTAGTAAACAAATTTTCTTCTCACCCCATTGTTCACAAACTCCATTGCCGCATCATCTGCAAGCAAGAAGATCACTACTGTAGAGTCAAAGGATCAGCTGTTAGAGGTTAGTCGAAATTTACTTTTGTGAACTGGGTTTGTAAAATTGAAAAGAAAGTCGAGCCCTAGGCGGAGCACGAGGTCGAGCAAAGGAAAAGTCGAATATTATATCGAGCTATAGGTCGAGTAATATGTTGAAAGGTCAAGTATTTGGACTGTCCATCTCATGATCGAGTCCTTGGTCTAGCCCAAGGTCGAGCCTTGTGTTAGGTCGAATAAATGGTCGTGCATAAGGTCGAGTCTTATGTTTGGTCGAATAAATGGTCGTGCATAAGGTCGAGTGAGTGCTTGGTTTGGTCGAGTATTAGAACCAGTTATGGTCGAGCAATATTTACATTCCTTCCACTATACTATTACTTGGTTATGCCTAATTTGGGTTATGGTTGTTAACAAATAGTTCTTGATTTATGGATTTCGTTGGATTTGTAAGAATGTCGTATCCCATTATGGTCACAACCCATGTGTTTTATGAGGGAGAATGAGTCGTTGATCCCAATACAAATGAATGAATTTTTATTAATTATAAGAGGCTTGAACCTCTTATGTTAAAAGAGGACGCAAGCTTCGATGACCTGGTGAATCTCATAATATCTGCCATGGAATTAGATATGGAGCTCAAAGATAGACTAGTCATCGAATATCTACCAAAGTACTTGTCTAAAGTCTTCACTATCCCTATCAAGACTGATTACCATGTCCAGTGTTTTTTGAATGAAATTATTAGATGGCCTGAACATGCTAGGATCCCAATATGTGTTAGCGTCCGACCATCCACTGAAGCATCACATGCTGAAGTTAATGTTAGCAATTCACCGATAAAGCGACTGGGCTCAGACAGTCTGATATGGACTAACGATGTTCTTCCTCCAAACCGTTTTGTGGAAAACAATTGTATGGATAAAATTAACCCTGAAGAAGCTAGCAATGCGGGTGGCGTACCGGTTGACGATCCCATAGTTGTTGAAGAAGAGAATGTATCAACCGAGCAACTAGAAAAGGGTGAGCCTGTCAATTATATTTAAATACGTGAACTACCAGTCATACCATGCCATACAATAACAAGGGCATCCCATGCGGACAGTGGGACTTCTTCTGATAGATTGGCCGTTGTCGTAGATGTTGCGGTAAATGACATATTTGAAACGAGAGAGCATTTATCTTCGCGAATGAGTATGCTGGCTGTGAAACATTTTTTCGAGTGGAAGGTTGTTAAGGCAAATAGCAAGTATTGGTACATACGATGCAAGCATGCCAATTGCAACTGGAAACTGAATGCATCTTCTATTAGGAATTCGAGAGCTTGGAAGGTCAATAAATTTGAAAACACCCATACTTGTCAATCATCGTTGCTACATTGTGATAATAGGCAGGCAAACAGCAAAGTTATTGGTTCATAGATCAAGTGTAAGTACCAGGCAGTATGTCGGTCGTATAAATCCGGGGAAATCATGGCAGATATTCGCCAAGAGTTGGGTGTGAACATAACGTACAACAAAGCTTGGCGACCAAGAGAATCCGCTCTGGAAGAAATGCGAGGTGGATTTGAAGATTTTTATAGAATACTTCCAGCTTATATACACATGCTGCGGGCATGTAATCCGGGTACATTTACTGATCTTGAAATGGAAGAAGATGGACGCTTCAAATACCTTTTTTTTGCAGTTGGCCATTCGCTACGTGGATTTCGAACTTCTATGCGTCCCGTTCTTGCTGTTGATGCATGCTTCCTGAAAGGAAAATACCCTAGGTCATTACTTGTTGCAACTTGCATGGATGGTAACAACCAAGTGTACCCCATCGGCTGGGGAGTGGTCGATTCAGAAAATGATGCGTCGTGGGAGTGGTTTTTGGAAAAGTTGCAAGCTGCTATAGGTGATGAGATCGAGGGTTTGGTGTTTGTTTCGGATAGACATAAGAGCATTGCGAAGGGTATATCAAATGTTTTCCCGAATGCCTTCCATGGAGTGTGTATCTATCACTTGAGCAACAACCTGAATGCAACATTCAAAAGAAACGACATGCTCCTTGTATACTTTAAGGCTGCCAAGGCTTACACTCTTGTTGAATTCAATGAAATGTGGAGAGCTCTTGAACGCCAAAATTCACGGGTGTGTGAGTATTTAACTGAGGTCGGCATTGAACGATGGGCAAGGGCACATTCTCAAGGTAGACGCTATACCATAATGACCACCAACATTGCGGAATGTCTCAACGCACTTTGAAAGGATGTGCGTGAATTACGTATTCATTATTTGGTTGAGTACATTGGTAACACGCTACAGAGATGGTTTTGTGAAAGGCGTACGGCGGCTGGTGAATTGAACTCACACACAACCTCATACATCGAAGCTGAGTTTGATGGCAGAATGAGAGAAGCACAAGCGTATGTTGCTGAGCCGGTCGATCTACACATATGGAATGTACGAGACCTATCAAATCGGTCGGCTATAGTGAATTTGCAAAGTGGAACGTGCATGTGCCGGGTGTTTGATATGGACCAATTGCCTGGTGACCATGCGTTAGCTGCATCCCGGCACAGACAAATAGACCACTACTCCTTATGCTCGCCTTTTTATCACACTGATGCACTGTTATCCGCATATGCAGATCCCATTCTCTCGGTCGGTGAGTCTGAGAATTGGGTTGTGCCTGAAGAAATTCTATGCATTCAACTAGCTCCTCCGAAACCTAGGTCTAAAAGCAGGCGGCCCAAGAAACAGAGAATTCGTTCAATCGGGGAGGAGAGAGTTACAAAGAAATGTGGTCGTTGCGGAGGGAGTGGTCACAACCGTACAACCTGTTCGAATTCATACGTTTGTAAGGCGAATAATTGATATGTAATGGAGTTTATGTAAAGCAGATTCCTAGTATACAAATGGTCAATTATTATTTGTTAAACTTTGATGGCTTGCTTGTCAACTATTTCTTTCAAATATTTGCTATTGTTATTATTTTTTTATCTTCATCTCAGCCATGAACGTTTAAAAATAAGACGTTGTTCTTCTGCACAGCGAACGACTCAAAACACCAACAGATAAAAATATGTTTTATGCTGTTATGTGCACGACTATGAACTCGGCCCTACTCTCCACTTTCTCAAAACTCGACTTTTGCTATTAGTCAAACTCGAATTTCAACTCGATCTTATACTCGACCAAATATCATCGGGTTTTCTCTGTAATGTGCTCGACTGTAACAGAGCTGGCAAACTCAACTTTTCCTTATTTTCTTTTTTTGGTTGTTATGTGCTCGACTTTAAACTCGACTTTGCTTTATTTTCTTTTTTTTTGCTGTTATGTACTCGACTTTAACTCGACTTTAAACTCTACTTTTCCTTATTTCATTTTTTTGCTGTTATGTGCTCGACTTTAACTCAATGTTAAACTCGACTCTGCCTTATTTTCATTTTTTTGGCTATTATGTGCTCGACTTTAACTCGACGTTAAACTCGACTTTGCCTTATTTTCATTTTTTTGGCTGTTATGTGCTCGACTTTAACTTGACGTTAAACTCGACTTTGCCTTATTTTCGTTTTTTTGATTGTTATGTGCTCGACGTTAAACTCGACTTTTCCTTATTTTTGTTTTTTTGGTTGTTATGTGCTCGACTTTAACTCGACGTTAACTCGACTTCTCCTTAACTTGTTTTTCATTTTTTTGCTGTTATGTGCTCGACTTTAACTCGACTTTAAACTCGTCTTTTCCTTATTTTTGTTTTTTTGCTGTTATGTGCTCGACTATAACTCGACGTTAAACTCGATTTTTTTTAATATTCATGTGAAACTCGTTTTTGAACCCCACTGGATCCTCGACCTACTTACATTTGGTTTTATCTTGTTTATTGTGGCAATTAGTACAATTTGTGCTCCCATGCACGTTATAATATTTGTTCATTTCTTTCAAACATGATTAAACAATGATCTAATTACATATTTAAATAATTTCCGAGTTTCATCTTTACA
Organism: Gynochthodes officinalis; assembly: GCA_020080225.1. Taxonomy (NCBI): domain Eukaryota; kingdom Viridiplantae; phylum Streptophyta; class Magnoliopsida; order Gentianales; family Rubiaceae; genus Gynochthodes; species Gynochthodes officinalis. Next base: position 16,772,875 of record CM034620.1, read on the forward strand.
TAGTTACAGAAAAGGCACGAATGTATAAATATATATACAAATACGAATGAAATCATTTTCTTTTTTTCTTCGCCGGCTTTGCTCTTCTTTGGTTCTCTTGTCTTGCATGTACAAATAAAGCAGCGGCCAGCTCAGTACGAGCATCCATTACATTGTTAATTTTAAACGACCCCAGCGGCAACCCGTGAATTAGTCGTTCAGCCCATTTCAAAACTTACACTCCACAATCTCCAGTGCTATACGAAACAAAAGCCATGCGTTATTAGAAATTAAAGATGAAATAAAAAATTGACATATGGCATTTTTAAAAGTGCTAACCCTGGTGTTTGGCCGATCAATCCCCTCTCCACCTCGACCTGCCAACTATCTATCATTTTTATCTTACATGCTTGGAGTATTTTGGCATCATTCGAACAAGGTGGTCTAGTTTTGGGACGATCCCCTTCTGGTCAAGCGAATTGTACACGTGGATCGTTCTCGAGCTGATATCAACCCTAATGAGTATCCAATGATTGCCATCGACATGCGCGGGAAATAAGAAATGGTTGACATATCGATAATCAAGTTCATATGGCACTGAAACCACAAATTGCTTCTTTGTCAAGTCTTCATAAGTTGGATCCCGCTGGATTGTGTACAGAGTCTTCATACCAGTCTGTCACCACAAATAAACACACCGAAATGTCAACAGTGGTTATATTCTATACAGTCAATGGAATGTGGAATATGATCAGTAACTTACATCGAAGTGTGTCTCCAATATTGATACATCTTTGAGGCCCATTACCAGGACCCTCTTCCGAAGCATGGACGTGTATAAGTTGAGATGCTGAAAAATAGTACAACACTAATATTAGTTTAAAACCAATCTATGTGTAACGACGAAGGTGTATGATGGGAACTTACATCATTTGACAGCCATTCATTTTCAATAAGCATAGTCTTCAGCAAGTCAGAATCAAGGTCGAAAACCAGAGTCCACAGGAACCGCCGCTTCGAGGGCTTCAGCCACTTATTCATGTCCTCAATCTTATCGGGCCCCGGTTGGAAATCCTCAAAACTGAAACGCTGGCCAACTATTGGTGGTTGGGGTGTGGGATATTCAATGCTTAGCATGGAGCTCAAATTGATAACCCCGGGAGAGTCCTCTATTGCAATACTGTGTTCTTTCCCGCATTTCTGCTTCATCGGGGCTAGTGGAGGACTCTCGATTTTAACAACGACCGAGATGGAAGGAGTCTTTTGTTCATACCTGTATGGATGAACAACCACCAACGCAGTTGAAGGGTTGGCGGGATCTTCATCCTTATCATCAGTCGGACTCCCAACTCGTCCTTTTCCACACACATCGGATCGTAGTTGCTCGACAGTATGTGTCAGATTTTGGACAGTGGCGATCAGCTGTTTATTAAGGTTTTCCAACTCGGCGATACGGGTCTCCGACCGTTCTAGCCGTTCAAGGACCTGACTTAGAATAAGCTGGCGAGCATCCCGTCTCGCTGCCCTTCCCATTGACGGATCGACAGCCTGTTCGGATCCCACGGAGGCATGACGGAGCTGGTCGTCTTCTTCTTCTTCTTCATTGTCGTCCAACCCTACATCCTTGTCGGATTCTCCTTTTTCTCTTTTCTCTCAAGTCAAAAATTGTGCAGCTTCCTCCGGAGTTGGAGTTATTGGGATCACTTTAACTGGCTGCAGTACAAAATATGGTAAGTAATGACACTACGCAGTAAAACAATCAACTATGGGAGGAAAAAAAAAACACTATGAAATCATACCTCTCCGCTAACCAACCTTTCGACCATACTTGATTTTTTTCTTGGACAGATCAGTGGGTCTTCAGTCATTTTCACCTAAACATCCGTGGTTTGCACCCAGTGGTTTCGACCATTTGTACTAATGAGAAGCGTTCAAAATACGGTATCATCTCATATGCGAACACTTGCGATTGGAAAATAATGAGTTCTTTCGAATCAAGAAAAACATAAAATTAAATATGCTTATGCGTCGTAAATCCTTACCCCTAGTGCCACTGGGAAGCCACCAACAGTGTACGTCCTATTATCGACGTCCCTGGACTGTTTCAAGGCATTGGTCATAGCCTTTCTAGCACTATCGACTGTCGCCCGGAAAGAAATTTCGCCCCAAGGCATCTCATCAAATTTCCTCCAGTCGCATGCCAGATGAACCACCTTATCCTCAATATGGTTTCTCTTTTGTTCCCCGAGGATGGAGGTGCATAGCAATAACAAAGTCAATGAGACAACAACTTCGTCCGAATAGATGGAGGTAATTTGATCGTAAGCTTTGAAAACGTCTGCGTATGTTGTGTCTTCGTGCCTACCTTCCCCAATCAGATACTTACTAATCACACTTGGACCATTAGGTGCCCGGTATTTGGCATACTCACGATCAAAATCTCCCATCTTTAACCCAATGATTGGTGCAAATTCCCTTCTTCTAAATTTAACCTTCTTACTCACGAAATTAAAGTACATAGTATTGTCCGCCTTGTTTGCCTCATCTATCTTTAATTGGCGCAATAGCACGCTGTGAATGATCTGTTTACACAAAATGTATGTTCATGGTCCAAAGCAATTCCAGCCAGACTGCTCTCCCGTCTGAGTATGTCTTTCTGCTACTCGGTTAGTTTAGTCCTTATGCGCAGCATATTTGCTTCTAGTAGCAATACTGCGAAACCTTGGCATTGAAGAAATCACATTGAACAACCATTTGCTTCTTTAGAGGGTTCTGAGGAAAAGAGGTGTAGAAAATTAGGGTTGAGGAGAGAAGTAAAGTAAATCGGCACCACGTTCGACCAAACAATCGACTATATACTCGATCGATTAAAAATTCGACATAAACAGCGAGACTTACGTAGATCTGGAATTAAGTCTCGACCTAAATTACTCGACCAATTTTACTCGACAAACGTTACTCGACCTATAGTACGCGTCCTCATTCTCGAATTCAGCACGACCTTAAAAACTCGACCTTATTTATGTTTTGTCTCGACTTTTAGCTCGACTAACCTATGACTCGATTGTTTAACTCGACTAAAAGCTTAACCTAATACTCGACTTTTTAATAGTTTCTTAATGCTCGACCCTAGGGCTTGAACGACGGCTCGACTTCTTATCGACCACTGCCCGACCTTTATCGCCCTCAACTTCAGACAACCCGGTTCCAATAAATCAAATTCATACAATCCAGTATGTACAATATCTACACTTTCAACCAAACGAATAATGAAATGACAATTTTCTATAATATAGAGCTCACTTCGCGGTGATGAGTATCCTTCTTCTCCGTTTTCTCTATGGTAGTTGAGGCCGCCTTGGTGGTAGATGGTCCTTCCCTTGTGCGTGCCATTGAAAATGTTTGGAATGGGTTATGATGTTTTTGAAGAAAGCTATGAGGCTGAAGATTACTAAGAGAATGAATAATTGAAGGTTCTAAAGAGGTTTGAAGAAGTCGGTTATGTTTGAAGAGTTGCAGATTTCGCGCGACCGTTTGGTTTTGAAGAAAAAGAGGGGCATGTAAGTCTTTTTTCGCGTGAAAATAAAATAAAAAAAGAAACTAGACCTATTATTAGGTCGAGTTTTTTTGTCGAGTAGTCGGTCGAGCAAAAATAAAATTAAAAAAACAACTATACTTAGTATTAAGTCGAGTTTTTGGTCTAGTATTAGGTCGAGCGAAAATAAAATTAAACAAAACTATACTTAATATTAGATCGAGTTTTTCGTCAAGTATTAGTTGAGTGAAAAAGATTTTTTTTAAAATTTAGACTTATCATTAGGCCGAGTTTTTGGTCGAATTGTTGGTCGAGTGAGACCTAATACACGAAAACCTAAAATTTAAAAAAATAAACCTTCAATGAAGTCGAGTAACAGAGACAAAAGTAAAAATGACAATTTCTTAAAACACAACGGTCCTTAAAATAAAAGTGAAGACTAATACAAAGTTTAACATGTCAATTGTCTTCAACTGCGCTACTACATTCGTCCTCTTCAGAATCATTTCCCATGGCATTTTGTAAACACTGAATTTTGGCCTGCAGCTTGTCAACACGAGCATCCAATTTGGCCATCAGCTTCGTAACACGTTTGACGCCCTTATCCAAACGTTTGACGCCCTCATCTAGATGTTTGACACCATTTTCTAAGCGGGCAGTGTTTTGCTGGCATCTCTCTGCCAGCGCCGCTATGCCGGGGCCGAGAGTATTCATTCCTTCTTGTATATGCTGAGATACGATGACCGATTTCTCCTGCAAGATATGAAAGAAAATAAAAGTAACATGCTGCTTGATAATTTGCTCGACTATTAACTCGATATGAATACTCGACTTCAGGCTCGATTATTAACGAGACTAAATATTCGACCAACAATATGGCCCGACTAATTACTTGACCTAGGGTTCGACCTATGCTCGACCAAATTGCAATTCTGGTCAAAGCCCTAAATCTGACTTACACTTTCAACTCGACTATTAACTCAACGTATACTGTTACTCCACTTCAGGCTCGACTATTAACGCGACTAAATACTCGACCAACCATATGGCTCGACTAATTAATCGACCTATGCCTCGACCAAATTTCACTTCTGTCCAAAACCAATTACAAATTCAAACAAACCCAACTCAAATTCCAACATTCAATAACACTGCACGTTATCAAAACACTCTCAGAATGAATTCGTAAGGAAAAAAAAGACAATTTGTAGTTCAATTTCCACTGACCTCGTGAGCCTGCACTTTCTTGCTTGAAGATGATAGTTCTCCTTTTGTGCTTGCCATTGAAACGGGTGATATGTATTGTTTTGTTGTAGAGGAAGTTTTGAAGTGTTAAGAAAATGAAGAATTACTGAGTAAAGCAACTGAGCAAATGAAGAGGAACGGCCGCTTCGTAGGTTTTAGAAAAGAAGAGAGGGTCTGCGAAGGTTTGCGAACTTAGAGAGTTTAGAGAGAAAAAACGAAGAAGATGCTATGAAGAAGGAACTGAAGTGAGAGAGGGGCATGTAGGTCTTTGTTCAGCTTAACACTGCTATGTTTGCAAGGAAAAAAACCAGGGTGCGATATATGCAAAGTCAACGGTCAACACTGCTATATATGCAAATTTCCCCATAATATTTCACGAAACCATTGGTGAGCACAATTATTGTTAGTTTATTTGGGATATGGCAGGTTTTTCATTAAGTCTACTGACTTTTGCTTTAAACCAAATATTAAAAAAAAAAAGCTGTCAAAATATCATTACCATTTGAGGAGCATTAAAAATTGTGGCCAAGTTTTGAGGAGTTGGGTTTCCAATAGCCTCCTCTAATTGCAATATGAGACAATACTAAGATTCTGTTTGGACAAGGAGTTTTTATTTGCAAATAAGTAAATTCTTAAATAAAAACAAACTATCAAAACACCTTTTTATTTCAAAATTTAAAATTCAAATTTTTCCACTCAAATTTCTCTCATATAATTTAAAAAAATTTTCCCTCTAAAATACTTTTTCTATCAAAAAATACCCACGAAAATTTTCACACATTCTAATACAACTTTTTCTAAATACATCACACTCCAAACAAACCCTAACTTTTTTTCTTTTTTCAAAAATCACTTTATCCTTACTTTTTTTTAGTTAGAGATTATAATATATTATTAAATATATATTTTTTATTTTTTACTTTTTAAATTTGGATCATATATAATTATTATTAATAAGAATATTATAAAAATTTAGTTCAAAAATAAATTATTTTTATAGAAATAAAAAAAGTTTTGAAAATAATATTTTTCACACACAAAGAGTAATTTTTTCTCATGTCTTGTCTTACGACACTTTTTTTTGACAATATCCTATACTATTACAATTGTGTTTCCTACTCTTAGGACACTATTTTTATTTTTATTTTTTGATAATATCCTATACTATTACAATTGTGTTTCATATTCGTAGTCTATATGCCTTACTCGAAGGATAGACCCTAGCAACAAGGATACAATTGTGTTTTTTATTATATTAAAAGAGTGTTCCTAATCTATATGTCTTACTCGAAAAGTGAGACCCTATCAAGAGGGTCTATTTTGGTGGATACAATTGTGTTTCCTACTCTATTAGAAGAGTGTTCTTAGTCTATATGTCTCACCGAGGGGTGTTTGTGTTTCCTACTCTAGGAAAAGGGTGTTTCTACCCTATTAGAATACAATTGTGTTTTCTACTCTATTAGAAGAGTTTTTCTAGTCTATATGTCTCACTTGAGGATTGGTTGTGTTTTCTAAACTAGGAGAAGAGTGTTCTTACCAATCTATACCCTTCACTCGAAGGCTGGTTATGTTTCCTAAGCTACGAGAAGAGAGTGTTCCTACTAGTTTATACCCTTCACCCAAAGGGTGGTTATGTTTCTTAAATTAGGAGAAAAGTGTTTCCACCCTATTAGAAGAGTGTTTCTAGTTTATATGCCTCACTCGAACAGAAGCAGGTGGTTGTTTTCCTAAAGCATGTTCTTACCTTATTAGAATACAATTGTGTTTCTTACTCTATTAGAAGAGTGTTTGTAGTCTATACCCCTCACTCGAGGAGTGGTTGTATTTCCTAAACTAGGAGTGGTTGTATTTCTTAAATTGGGAGAAGAGTTCACTCGAGGGGTGGTTGTGTTCAAGGTTGTTAAAATCGAGTTTTTACGTAAAATCGGTAGAGGGTCCAAAAAATCGGATCATAAAATCGTAAGATTCTACCAATTATGAAAAATAATTTAATAAATATATTATATATATTATATATAATATATCTTAAATTTATAAATTATAGACCTGTTTAAACTTATAAAAGTACACAAATTTCATTTAGAGAATATTATCAATCACACCTAGAAAGATCTATAGGTTCATTAAGTGTTGCACCACTGCCACTAGCAGCTAAAGCCAAATTGTCTTTCAAATTGTCTTCACTAGGAGCATCTGCACTATTAAGAACATGCAAAGGATTAATTTCAATTGTATCATCATCATCATTAAGGTTCTCAGTTATCCACTCATCATCAGATGCTAGATCATCAAAGCTTTCTTCAAAATTTTAAACTTTTCTATCCTTCAACTTCAAATTGTACATCACAAAAAACCAAGTCATTCATCTTCTTTTGGAGCAATTGAATCGTAAAATCGTAAGATTCTAAGTTCCAGAATGTGAAATCGTAAGATTTCACCCCATTTAAGATTTTACCTACATTTTGACTTGGACACTTGGTTTTGACTCATAAAATCGTAAAAACGTACAAGTAAAATCGAGAGTTTAATAACCATGGTTGTGTTCCTTTGTGTTCCTACCATTCTATACCCGTCACTTGAGGAATGATTGCATTTCCTAAAGTAGGAGAAGAGTGTTTGATGATTTTATTTCCTAGAGTAAGAGAAATCCTCTATACCTATCACCCGAAGGGTGGTTATGTTTCTTAAACTAGAAGAAGAGTGTTTATACTATTAGAAGAGGGTTTCTAGTCTATATGCCACGCTCGAACAGAAGCGGGTGGTTGTGTTTCTTGAAAAATGTACCTACCTTAAAAAGTGGGTGGTTGTGTTTCCTCAAGAATGTTCCTATCTTAAAAGGGGTGATTGCAATGTTGTTAAACTCTCGATTTTACTAGTACGTTTTTACGATTTTATGATTCAAAACCAAGTGTCCGATTCAGTTTATAAATAAAAACTAAAATAGGTAAACTCGGGTAAACTCTCGATTTTACTAGTACGTTTTTACGATTTTACGATCCAAAATCAAGTGTCTGATTCAGTTTATAGGTAAAAACTAAACTCCTTCTTCCCCTTTCCTTCCTTCCTTCCTTCATTGCCCTCGTTTTCTCCAGGTATTTTCTATTCTTATCCCCCACCAAAAACATCATCAACTGCCTCCTCACTCCGCCTTTCACCAATCCTCTTCATTGCCATTAGCTTAAACTTTGATGATTAAGGACTTATGCTTTGTTATGCATGGTTGTTAATGAATTATGATTATTATTAATTTTTATGTGTGATTGATAATATTTTTTTTTTGAAATTTGTGTATTTTTTATAAGTTTAAACAGGTTTGTAATTTATAAATTTAACATATATTATATATAATATATTTATTATATTATTTTTCATAATTTGTAAACTCTTACGATTTTAGGATCCGATTTTGTGGACCCTCCACCGATTTTACGTAAAAACTCGAGTTTAACAACCTTGGGTGATCGTATTGTCTTGAAGAATGTTCCTACCTTAAGAGGGGTGGTTGTATTTCCTAAATTAGGAGAAGAGCTCACTCGAGAGTGATTGTGGGGTGGTTTTGTTCCTTTGTGTTCCTACCATTCTATACCCGTCACTCGAGGGATGATTGTATTTCCAAAAGTAGGAGAAATTCTCACTCGAGGGATGGTTGTGTTCTTTTGTGTTTCTACCAGTATATACTTGTCACTTGAGGGATGATTGTATTTCCTAAAGTGGAGAAGAGCGTTCCTAGTTCCTATTGTGTTCATGGATACTATCCCACATTGGAAAAGTAAGAGAAACTAGAGCACCTAATAAGTGACAAGGACCCATAACCCACTAGCTTAAGCTTTTGGGTTCAGGTGGGCTCCTACTGCTTATTGGGCTACTCTAGTTGAGCTCCCCATGGCGTAAAACCTCCCCAACAAGTGGTATCAGAGCCGGAATGTTGGCCTACTCGGGGAAGCAGGTGGTTCATCTTCTGGTTGGACCGGACCTTAGTGGGTAACTCGTGGACAAGTAGGTTTGACACCCTTTACTACTTGCACGGGCACTAAATGGGTCCATGGTGAAGAGATGGGCTTGCTGGAGTAGGGAGTGGGCTTTAATGTGGTAGTGTATCCATGAAGGGGGAGGTTTGTTGTGTTCATGGATACTATCCCACATTGGAAAAGTAAGATTGGAAAAGTAAGAGAAACTAGAGCACTTAATAAGTGGCAAGGACCCAGAACCCACTAGCTTAAACTTTTGGGTTCAGGTGGGCTCCTACTACTTATTGGGCCACTCTAGTTGGGCTCCCTAAGGTTTAAAACCTCCCCAACAGTTCCTACCTTATTAGAAGAGTGTCACTCAAGGGATGATTGTATTTCCTAAAGCTAAAGGAGCAGAAGAGTGTCACTCGATGGATAATTGTATTTACTAAACTTATGCTCGTCACTCAAGGGATGATTGTTTTTCCTAAAGTAAGAGAATAGTGTTTCCTGTCTTATTAGAAGAGGGTCACCCATGGGATGATTGTATTTCCTAAAGTAGGAGAAGAGAAGAGTGTTCCTACCTTATTAGAAGAGTTTTTCTAGTTTATATGCCTCACCCGAACAAAGATGGGATTCAAACTCCCTACTCTCTTGACCCTAACATATGTGGGGTTATCTATTGAATAGAGACGGGTTCGAACCCCCGACCTTGTTGGCCCCAAAAATATGTTGGGTGGTGGTTGATGCACCTAAATAATTTCCTGCCACATTATTATTGTACAAAAACTACCTTGAAGTTCTATATAGCTCTTGTCTTTAGATGTGACGTAGAGAATTTCTGGAGGAACAATAATTTACTAAACCTGAAACTATACATTTCAAATGAATATTACCTTTGAAGCATAAAGAATGATTCATTTTCCAATTTACTACTCTCCTATCCCGTCTGCAATTGCACACGCTGTTAATGGTTATGTACTATTTATGCCCTCCTTGCACAAATGGAATTTAATTTTTTTTAATTTTTAATTTATTTTATGCACTATATGTTTATGTGAGACTCGAAAATTTCTATAATTGAAAAACTCTTTACCTTTACCACGGGCAATAGGGGAACTATAATAAAAACTTAGTGAGGAAAAATGATATGAGATTTAAAAAATACATTTAAATTTTAAAATATTTAATATAGATAAAGTAAAGGAAACATAATTAAAAAATAAAGTTTAAAAGACAAACCCAACAAATTATTTAGTAAATTATTTTACAGCAAGATGCAAAATATTCTTTTATAAGTTATAAAACAAAAATTTGTGATAAAAAATTAGTAAACAAATATTATTTGTTGAAAAAACCATGAAATCCTTATTCATATAACATCGAATAACCTTATATCATTCAGATAAAAAAAAAAGAAGATTAAATCAGATAAAAAAAAACAAAAACCTAAATTTGAGAAACTTTGAAATTTAGATTTCTCTTGCTAAAATTTGAACAAACTTAATAAATTGAGAATTTGTTTAAATTTGTTGTTAATAAAACAAAACAAGAAGGAAGGCTAACTATAAACAACCAATCATGTAGAGTTTATAAATCATGCAGGCCATATATCTATTAACCATGACAACAGTAGTAAATTTCAATTGGATATTTAAAACTATGATTTTATTAATTTAAGATGAAAGCAAATTTATTCAATTGTTCCATAATAATTTTTTCTTTTTAACTGACGAACATAATAAAAATTAAAAAAATTAGACTAAACTAGTGGTTTATTTATTTATTTATTTTTTAACTAGGGCACATAATAAAAATTCAAAAAATTATACTAAAATTAGTAGTTTTTGCCCCCAATCCACCATTGTAAATCCGCCATTCGCTATAGAATAATTCCTTCCCGAATTCTATTGTTAAGCATGACACAAATTCTTCAATGCCTCCAACTCTCCTTAAATTCCGTTTGGTCTTTAGATAAAACTAAAATTGGTTTACAATTAAATATATTTTATAAACAATTTAACAATTTGAACTATTATAAAATAGACATTATAAATGAGTAAAAATTATAAAATTGAACAAATATAATAAAAAAATTCTTTAATTTTAAGACAAATTCAACTCTAATGAGAAACCTTAATGAAAAATTTTGTACGCATCCACTGACCAAGTAATTAAAAACTATTAAATGAATTAATATATTGGACAAGCCATTTTTGTTTGTAAATGAGTAAAAAGTTAATTTTTCTCAAACAAAAATAAACTATCTAAACACATTTTTATTCCAAATTTTAAAATTCAAATTTTTCTACTCAAATTTCTCTCACATAATTTTTTTAAAAAAAATTGCTCCTATTTTTCCCTCTAAAATACTTTTTCAATAAAAAAAGTATCTATCAAAATTTTCACACATTCTAATACAACTTTTTTAAAATGCATCACACTCCAATCCGATTAGTGTCTACTATAATTGCTTTTTTATTATACCTGCTTTCCACTCCCTTCAGAAAGTGAAATTCCAAAGTGTGGATCATGTCACCCGGAGTACGGAAGGGGAGGGTTAAAAAATAACCACTTCAAATCTTTTGTTTTTTTTAAGATACCCGGAGTACGGAAGAGGAGGGTTAAAAAAACCTAACCACTCAAATCTTTTTTTTTTTTTTTTAAGTGACTTCCACTCCTTCTCCATTGTTTGTACTTTAAAGAAAATTCTAGTGTCATCTTCCTTAAAAAGAGGACATTTTTATCACTGACAGTGATGATGGTAACAAACCCACTTTAAAAAGGTATGTCATTCTTTAAATAATTTTTGTATTGGATAATTTTTTTCTACTATTCTATATTTGTATTGGCTGTGTATAATATTTTTAATATATTAAATTAGAATAGAAGAAAAAGAAAGTTAATTAGTAATTACTACTCTTTCCATTCTAAAAAAGAAAACAAAGACTATTTTGAGTTAAGTATACCTTTCTTTTCTTTTCTTTTTTTTACTTATTAGGTACAATATTTTTAATATAATAATAATTTTTTATTTTTAATTTTTATCTTTACTTTTTAAGTGTAGGTTATACATACTCATAAATAGTAAAGATAATATACAAAAAATTTTCTTAAAGTGAATTTTTTTAATAAAATAAAATTCTGAAAGTAATTTTTTTTTTTAACAACAGAATTATGTATTAACAATTTATTTGTGTTGATAAAGGAGATACAGTGCATTCATGACAAGTATTTACTGCTTTGTATTGGTTGCCAAAAAAAAAAAAATGTAATCTGTATATTTCTAAGATTGTTTGCTGGTTTCAAACGCCAAAGTCCTTTGAAATGTTACCCCTTGAATGAAGTGTTCCAGCACATTGAAATTCAATGGCAGCAAGTATTTCCTTTTGCATCTACGGGTGCTAGACAACAATTTTTATTTTTATTTTGTTTTTTGTTTCTTTGAAATTTTTGCTGCTAATCTATACCATTCAACCAAGATGTGGTTGGGATTCTTGAAAAAAATTTCAATCCAATGCATTGGTTCGCTAATTTTTTTGCAACAAATCTTACCATTGCAAAGTGACCTCCAACATACAGTCAGTCCCACATGGCTGGAGCAATACCAAATGAAACTAGTCACAATTCTTCCTTCCTCGCCTAATTAGTTTTGGTCAAATTATTTTTAATGTAGATGATTTATCAACAATTTTTTTCCTATTATGTTCAGTTCAGAATTTTTGTTCAAAATACAACTTGACACGAGTAATATAAGTGGACAAAACATAAAAGCTTTGGTGAATTAGGTAATTTATTTTTTGTTAGAGAGTTTCATATTTAATTTTTAAGGTCCCATTCAACATTTTAAAAATGTATCGTCTTTAAGTCACTAAAAAGACTTGTGCTCCTGTAAATAGGGAAACTAAATTATTATCCTTAAGTCATAATGATTTAAATGATTTAAAACAAACTATGACTAGAATTGGTAAAAAATACTTTGTTACTTTTATTGATAGTTTCTTTAGATTAACTAAGTTGTATTTACTTAGAAATAAAGATAACGCATTTAATTCCTTTATTTCTTTTAAAATTGAATTAGAAAACCAACTTAGTGAAAAAATTAAAAGAGTTAGATCAGATAGAATGGGAGAATATTTATCACTAAATGATTATTATGAAAAAGAAGGAATAATTCATAAAGTAATTCCATCTGACTCCCTCGAATCTAATGGTGCAGCTGAAAAAAAAAATAAAACATTTAAAGAAATGATGAATTCTATGTTAATTAGTTCTTCTGCACCTCAAAATTTGTGAGGTGTGGCTATTTTATCTGCATGTCATTTATAAAATAGAATTCTACATGTAAGAATTGGAAAAACACCTTATGAATTGTGGAAAGGATATGTACCTAATTTAAAATATTTAAAAATGTGGGGGAACTTAGCTAAAGTTATGTTGCCTAAACCAAAGAAAAGAAAAATAGGTTAAAAAACATCTAATTGTATGTTTATTAGACATGTTGAATATAGTGCTGCATATTTACTTCTTGTATTAAAAAGTGATGTACTTGATTGTAATACAGTAATTGAAAATTTTTTGAGAAATTTCTCTTATACCTATTGAAAATAATAGAGAAGTCAATTCTGATGAAGAATTGAGAAGGAGCCAAAGGCCTTTTCATTTAGAAATGATTTTTATACTTATCTTATTGACAATGATCTGTTGACTTTTACTGAAGCAATTTCTTCTTCCTATGCAAAATTTTGGAAAGAAGCAATTAATGATTAAATAAAATCAATTTTGAAAAATAAAACATGGATTTTAGTTGATTTACCTCCTGGTATAAAACCTATTGATTGTAAATAGATTTTCAAAAGAAAATATAATTCAGATGGTTCAATTGATAAATAAAAAGTTCGACTAGTAGGAAAAGGATTTTCACAAAAACAAAATATTGATTATTTTAATACTTTTGCACCAGTAACTAGAATTTCATCTATTAGAGTTTTATTTGCTTTAACCTCTATCTATTAACTTTTTGTTTATCAAATGGATGTTAAAACTACATTTTTAAATGGAGGTTTAGAAGAAGAAATTTATATGTTACAACTTGAGCGTTGTATTGTACCTAGACAAGAAAACAAAGTTTGTAAATTAGTTAAATCACTTTATGGCCTAAAACAAGTTCCTAACTAGTAGTATGAGAAATTTGATCAAATTCTTCTTAATGATGTTTTTTTATCAATAAAAGTGGACAAATGTGTATATACAAAAACTGTGAATAATGATTATGTGATCATTTCTTTATATGTATATGACATCCATATATTTGGTACTAGTTTGGATATTATAAATAGTACTAAATATTTTTATCTTCAAATTTTGACGTGAAAGATTTGAATGAAGCTAATATTATATTGGGAGTTAAAATTACAAGGAGAAGTGATAGAATTATGTTGTCACAAAACCATTATATCAAGAAATTTCTTAAGAAGTTTGAAAATTATGATGTAACATCAGTGAGCACTCCTTATGATGCTAAATCTCAATTGAAAAAAATCGTGGTAACACAATTGCTTCATCTAAATATATTCAAATTATTCAGAGTTTGATAAAACATAGCCTATACTGTGTGTAGATTGAGTAGATATACTCATAATCCCAATTATGAGCATTGGTCTACATTAGTTAGACTAATGAAATATTTGAGATGAACTATTGATTATGGTATCCTGTATAGTGGATTTCTCACTATATTAAAAGGATACAGTGACACGAACTGGATCTCTGATTCAGAAAAGACAAAATCCACTATTGGCTATATATTCACACTTAGTAGTGGTACAATAGATTGAAAATCAACTAGACAAACGATTATTGTTAGATTGACTATGGAGTTGAAGTTTGTTGCTCTAGAATTGGCTGGTTTTAAGGCTAATTGGTTAAGGAATTTCTTAGCTGGTATTTCTATAACTAAAGAGTTAGTGCTTCCAGTCTCAATGCATTGTGATTGCCATGCGGCAATTGCTACTAGGAAAAATAAATCATATAATTGTAAAAATTGACATATGAGATTGAAACATGATGTTTTAAAGCAGCTATTAGGAGATGGAATAATTTTCATTAATTATGCGAAGTCAAAAGTGAATTTGGCCAATCTTCTGATTAAACCCTTAGGAAGAAAATTAATTCTTTATGCATCAAGGGAAAATGAGACTAAAACCAATAAGTTATCAACAGAGACGGTAACTCAACCTATATGATTGGAGATCCCATGAAATAGGTTCATAATCAATACTGGCATTGAAACACTTAAATTTAAGTCTCTTCCATAGTGTGTGCTATTTTGATTGCTACTATTTGTGAGGTTGAGTTTTAAACTCTTAATGAATTCATATTTCTTATGAATAGTGTATTTAAAGCAGTATACACTTGATAAATTCACCCATATGTAAGTGGAGTGATGCAACTCCTATAAGATTTTGGTTTAAATCTTTAGAGCTTTCATAAAGACAAGGCATGCGCATGGTTTATCTGCGCAAAAACGCATTGAATAATAAAATTGTGGGGGTTGCATTGTAATTGATAAAATCTCTATCATATACCAATGATTTATTGGTTCATAGAAATTTTTTATTTCACCAATAGATCTATAAGTCATGTTTTATTAATCTAAATTTGGTTCATAGTATTAAAGGCACCAAACTGAATGCACTTGCACCCATACAAATCTAGTAGAATATTTCACAAAATTTTAAAATTCTTTCGAAATATGTGGGGGATTGTTGGGTTGTGTATTACAAAAATTTTCAACACTTTATTTTGAGTTTCCTTTGAATGAACTTGTGATCAAGAGAAAAAGTGGTAGGCTCACGCATATGAGAGGAGGGACCAAATTGGGCCAATCTAGTTCAAAACGATGGATTTGCCCCCCTTCCCCCGTGCGTGGGTTAAATTCGATCCAGCTTAGTTTCGCCTCTTCTTTAGGCCTACCAAAATAACTCAATTTTGTCGACCTTATTTTTTACTACCTTGTGGATCTTATTTTCTATTACCTCAGACTTAGTCATTTTACCATTTTCAGAATTAACCTTTTTACTATTACCTCAGACATAGTCATTTTACCATTTTCAGAATTAACCTTATTTTCTATTACCTCATACTTGGTCATTTTACCATTTTCAGAATTAACTCTTTTACTATTGGACTTGGTTTTTTTACCAAGTCAGCCTTTTGACTCGCACCAAGGTTGTTGATCGTGTTCAGTAGCCACATCAACCTCTTTTGCATAATTTTTCTCAACTCTTCCAACGTGCACAATTGTTTCTCATAATTGGTTCAACTCCAGCACTGTAAATAGTGCTACTTCCAACATTCTTAAGTGCACCAATCATTCATTCTCCCTTTCACCTCTGCCTACATCTTTGCTTTTTGGAATCCAGCTCCCTTGCCTCTAGTATTCTGCTAGTTCACTTTTGTTCATTTTCTACTTTGTTGTTCCTGCTCCTCTCTCTAGAAGATGAAGGCTTGTTTTATTTTGGCATTTCAAATTATATAGGAATAGTTTCTTTAAAACAGTGCACTTGTTGCATGACTCAAGTATATTACATTATTTTGTTACATTGTCCTATTTTTGTTATTAGTACTATATTATTAACAACAATTACTATGTTGTTTATTATAGGAAAAACTAGGTCTCTTTAATTAGAATGCCTATATGTAAAACTATTTTTTTACGTGAGCCTAATTTTTCTTCTCTACAATACTATGATAATACTTAATTAGGAAAAAAAAATTTATATAAATTTCTCAATTTTTATTTTCTAAGTACTAGATTTGAGCATTCTAAATAATTAAGTATTATTATAGTAAAAAATTATTTTTTTTCTAATTAAATACTACAACGTGCACATAAGTTAATCGAGAAAATGTAATGTTACTCTCTATGAGTTGTCTTAATACTGAATTATTTTTATAACTTTAAAAAATAAAAAAATTTGATTCCTGAATATTAAGAACTAAAAATATTAACTACACAAATTTTAAGAATTAAAAGTGTCAAGCAAAATTTAATCTTAGCATTCAAATCAAAGTTAAATGTTAGTTTGTGATAATTTTCGTTCAACTAAAATTGATGCATTTTTAAAATTTTGAAAATTAAAAGTGTCAATCACTCAATATTAAAAAATAAAAGTATCAAACTTCTAAATTTTAGAAACTAAAATTAACATTTTTTTCTTAATCTATTCGGAGGTAAATATCTGATTACTATTTCTGAAGTAGAGAAATGCGATTACTCTGGGCACCTTACATTTCTCAGTCAAGCTACGAGGAAGGGTCTGGATGGAGCATATAAATCTATCAATAAAACGAATGGCACTAAATTTTTCAGGGCTACAAGGGGAAGTTATTGCCTTCCTTTATTGGCATATCAAGAATGTAATGGAGCTTCGGTTAAAATATCATGTCAAGTGAGGAAGTTGATACCGTCCTTCATTGGCATATCTACAATGTAAATGGAGCTTCAGTTTAAAATATCATGTCCATTCACAAGTGATTTTTCATTTGCTTAGTCTACAATCTGTGCAATTTTCTCTTGCATTATATATTTGCATGGTACGTTGAGATTTCTGACCAACACAAAATTTCTAATACTTGTCAACTGATGTATTTTAATTAGCTATTCATACTCATACGAGTATCTGTGTCATTGGTTTTTTTTTTTTTTTTTTTGGAAACAAATGGCTAACTTCAGCTATTTTTTCTAATACACTTCAACAAAAATCTTATAAACTAGGAAATACCCTCTCCGTCCCTATCCCCTCTCTTTCCTGTAAAAAAAATTCACTTTCAAAAATCTTTTTTTTTCCCAAAAAAAAGTATATTTTTAAAATGAAAAATTTTTAATACCCTTGCTAATAATTATATACGGTTATAATTAAAAAAAAGATAAAAATATAAAGTAATACATTTGAAAATTAATTAAATATGTTGTAGTTAATAACTAAAAAAAGTTATACTCAATCAATAGTGGGCTTGACGAATGGAGTAATATAAATTTTACAGATTCGGTGCCTACAAATAGCAATAATATTAAATTATATAAAAATTTAGTCGGGTTAGGATTTTCATTAGCGCAAGAGCTTATGTCCTCATGCTTTCTTTAGGACAAATTTTATTTTATTATTATTTTTTTTTATCACAAGTTAAGTTTTCCAATAACTATAATTCATTAGTTCCTTCTAACCAATCATTGTATATGAAAGAAAAATATATCTTTAAGACACTAATAAACACTTTCTTATTATTTTCTTATCTTTTCTTTCAACCAATTTCCATTGTATTATATATCTTTCCACTTTCTTTTTAAATAATCATTAAATAATCTTTCTTTATAAACATTTTACCGCCAAATATAACTAATAATCATAAATTTCATTAAAGATCTAAAACTGTTGTAGAATTAAACTAAGATTTCTATTGGATTTGTAATTTTGTGATTTGGTAATTCTATTTAATTTATAATTGTTAATCGTATTGAGTTTTGGATTTACTAATTACCAAATTCAATAGGTTTAAGGTTTTGTTAAATTCTATGAATAGAATATATTATTCACAATTTTATTGTACAAAAAAAAATAAAAAAACAACCGCCATCCTTCAAAAGCCTCATGGTAATTTTCCTAAATTTTGATCAATTTTGCCTCCTTGTTTTGTTGTTTCGCCAAAGCTTTATTTGGTTTTGTGCCTTGCACTTATTTTGTCCACTTGTGCCTTATGGCTCCAACTTCCAAGCCGTGTGTGTGCACGTGATTGTCTTGGATTTGGGCAAAATAAATTCATCTTCTTGTTGGGAAACTTGGTCAGCTGGAATTGGTTCATCAACCTAAACCAATTTCTTCACTTATCTTAAGCTTCCAAGCCCATACGGTTTGTGGGAGATTTTATTTAATTTTTATCTATTTTGTGTTTTTGGGATTTATTGATTTTTAATCCCAACATCTAGTATCATAGTAAAGTTGGTGTTTGGTAGGTATGACGAACCGAAATATTACTTGTTATGTACCTAAGTTAAAGGGTAAATTGTCCCCCGCTCAGCTTTTCTTGTATACATACAATGATTAATGATTTTGTTCATTTGTGATTTTGATTTTTCGGTTTACATAATTTTATGGGTTCGATTAGTTTTGTTTAAAATTATGAGATTTTTTTTCTTTTTTTGCTTTGGTCATTGAGATTGAATTTAACTTAATGTTGTTAGGGTTTAATTCTCATTGAATCTACACAAACTTTAGTATGTGGACACAAATATATATATATATATATATATATATATATATATATATATATATATATATATATATATCGGGTTCATAGTTAATTAGAAATGTCTGATGTTAAAGCATTTAATAAGTTGAAATAAGCCGATAAGTTATATAATCTAGATCATACTATCTTAAACTTATGAATTTCTAATAAATTTAGTCACCAATAATAGAAATCCCTACCCTTACCCATTTGTACACACTACAAGAAAATTGGCATTTAATGATGGAAAACACGTTGACGAAAAACAAATCTCGTCACCAAATACCCCTACTAGTGACAAAAAAATTTGTCGTCACCAATTTTGCGTCTACTTCCCAACTTTAGTGACGAGTGATTGGAAGTCATCACCATTTTGTCAATAAAAAGTATATTGAAAAGGTTTCCTGTCAATTGGCCATAATCAGTGACAAAAAATTGGTGACGAGATTTACTCTCATCACTAAAATCGTAAAGTTTATTTATTGGTGATGAAATTTTTGTCATCACCTATTTGAATGCCTTTTAGTGACAATTTTTTGTCATCACCAATTTCTTATTATATATAACTTATACTACTTATATATGATTTTCAATTAAATTCTTAATTATATGGATATATGTGAAATATTATTAATTCAAATATAGAAAAAAAATTTGTTGGTGTATCATAAAATTGAATTTTTTGGTTTAAAAGAAAATTTAATTAGTAAACTAGTCACAATAAAAATAAAAATAGTTATAATTTTTTAATTTATATATATATATATATATATATATATATATATATATATATAGTTTTAATGTATAGCATTATTAAATATGGAGAGATAAAATATTTGTTTTGGTGTATAACGAAACTGAATATTATAAATTTTAATAATAAGATATGTATTGGCCACATAATTTGGGATATATTAAATAAAATATTTTGGGCTAAATTGATTGGGTACAACTTATATAATGATTGGACTTGTTTGGCTAAGGATAATGATTGGGCTATGTAATTTATTTATTCGGCCAAAGTTAACTTTTTTAAATTTACGGTTTTTAATTTCTAATAATTGCACTAAGACACCCTAATATATATGAATTTGCCTACATTATTTTACTTTAGGAATAGAATTTTTTTTAGATATACTATCACTTAATTATAATTGGATTTCTTTGTCTAAGAATAATGATTGGACTAAGTATATTTTTCCTTATGCCAAGCTCAGCTTATTTGTATTATAGCTCTAAATTTCTAATAATTGTACTAAAACACCCTAATATTTTTGTTTGTCCATATAATTTTACTTTAAAACACCCTAGTACTAGTTGGCTTTCTTTGATTAAAAATAACAATTGGACTAAATATATTTTTCATTGGGGTTTTTTTTTTTTTTGCCTGATACGATCGCTACTCTACTCTACTCTTACTCTTATTCTACTCCTAGACTATGGGGGAACCCAACTGGGTTGTATGAGGGCTGGGACTAGATCACCAGACCTAACTCCTACTCCTAGACTATGGGGGAACCCAATTGGGTTGTATGAGAGTTGGGGACTGAATCACCAGACCTAAATAGTACATGGTACCAACTTAGGATTTTTAAGTTAACCGCAAGGTTTGATCCCTGGACCAACCCCAACTCAAGCCTTATGGCATTGGTTGGTGGCCAAGTTGGTTATTCTTCATTGGGTTGAGCCTGAGTTTTACTGGCTTATTTATGTTATGGTTCTTAGTTTAAAATAATTATATTAGGACACTTTGAGATTTATGAATTTGTGCACATAAGTTTAATCACTTGAAGCACATAATTTTGTTAATATTAAAATACACTATTGATTAATGGTAATCAAAAGTTTTGACATTTATTATGAATTATATTTGTTTATAAGAATTGGGCTTTTTTGGCTAAAATTAATGATATTGGACTAAGCATATTTTTCAATGTGGTAAACTTAGTTTACTTATATTTTGACTCTAAATTTCTAATAATTGTACTAGAACACCCTAATATGATTTTACTTGAAGATGCGTACATGTCATTAGTGCAGATGACTATGAATTATGTGAAATGAAATGTTAAATCGATGAAGAATGAAAAAGAATAGATAAGGAAATTCGAATAGTAACTGTGAAATGAACTGAAATGATAAAGTGAAAAATGTCATTTAAGTCTTTTCACTTGGTCAAACTAGATTGATTTGCTAGTATGGAAAAAAAAATTTAACAACTGTTATATTTCAAAAACCCTAATGAAAATGTGCTATTTTACAAATTTCCCAATAAATTCTTGTCTTCTTGTTGGGAAACTTGGTCAGCTGGAATTGGTTCATCAACCGAAACCAATTTCTTCACTCATCTGTAGCTTCCAAGTCCGTACGGTCTGTGGGAGATTTTATTTAATTTTTATCTATTTTGTGTTTTTGGGATTTATTGATTTTTAATCACAACAAAAACATTAGCATATACAGATAGCATAGCCCATAGACAACCTAGTATATTCACAACAACATTAGTTCTATTTATTCGCACCAACAATTATAGAAAACAAAAAATCAAACCCGTAAATCACACTCCAATATTGGTCATAGAGAGGCAAATTAAGAGCGATTAAAGTTGTTCATAATTTAGCGGTTGCAAGCTTAATCAGATCCTTCCTGATAATCTTCCCGGAGGGAGTTTTAGGCACGGATGCAACAAAAGCCACCCGTCGGATTTTCTTGTAAGGAGCCACCTAATGAATTCAACAAACAACACTTCAATTACTTATCCTTTTAATTTCCTGCCAATTAATCTAGCTCATCTGTCTTAAGAAAAGAGTCCAATTTAAAAAAAAAAATTTATCCATAAAAAAGTCCATTTTGAAATAAAATTTTTGTATTATCCTTACTACTACTAATAATAATAATAATATATAATCCAAATTAAAAAGTAAGAATAAAAATATTAAATTTTACATTTATTTATATATTGAATGTATTATATTTTGTAATTTTAAAAAAATTATATTAAATCATAAATGTAGCGGAAGGAGTAATAATTTAAATTAGATCAAGTATCATTGAACCTGTTTGGCAAGGAAGTCCATCAGTGCTGTATCAGAAATGGAACTTCCTCTCTTTCGAACCACGTATGCCATTGGGTACTGTCCAACCTTGTCATCCGGAAACCTGAAAATTAATATGCACAATGGGATTTGCCTTTTCTCTTTTTCTTTTTTTTTGGAGTAATTACATTTATATCTCTTGATGTTTAACAACATTATCAAATGAATTCATTGTTTAAGAAAATTATCAATACCCCAAGATTGATTAAGCCCATAATATTTAGCTTTCAAGTGTCAATGAAATTTCATTAATCAGAACAGTCGGACGTGTAGACAAATTTACCGTGTGACCTTTATTTTATTAAATTTTACTATAAAAAGGGTGTCCAAAATATTCGTTCTATATAATTAGCTAAATATGTGTATTTTTTGTGCATTTAAATTTGAGTGAAAGGCTAAAAAAATGGACAAATTATAAAAATAACAAATAAAAATTCCAATTCAAGGGAAGAAAGTATAAAATGTCAATCAAATTCCAAAACCTTAACATTATATATATATATGACTAAATAGTCATCTATTTTTTTCTTTTCATTTTTAATGTTATTTTCTCTTCTTTCTTTTTATATTTTAATTTAGCAAATTATTAGGGTTTTTTTTCCCTTTTCAATAGTTGACTATTAAATGAAGAAGGATACTGATAATTTTGTCAAACAATGGAGTTCATTTGGGCTTAAAAGGGGTGGAATTAATACTTACGGAATGACAGCAGCATCGGTGATTTCAGGATGAGTAAGCAATAAAGCCTCCAACTCCGCCGGAGCAACCTGATGGAAGTAATCAATTTGGGTTAGATTCTTACTTTGCATATTCACGGGAAAAAGTAAAATTAAATTTGCACAATGATTGATCACCTGATAGCCCTTGTACTTGATAAGCTCCTTCAATCTATCTACTACAAAAAGGAACCCATCATCGTCAATGTAGCAAAGATCTCCAGTTTTCAGCCATCCATCTGAAGTCACTGTATATTCTGTGGCTTCTTTATTGTTATAATAGCCTGCAACCCATGAAAAAATATTATAAATATTTCGTTATATTTTTATTTTTAGTGTAATAAGTTAATTATATAAATTTTTTTTTCGGTTCCCTATATATAAATAAATTATAATAATTATGAAAAATTTGCATATATAGCAGGGTTGACCGTTGACTTTGCAAACATAGCACCCTCCTTTTTTTCCTTGCAAACATAACACTTTAGGGTTAAACAAAGACCAACATACCCTCATCTTCTCTTCTGAAACATAAAGACACAACACTTCATCTTCATCTTTATCTTCATCGATTCAAGAAAATTTGCTCTCACATCCCATTATTTGCACTTCTTATTATTCTCACACCCTATTGGATCATCATCTTCAAACAAGAAGACCGCGACTGTGGAGAAAAATTCGTTGCGGGGAGATATTAGTTGAAATTTACACAAGTTGAATTGGGTTTGTGAACTTCAACGAAACTAGTCGAGCCCTAAGTCGAGTATAGGTCGAGCAAAACATTAGGTTGAATACAAGATCGAGTTTAAGGTCGAACAATAAATCTGAGTAGTAATTGGTTGAATATTAGATCGAGCTCGACCTAAACTCGACCTAATACTCGACCTACTACTAGGTCGAGTTAAATTTTAAAAAAAAAAATTGAATTTTTTTTTTAAAAAAAAAAGTTTTAGGGTCAAGCTCGACCTCATGCTCGACCTAATGCTCGACCTAAATTAAAAAAAAAAATTTAATTTTTTTTTTTTAATTTAGGTCGAGTATGGGGTCGAGCTTGATCTTAAAACTTTTTTTTTAAAAAAAAAATTCAATTTTTTTCTTTAAAATTTAGGTCGAGCATAGGGTCGAGCATGGGGTCGAGCTTGACCCTAAAACTTTTTTTAAAAAAAAAAAATTCAATTTTTTCTTTAAAATTTAGGTCGAGCATTAGGTCGAGCATGGGGTCGAGCTTGACTCTAAAACTTTTTTTTAAAAAAAAAAATTCAATTTTTTCTTTTTTTTTTTTAAAATTTAACTCGACCTAGTAGTAGGTCGAGTATTAGGTCGAGTATTAGGTCGAGCTTGATCTAATATTCAACCAATTACTACTCAGACTTATTGTTCAACCTTAAACTTGATCTTGTATTCGACCTAATGTTTTGCTCGACCTAAACTCGACTTAGGGCTCGACTAGTTTCTTTGAAGTTCACAAACCCAGTTCAACTTGTGTAAATTTCAACTAATATCTCCCCGCAACGAATTTTTCTCCACAGTCGCGGTCTTCTTATTTGAAGATGATGATCCAATGGGGTGTGAGAATAATAAGAAGTGCAAATAATGGGATGTGAGAGCAAATTTTCTTGAATCGATGAAGATGAAGATGAAGATGAAGATGAAGTGTTGTGTCTTTATGTTTCGGAAGAGAAGATGAGGGTATGTTGGTCTTTGTTCAACCCTAAAGTGTTATGTTTGCAAGGAAAAAAAGGAGGGTGCTATATTTGCAAAGTCAACGGTCAACCCTGCTATATATGCAAATTTCCCAATAATTATCTCTGATAACACTATTTTATGTGGTGCAATGAATGTATAAAATATTTTCTTATAACTCACATAACGCTAATCAGGCATTAATAAATTCGATCATCATGCTTGTCAACTATGTATGAAATATATGAATATGTATTTTGATCATTGCTCACCATTTTACGTAGTTTAAACATATATAGAATATTTTTTTCATAACTCACACTCCGCCAAATTCCATCATCGTGCAAGTCATTTATGTATCACTACAAGAAAATTATTTTATTCCGACGGCAAATTTCCGACGGCAAACCCACATTTCTGTCGGAAAAATTAAGAATTCCGACGGATTTCCGTCGGAACATTTCCCTCGGAATAAAGTTAAATGCATAAAAAACTTTTCGACGGTTAACCGTCGAATTCTAAGTTTCAAGCGGATTTCCGGACGGACAATGAAAAATTATCTTTTTCTGACGGATAGCCGTCGGAAATTTAATAAAAAATTAAGTAATTTCCGACGGATTTCCGTCTGAAAGTATTAAAATTATTAAATAAATAAATATTTTCCGACGGATTGCCGTCGGAAATTAAATAAAATTTAAAAAAGAAATAAATAATTTCCGACGGAAATCCGTCGGAAATTTAATAAAATTTTTAAAAAAAAAAATATTCCATTTTAAATTATGTTAAAAAAAATTATTTTATACACATAAATTTGACAAAAAGTAATACTATCCTAATCTTTGTAAGGTAGTCAACACTAACCTGCAGGATGTATCATCCAAGAGTTCCATCACAAGAAACAGCAAAATGAGAGAAGTTATCACTTGGCAGCAGCGCCTCATATTTGATGAATAAAAATGGGAGTTTGAAATGCCATTACTACAGTAACTACACATACAACAGGCAGGATGAATAACCATACAAACATTACAACAACAATTTGTCAATCAAGTCAACCTAAAGTACTCAGAAGATGGAAAAAGTACGTACAACATTTGTGATGACATCAAATGTGTTGTCTTCAAATGGGAGTTTTGGGTTAACATTCAAGTCTTGCACAATATATTCTGTGAGAACCTGCAGTGAATGAAAGTGTTGCACTGAATCAAACTTGTTCCTCTAATAAACAACATTAATGAGCATGAAAGGAATCTAAGAACATAACATCTTTCAAACAAGTCGACCATCTCTATTTGAATGTAGTGAACAAATGGCACTAAACTGAAGTTCTGCCACCAAAACTAACAATGTACAAAAAAACCTAAAAATTAAGAGTCCAGAACAACATACAAAAATGTAGATAAATACTGAATGTTTATATGCAGTCCAAATCCAGATTCTGTTCCCAAAAATAAAGATAAGAGCTGAAAACTAGTCCAGAATACAAAAATGCATATAAATGCTAAAAAAATTCGGTAAAAAAGTCTACAAAAATTCAAACAAGTTAGAAGGAATAAATGCAGTAAATATCAAGAGGGCAAAAACACAGAACACAAAATTCCCATCAAACACGAACACGAACCACGAACACAAATCCGAACTTCCGCCACAAATCAGTCGCACAGAACACAAATGCGAGCGAAACCAAAAACAAAACCAACAATCGTTTAACAGAACCATTCTCATCAATCAGAAGCCAAAAAACCAGAAAATTATACAGTAAAATAGGCCAATTACAAAATGCCACAAACCAAAACAGAACCGTTCGGCCGAGGACGAGCAACGCGATTGAGGAGCGGCTGAAGAGGGAAGACGATTGAGGACGATGCGATGCGGGAGAGAGGAAAGAGGGGGGATGCGATGCGGGAGAGAGGAAAGAGGGGGGATGCGATGCGGGAGGGGCGGGAGAGAGGAAAGAGGGGGGAAAAAAGGTGAGAAAATTTTTGGGGGGAGGCGGGAGAGGGGGAAATGGAAAAGGGCAGGGTTTTTTTTTTTATGTATTGTAACATTTCCGACGGATATCCGTCGGCAAAAGTAATTTTTTTAATTTTTTCGAAGAACTTCCGACGGATTATCCGTCGGAACCGTTTTAAAATTTTTATTTGAATATTTTCGACGGATTATCTGTCAGAAATTTTATTTTTTTTATTTTTTTCCCAAATTCCGACGGATTGTCCGTCGGAATTTTGTAACTTTTTAAATTCATGGCAAGAACTTCCGACGGATATCCCGTCGGAAATGTTTTATTTTTTTATTTTGAATATTTCCGACGGAAATCCGTCGGAAAGTTACATTTATTCTATATTTTATATATTTCCGACGGTATGTCCGTCGGAAATGTCTCATTTTTTTAATTTTTTACAAACTATTTCCGACGAAAATCAGTCGGAAATATAATTTTCTTTTTTTATTATTTAGGTAAATATTCCGACGGAAAATCCGTCGGAAAAATTGAAAACTAAATTTTTTTAATTGCTCTTCCGACGGAGTATCCGTCGGAAGTTTTTGGCGCGGATGGCGCCATTGTATTCTGACGGAATTGCCGTCGGAAATGCGTCGGAATAATTTTTACCGACGGATATCCGTCGGAAATTTGTGTGCCGCCCTGCCGTTCGCTTTTTCCGACGGTTTTCCGTCGAAAGTTTCCGACGGATTAAAATCCGTCGGAATAGTCCGTCGGAAAATAGCACTTTTCTTGTAGTGTATGGAATGTATGATCATGTATCTTGATCAATGTTAAGCAAGAAAATTAAACGTAACAATTTCATCAGGATTGTTTGAATGGATTAAATGGCCTCAAGTAAACATTATCTATCAAAACTTCAACAACTAGCCACTTGTTGATACAGCTGAAGGCGTGAGAATCTCACCTTCACCGAATGCACGCCTAACAACGTACTCAAAGTGCGTTACGAAGACCAACAAGCCAATCAATTTAATAACACTATAAAGTTTGCCAAGTTTGGGAGCAGCTTGAGAAAGTTCTCAAGTCATAAAGATTTTGAGCATATAGAAAGATCATGGTTTATGTTCCGTTGCGAAGGCGGGGATGCTGTAAAATTTTGTTCGGAATTTGTCACCAGAAAATACATAGATAACCCACCTACTATAAACATTAATAAAAATGGAAACTCAATTTCTCCAAAAATTGACCTAAAAGTTAAAACAATTGGTGTTGAACTCATAATATTTATTAGGGCAAGCAAAAGTAAATTTAACTTAAAATTCAACTCAATGCACCTACTATTTTGAACTATTAGATTGGATTAGATTGGTTATATATTGAATAATAATTCGTAATTTTACGGTTTAGGTTAATTTGAACCCATCTTATTCAATGGGTTAAAATTATTAATTTAAAAAAAAACTAAAGAGGCAGCCGGCTAGCTACTTGCTATTGCCGAATCGCCATCTATCGGCCACCTCTATGTCTTTTTTAATTAAAATTTTAACCCATTGAATCAAATGGGTTCAACTCCACCCAAATTGACTCAACCCAAATTGATATGTAATTATATATATTAGGTTGGGTCATGACTTGTAAAATTATAACTCACAAATAACCAAATTTATAAGTGACCCAACCTACCCATTTGACACTTCTAATATTTATTAAATACTTTATACATTTCTCTGAAAATGCATATACATATAATATTCAACAAATTCAAAACAATCAACTTTTACCGTTCAAAACAAGAAACAAACTTAATAATGTTCTATGGGTGGTTGGCTGGTAATGATATTGTATTATTTGTGCATGCATATAAACTCTATGTATTTTAAAAAAGGAGTTTATTTTTAAATTCTTTTTTTTTAAAAAAAATGTCTAATTTTTAATAAAATTTCTATACTTTTGCTAATAATGATTATTATGAACTATCATTAAAAAATTAAAAAAAATCTCATATTTAATTATACATCAAATATACTATACCTTATAATAAAAAGTTGTAGCCATTCAAAAAGAGACTTTTCTTAGGATGAGGTGCATTATTATTGTTATAAGCATGATCCATATACTCCCTTTGTACCAAAAAAAGAGTTTAATTCAAAAAATTTCTTTGTTTTAAAAAAAAGAATCCACTTTAGATGTGAAAATTTTGTACTATCTTACAAATAATGACAATGTATAATAATCCAAATTAAAAAGTAAAAATAAAAATGTAAAATTACACAGCAAATAGTGCATTAGATATGTGGCATCTTGTATTACTTTCATCCCAAAAAAAGAGTCCATTTTAAAAAAATTTCTTATCTTAAAAAAAGAGTCCATTTTTATATAGCTCAAATTAAAAAATAAATATAAAAATGTAAAATTACACATTTACTTATGTATTAAGTGTGTAGAACTTTGTAACTTAAGAAAAACTATACAAAATTAAAAGTGAATTTTTTTGAAGGACTGAAAGAGCGACTTAAAAAAATTAATCAAAAGTGGACTCTCTTTTTTATGACAAAGGAAGTAATTTTTTTTTTTTACCAAATTAAAGGTAGATTTCTTTTATTTTTTAGGATGGAGATAATATTATTTGGAGCAAGTATTCCTATAAAATAACACCACTAAAATTCAAGTGAACTTTTAATTTCGAGTAATGATATTTTTAATACCTTTTTATAGTGAAAAGTTATAATGACTAATGTGGCAAGTATAAAAAAATAAAACTATTCTTTATTATTTTGCATTTTTTTAGGGAATGTGATAATTTAATTTTATCTTTGTATGATTACTACATTAGTCATTTGTAAATATGAAAAGTTATTATCAATATTATTGCTCTTTAATTTTTTTATTTTCAGGAGACTTGAAGCAAATCGTTAATTAGTCGGCTATGATCATCACATTTTGAAATATCTTGCCAAATCATCACATTCTGATCACATTCTGAAACATTTTGCCAGATTTACCTGTACATGCTGTTGGGGAGGTTTTTAACCATGGGAGCCCAACTCCCCATGGGAGCCCAACTAAAGTAGCTTAAGGGAGGTTTTTAACCATGGGAGCCCAACTAAAGTAGTTTAATAAGTAGTAGGAGCCTACCTGAATCTAAAAGCTTAAGCTAGTAGATCTTGGGGCCTTACCACTTACCTGAACCCAAAAGCTTAAACTTTACCACTTATTAAGTGCTCATTCCGGCTTTGATACCATTTGCTGGGGAGGTTTCAACATGGGGAACCCAACTAAAGCGGCCCAATAAGCAATAAGAGCCCACCTGAACCTAAAAGCTTAAGCTAGTAGGTGGTCCTTGCCACTTATTAGCTGCTCTAGTTTCTCTTAATTTTCCAATATGGGATAGTATCCATGAATACAACAACTCTTCCCTTTCATAGATACACTACCACATTAAAGCCCACTCCCCCACAAGCCCATTCCCTATTCCAGCAAGCTCATCTCTTCACCATGGACCCATTTAGTGCCCGTGCAAGTAGTAAAGGATCAAACCTACTTGTCTACGAATCTCCTACTAAAGCCCGGTCCAACTAGAAGAGGAACCACTTGCTTCCCCGAGTAGGCCAACATTCCGGCTCTAATACCACTTGTTGGGGAGGTTTTTAACCATGGGGAGCCAACTAAAGCAGCTCAATAAGTAGTAAGATCCCACCTGAACTCAAAAGCTTAAGCTAGTGGGTCTTGGGTCCTTACCACTAATTAGGTGCTCTAATTTCTCTTACTTTTCTAATGTGGAATAGTATCCATGAACACAACACATACTGTCCTCAAAATTCATTTAAATGTGATAGTTGGCTACTACAGAAAAAAAAACAATGTTACTTTAATTTTTAAAGTCAATGATAATATTCTTTATGCATATATATATACACACGCATATGTATATATATTTAAAGTCAATGTTACGTAATAAGATTTGGAGAAAGGAGTACGAATGATTTGAATCCTATTTTCTAGAATGTTTATTCAGTCCATGATAATTAATAACTGTATATATCTTTACCGTTCTCATTTTTTCCATTAAATGAAAACATAAGTTTTAAAAAACAAGTCAACTCCTGAATCCTAAGTCAGTAAAACATTTTTATTTATAAATTACAACAAACCTAATATATTATTATACGTGAAATTTTTTTTTTATTTTTACATTTTAATAACGACCGTTTTACTATAAAAAAAAATTAAACTTCTAAAAATAATATAAAATTTTTATTAAAAATAAACTTTTGAGACAATAGAAACGTTCTGAAAGTAAGACCTTGTATGAACAGCATTTTACAATGTATTTTAATATTTTTCAATATAATAATTGTAAAATAAGTGATATACTGAAAACTGTAAAAGTGTTTAAAAAACACAAAAATGTATTTTGAAAAACTGTGTAACTCTAAGGGGGCGTTTGGTATAAATGGTGGGTTTAAGAATATAATGGATTTGATAGAATGAAAGGTTTGGAATGAAATGGAATGATAGTAATTATGTTGTTTGGTATTATTTTGTAATGGAATGGAATAGATTTTATATTAAAATTAAAATTTAATATTAATATTAATATATTTTATATTAAAATTTAATATTAATATTATAATAAAGATAATATTATTTTACATTACATTATATTTAAAAAAAATCATATCTTGTTCCAAAAATAGTCAAAGCGCATGTCAATTTTTAGAGAAAAATATTTTTTACAAATTAGTGAAATTTATTTTTAAAAAAAGGAAAAAAAAATAGATGATGTCATTTTCCAACCTCCAGACACGTGGCGTGCGCCCATTGGAGGAGCGCCTGTCAGCTGAATTTTTTTTTTTAAATTCAGTCGAGATAATTCCATTCCCAGCAAAACCTAGGGGGAGGTTGGGTTTTACCAAAATCCACCCCAATGGATTTTCCTAAACCCAAATTCAATAACCAAACAACAATTTCCATTCCACTCCATTCTCCCCCCAAACCCACCAACCAATCACCCCCCTAAATCTTTGGAGGTGGGAGTATTGATTTTTTTTATATATATATTCAGAATATATAAATGGTCAACACGTGATGCATGAGTATGATCAATAATGCATGCTTTCTTTTTCATTTCCCCTCTATTTGCGCTATTTGTAGTATTGCATGATGCACGAGTAGTGTAGGTACCTTTCATGATGGATGGCCCTCTGAGCCAAAGCTCACCGGTTCGGTTCACCAACAGCGCCTCCCCCGTCTTGGTGTCCACAATCTTGGCCTCTGTGCTGGGGGTAAGCAACCCGACTGTTCCATGCCGCCGGGATTCCTCTAACGTTTCCGCCGAAGCCCCGGCTCCGTTGGACTCGGTCAGTGCATACCCTTGCAAAATGTTCACCCCGGGATAGTTCTTCACAAACGCCTCGGTCACAGCCTTACTCAGCGATGCACCACCGCATAATACATACCTTAAGCTCCTCAAGTCAAACTTGTTATTTATTAGGGCCGCATCGTCGGCCATGGTGACTAAAATTGGCGGCACAAGTGGTAAGTACGTAACCTTAAACTTCTCGACGGCTGATAGCATTTGGTCCATGCCGAACTTGGACAAAACCACCGCCGTGCAGCCGTTTGCTAGAAGAGTAAGAACGAATTTCGCGAAACCAAAAGTGTGAAACATTGGGACGGTGGCGATGTAAATTTGGTCCTCTTCGTGCATTCTGAGACGACCCTGGACCGTACCAATAAGCGCCATGAGGTTACCGTGAGAAGAAACCACGCCTTTGCTTACCCCCGTGGTGCCAGATGAATACAGTAGAGCTGCCGGGTCGCTCTGCGTCACCAGCTCTTTGACTCTGTCTTGACGTGGTTCAGTCTTCATCATCTCCTCCAACGTATTTTCATGAATTCTCAAGCCAGCGGCATGAACGCTTTTTGAGTAATCTGAGGCGGTACTGCCATCCATGTCGATGAGTACAATGGGGATGTTGTTGATGGACTCAAGGAGTTTGTGAAGGAGTTGGGGGACAGTGAAGACGAGGGCTGTTTCGGAATCCAATATTTGCTTGGCTATTTCTTGGGATGTGTTGAGTGGGTTGGTGGTGGTTATAATGGCTCCAAGGGACATGACGGAGAGGCAAACAATGGGGAAGAATATGGAGTTGGGAGAGAGGATGAGGACAACCTGGCCTTTGCGTATTCCCATGTCGAAGAGACAAGAGGCGGCGGACTCAACCGCCCTCCAAACTTGGGCGAAGCTGAGCTTACGACCCGTAAATGCATCGATGAACGCGACCTTGTGGGGATGGCGGTGCGGGTGGGAGGAAATGAAGGCGGCTATGTCAAGAGCATGGTTAGGGGGTAATGGGATGGGTTTACGTTTGCTGTAGAAGATTGAGTTGGACTTGCAGAAGCCACTTCTGGGATCAATGGCGATATGATCAGAATAACCATATAGCGTCGCCATAACCACAATGATTAAGGTTGGGGGATTTCAAACTTGAAACCAATTAAGCTGGTTAAGTCTCTGTGTTTTGATGTAGTAATCCTTAATAAATATCCAGCCATTATTGGACTAGTCATTCATAATATTTAGGGTTAATTACATTGCGCCCTCTAGGATTTGGGTATATTACGAATCAAACTCTGACCTTTAGAGAATTTACAAAAAACCCCCTCGATCGTCGAAAATGATAAGTCAAATGCCAAAATTGGTGAAAAGACCAAAACACCAGAGCAGCAAATGGGCAGGCAATGGAAAAAAAAGGGAAAAAAAACAAAAATAAAACAAAAGACAAAAAACCCACGCCTAGCTGATCATCTTCAAATCCACAAATTGGTATATCATCAACATCTTGTTTATCAACAACAACAGAAGCCATAACAATTGGAGGGACATAGTCATGGTGTAAATAAGCCAATCTTTGGATAGATCCTAAAAGAATTTGATATCTCAATCCCCACTCCAAAGGGCTTCCACGTCTCTCATGGAGAAGGTTGCCTAAGCTACCATATTCTCAAAATCCAAACATACCTCAATGAAGAAGAAGAAGGAAGAAGAACAAGATTCTAAATAGGATGGGATGTTTGAAAAGTATAATAGGCAACTCATGCTTTTTTTTTTTCCATCGTGGCCAGCAAAGGACTTCACTATTTTGGCCATTAAGGGGGTCATGTCACATTTCCGGCAATTAAGGGGTTTTTTTTGTAAATTCTTCAAAAGTCAGGATTTGATTCGTAATATATCTAAACCTCAGGGAACGCAATGTTATTAACCCTTAATATTTAATTAACATCTTGCAATTGATGAATAATCAATTAGGAGCAGTATACTCACAGATCTCGAGTCATCAATCATAGAATATAAGACTAATGAGTTGACTTTTGAAAACCTTGTCGTGCCCGCAAATTGATGAGCACGAGAAGGGAACATGGTGGGACATCAATCATATTTTATTTTTATAATTTTTTGAAAGGTTATATAATACAAAAGGTCATGGTCAACCAATAGTTGGGTCGCCGGAAAGACGCCATGAGGCCACCAGACGAACCACCGCGAACCACTGCCGGAAACACAATTGGAAGATGATTATATTGTCAAAGCTAAGTATGATGAATAATAATAATAATAATAATAATAATAATATGGTAATGTGTTTAGGCGCGGAGCTAAATATCTTGGTTATTGAGGGGCAAAAATACAAATATTCAATTTATATACATATTATACACCATTTTTGTTGTTATATTTTATTTCTTCTAGGTTATTTTCTAATTTTTTTTTACTTGAAATTTTATTTTTATAGCACTTAATACGCCAAATTTTGTTGAGCAATTTTTAAACTAAAATATTTATATCATAGTTTGATATGGTATGGTTCTCAATAAATTTTTCTTAGTTTAGGTAATTTTCAAAAGTTGTAATCTTTAAAAAAAATTATTTAGCTACTGGAATTGAGAATAAAGTCATACAACAAACATCACTTTACTTTAGTTTGCAATTTTTTGTTAATTAACCATATCATTTGATTATATTAAAAGAGATATAACACAAGTGTGAATTAAATCCCATTGTCTCTATTGGGTAAAAGTTAAGTTACACATAATCAATAGTTACTAATTTTAAGTTAAAACTAAAGTATTAATTTATTTTTGAAAAAAAAAATTTAACTTACTAAATCACATGAACAATCTCAATGAGAAAAGTAGAATCAACCAAAATTACATGTAACAAATAATTATCAACTTAATTTTTCTTTAAAAATTATTTATATGGGCCAAAGAGATAAATTATTTTATTTTTTATAAAAATTTTAGAAGTTAAACTAAATATAGACTAAGTCATGGCGTAATTGCATCTAAAAGATTATTGGTGGAGGACAAAAATATAGAAATTATATTTCTTCCATCCTTAAAAAGATTTCACTTTTTTTTTTTACTTTTTGTTATCCTAAAAAATATTTTTACATGAAATTTTTATAATATTTTTGATAATAATGGTTATGTACAGCCCATAATAGGGGTAGACACTTTTTAACCAAACTACAAAAGCTACTAACCCCAAAATGTATTTTTTGTCAAACGGTTTTATCCATTCAACTTATGGTCCATCTTTTTAACCAAATTACCACTTATAGAATACAATTAAATGCGTAACTATTGGTTTAGAAATACTCTGTTAGTTCGAAAAGAAGAGTTCACTCTTGATTTTTCACAATTTTTCTTAAATAGTAAGATATATAATATATTTAATATCCTATTAAATGGTACCATTAATTTTATGCACTATTCAATGTGAAATTTTTTATTTTTATCATTTTTTTATTTGAGTTACAAATTAGCATTATGAGTAAGAGTCGTATAAAAATTTCAAAAAAAACTATTTTTTAAAATAATTTTTTTAAAAACCAAACTCGTTTTCTATAATAGAAGGAGTATATTTTTTACCAAAGGCACCAAAAAGTGTGGTTTGGTGCTGTTTGAGCGGTAAATCAAGCCCATCACATATTTTTCATTTAATTGTCGATATGCATTGTGCTTCTGATTTTGATAAAATTTATTTATATGTTACATACATTGGTACACGGGCTTTGAAAATATACATTATAAGTAACTACATTTATATTGATTTAGAGAAATATAATTAGAATATATAGTTTATGTACTTCTGTACTAAATATAACTTTTTATTCAATAAAAAGTTGAACCTTTTCATGGGATACAGAAGAAAACTCACAAGAAAACAAGGGCAAAAAAAATTCAATAAAAAGTTGAACCTTTTCATGGGATACAGAAGAAAACTCACAAGAAAACAAGGGCAAAAAAAAAAAAGACAAGGACATGTCCTTTTTTTTTTTTTTGACAAAATGTGTTTTTTTCCAAAAATACACGGATTTCATTAATATTGGGAATACCCAAGTTAACATAATACATAGAGGGTCTATTTAAGGACTAGTTTTAAATAGACAGGCTCTAACACAACCAACCTAACCCAGTAGAGGTTGGTTATGGCAAATCCCGCTATAACGGGACCAGCATAAATCCCAAACATTGAGACCGGTAAAGAAAACAAAAACCCTAACTTGGCGGCCTCTACTAGCACGGCCCTAAGCAAGAACAGAAGAAACGGACCGCAGAAATCCATATAGTGCGGCTCTGCGTTGGTTGAAACCTCCTATCCTGGCGCGGTCTTACGCAACATCTCATCGTGCTTGACCCTTCACCCAAGCTAGAACACCATCCCGTTAGTAGGAAAGCCTTGCCAAGAGCAGCATGAAATTGCCATTAGCTTCGAAGTCCAGCAATCTGACGTCCATGATACCTCCCAACTCTGCCATCCATACTAAGAATACCAATTCTTCTGTAGGGAAATCGCCGATACCAACACGAAGAAATTGTACCGAACGTTCTTTCATACGAAAAACAGCAAAAACCGTAGAATGCTGGCCACCATCACAAAAAAAAATAATAATAATAATAATTGTACTGTTCGTGAACAGTAAATACTGTTCAGGAACGTTAAAATTTTAAAAATTTTACTATTTATAAACATTAACATACTATTTATAAATAGTAAAATTTTCGCACGGTCTTCACACGTAAATTACCCTCAGAAACAGTAAAAATTTGAAAGAAAAGGCCTTTGCGGCCGAATTTATTGAAACGACGTCACAAGGACATGTCCTTAGATGGATGAACAAGGATGAGTTGGAGTGCTCGTAGGAAAAAGCACCAATGAACGAGGATTTGGTAGGAAGGAGCAAATGAAGACGGACAAAACTAGAAAGCAGTGACAGTCTGACAGAAGAAAAAGTTGAACCATACATATGTGGTCAATAAACTTTCGACAACTGTAATGTAAAAGTAAAAAACTGCTCCAAAAAATTGGTCCTTTTCGTTATAAATGTGGCTTTAATTGAGACATGTCAAAGTTAGAGAGGAGGGGATATTACAGAATAAGGAAAGAATTTAAAGGAAGCAGAGATTCTATTAGGGAGATAAGCAGAGTTGTCAAATTCGGACCAAAATACGAATCGATTAAGTGAAGAAGTTAGGACTTAGGGGTTTAATTAGTCAATCAATAGTACAAAATTAGATGATATTATTATGATGTAATAAATATAAATAATATTTTTTCTGTTTCTAAAAAAAAGTTTATTTTAAAAAAAAAAATTTGTCCCAAAAAAAGAGTTTACTTTCAAACCGAATTTCTAAAATATTCTTACTGATAATAATTTTATATACTCAAAATTAAAAAGTAAGGATAAAAATATAAAATTATATATTTAGTAGTGCATTAAATGAGTTATACTTAATAACTAATAAAAAGTTGTACCTTAACTAAAGTGGACTCTTTTTTTGAGACGGAGAGAGTATTAATTTGATATACAAATATATTATATATAATTTTTTTTAGTAGTTAAATTTAATTGAAAAATTGTATGAAATCCCAAAAGCATGATTGAACAATTTTATGAAAAATTGTATAAAAAGTTGTTTTAAGTAAAAAATTTAAAAATCGTAGAAATCTTTAGTATAAATATTTGAGGTATTGAATTGTAAAAAATTAAAAAATTTATAGGTGAAAATTTTGAAACTGTCACATTAAAGGCAAACAAAATGAATTTTATTTTTAGGGTTATATTACAATTTAAAAAAATTAATGTTAACTACAAAGTTAAAACCAGTTTTGACAGATTTAATAGGAAATATAATTTTCATTTTCAATTATTCTCTATCTATTTAAATTTCAATCAATTCTCACACATTCCTTCTCAATTGCCACCCTATAATGGGGCCAAAAAGTACTATTATTCAATTTATATATTATACCCAGTTTTGTCATCACATCACATCTCTTTTAGGTTTTTTCTTTTTTTCTAACGTTTTAATTAAACTTTTATGTTTTTATCACTAAGTATCAAATTTTTTTCTATCAACTTTCAAATAAAAAAAATTGTATTTTAGTTTGATATGGTATTTATCATTAATATTTTTGTTATACTCTCTCCATCTATAAAAAAAGGCCTATTTTAAGGTGATACAACTTTTTAAATTATAAGACATAATATATATAATACACTATTAAGTGTATAATTTTTTAAATCCTTATTTTAAATTATGGTTATATATAATTATTCATAAGAAAATTTAAAATTTTTTGTCAAAAATAAACTAGTTTTTAGATTAGAAAAAAAGAAAAGAAAAAATAACAACCAAAACAGTCATTCACATATTGATGAATGAGTTTTTTAATCCCTCACTTCAAAAATGAGAAAAAAATGGTCTCTCATATTTCATGAATGTACCATTTTGGTCATTCGTCATTATTCTATTTGTTTTTCTATCAAATGACCCCACATACACTGCGCGTGACCTTCTAACCATAGACAAAGCTATAATTAAAAAAAAAAATCACAGTTTTCCTTTTTAACCTTGTTTTTTCGTTTGTTATGCTATCGCCCTCCCTCTCCACCGACCCAGTAATGAGCCCACCGAGATTCCCCACCCCCTTTCTTTCTCTCTCTACTGTGTTATTCCCTGCCGACCCCAACCCTCACCCTCCTATATTCCCTGCAGCCTGTCACCCCCCTCCCCACCCCCCTCATGACGAGCCCACCGTAGATTTCCCACCCCCTTCCCTCTTTTCTCTACTGTGTCATTCCCCGCCGACCCCAACCCTCACCCCGTTGCACTCCATCAAAACACAGAGGCTAGGATTGTTTACAGTCTGCACATACCCTTTACTTTGTTTTTCGTTTTGTCAACTCCATATTAGTTACTGAACTTTGCAAAAATAAATTTCTTGACAAATTAGGAGACGATACACACTGTGTATTATGCTTGGGCCTTGCAACAGTATGGAAGGTGAAGATGCCTTACATCCAATATGAAAGGTGAGAGAAATGTAACAGTTTGGGGTGCTTGCTTTCATCTGATGGCCATTCAGTCAGGGGCGGACGCAGAAATATTATAGGGCGGGGTCACACTTATAAGAAAATTAAGTAATAAATTTGATAAATATAAAAAGTATAAAAATAATGTCATACATTATAATCCAAAAAAAAGTAAAATCATACATTATAAAATCATTTTTCAAGGCTTCATCTCTTGAAATAATTTTATAATGGCATCATTATCAATTGTATCAAATACATCATTTTCTATAAAAGTCACCATGCAATCGTTCATCCAATCATCTCCCATCCGGTTACGAAGTATAGTCTTTAAAATTTTCATTGCCGAAAAAACTCTTTCAACTGTTGCGATTGCTACCGGTAAAACCAATGCTAATTTTATCAGCAAATAAACTAAAGGATATGTCACATCTTTTCCCTTTCCAACCATTTTTTGAGCAAGCTCGCTAATACTTTGCAAGTCTGAAAAATTAGAGCTAGACCTCAGATCATAAATATAATTCTCAAGTTGTTCTTGAAGAGAAATAAGTTTGTTGGCATCAAACTCCGAAGGATAAAATCTTGCAAATTCACATAATTTAAAATTATCATATGCTGAGAAAGAGTGACGCGGGTCAAGACATGCCATGGAAGAAAGCAACTTTACATTAAAATCGTTGAAACAATCCCCCAATTTTTGAAGTTGACTATCTATCAGTGCATAAAAAATTTCAACTTTAAAATGATGAAAATGTGTCACACGCCCAACTCTATGCTTTTCTCTTCCTTGAACCTTAAGTTGGCTTTCCATATCTGGAATATCCACATCATGTTTAGCACAAAATTCACAAGTCTTTTCAAACAAAATATCCCACCCCTCATCTCTTAACGTTTGTAATCTTACTTTTGATATCTCAACTAAAATTATGGCATTTGGGAGATCTTGATCTTTTCTTTGCAATGCTTATGACAAGTCATCTGTAATTCCCAACACTTTGGTCATGAGGTGCAAGAACAATATAAATTCAAAAGTTTGCATAAGTGTGTAAATGCCGAATGCTTCCGATCGCTTTTCCCATATTGGATGCTCTACCTTTAGAATTTCTAATACATCAAGAATGGGGCCAAACAAAGTGGTTAAACTCAACAAAGTTCGATAATGAGACCCCCAACGTGTATCTCTTGGTCTTGTCAAAGTTATTTCTTGACTTAAACCTCGACCACTTTGCATTTCACCACTCGTAATACCTTCTACTACTTGTTCAAGCTATTTGATTCTCAATAACTCTTTCCTTTTGTAAGAAGCTCCAATTGCATTACATATTAAAGAAACATGTTCAAAGAAAGAGTTAAGTAACTAAACTTTTCTTGCACAAGCAACTAAAGCTAATTGTAGTTGATGAGCGAAGCAATGAACATAGAAAGCACACTTATTTTCTGCCAAAATCAAGCTCTTATGGCCATTGAACTCACCTTACATGTTTCTTGCTCCATCGTAACCTTGACCACGAACCTTTGTTAAGCTCAAACCATGTTTGCTAAGCATTAACTCAATGGTCTTTTTGAGTGTTGTAACTACAGTGTCTGGAACATGAACAATTCCAAGAAAACGTTCAATGATGCACCCTTTTTTATTTGCATATCACAAAGCAACAGCCATTTGTTCCTTAGTTGATACATCCTAAGCTTCATCAACTAATAATGAAAAGAAATCATCTCCAATACTTTCAACAATGGCTTGAGTGGTCAAATAAGCTGCAGCATTAGCAAGGTTTTTCGGAATTGAAGGTGCAATCATCTGATGATTTTTAGGAGCATTATTTAACGAGACTCGATTAATAGCTTCATTGTGCTTGCAAAGAAATTTCAATAGCTCAAGAAAATTTCCTTGATTCACAGAGGAATCTGACTCGTCATGTCCTCAAAAAGCCAACCCTTGACGCAAAAGAAATCTTATACAGTCAATGGATGCATTCAAATGAATGTGATAGTCAATCTTGGCTTGCTCAGAAATAACAGAAACTATAATATCAATGTGTTGCTTACAGTTCATTAAATCTTGAGCAGCACTATAACACATATTATGAATACTCCCAACTTTTCCAACATGTTCACACAATTTTTCTTTTTTCTTCCAATTTGTGAACCCCTCACTAACAAAGGCATCATGACCAGAACCCGTATCACCGTACTCACAAGTGAATAAATAGCAATATAAGCAAAACGCTGCATCCCAAGATTCACTATACTCAATCCAACTGAATTCTGTATACCAATGTTAGTTAAATCTTCGTATTTTTCCTCCAATCAGTCTTTGAGGAAATTTATCAAGCATCGGTTGAGTAGGACCGTTGATCAGGTATGCCCTTCGTAAGTTTTCTATCTCTTTACTACTCTTAGTAGCACTAAAAATGGAAGGCCTTTTACCCAGATTAGTAATAAATAGATTACCATCAAATCCCATTGTTTCATCCTTACTTTGTGAGGGTCCTGAGTGAGCACTTTTATTTTTCTTTTCATTAGACAATTCTTTTCTGAAATCATCCGAAGAAGGTTCTGATCGAGGACGTTTAGATGCACTAAGCTTCTTTTAAAAAAATTCCAAATTCTTTTGCATCCTATTAAAAATTCACAATATATTTTTTACTAAAAATAATTAAAACAAAGAGACAAGAAAATTTCATAATTCATACTCAATAATTCGCTAAAAATCAACAATAATTACTCCTTAACTATTATCATAAACACACACTCATATAAAAGTAATGAGTAACTAATTGCAAGATATATATGAATAAAAAAACCCAAAAAAATAAAATAAAAAGAAACAATAAAAGAGTAAAAAAAAAAAAGAATGCGATATGAAAAAGAACTCACCTGGGGAACAGGGGCAATACCGGTAAAAAAATAGGCGAATAAAAAAGAATTGTGATGGAAATGCAGGGAAGTGGGGACGATGG
Organism: Gynochthodes officinalis; assembly: GCA_020080225.1. Classification (NCBI taxonomy): domain Eukaryota; kingdom Viridiplantae; phylum Streptophyta; class Magnoliopsida; order Gentianales; family Rubiaceae; genus Gynochthodes; species Gynochthodes officinalis. Next base: position 16,814,656 of record CM034620.1, read on the forward strand.
AAAGGGGAATTGTGAAGGAAAGGGTTTTTTAACTTTTTGTTGGATGCTGGAGCAGAGTTGGACGCATGGGGACAAAAAGAATAAAAAAAAAATTGAAAGGGTTTTGTGTGAAGCCGGACGCATGGGGACAAAATTGAAAGGCTTGTATACATCACATGATTGCATGGGGACAAAATGAAAAAAATAAAATAAAAGGGGGGGGGGGTCAAATTTAATACTATTATAAAAAAAATATTTTTTTTACTGCTATAAAAAAAATTTTACACATGGAGGAGGGGGCACTTGCCCCCCCTGGACCCTGAAAGGGTCTACCCCTGCATTAAGTGATTTTGGTTGTAGGTCAAGTTTTTCGAGACTACTTATGTTTTCTGACAATTGTATGTTTTCCGAGGGATGGTACTTGTATGCAATTGCAAATTGGTGTGGCTTCTCTTGAATCCCATTTAATAACTTTGAAGAGACGATCCCCTGCTGTAATTTCAAAATTCTGTGGCCTAGCTGCCTCCCATGGCATTCCTTTATGTATTTTCTGTGTTGTGGGGTCATAAACCCTGTATTCATTGATGTGTCAATGTTTTTGTTTTCTAAATTATGTGGGATTTGGATGTTATCTTCTGAATTCATACAAAGGAATACATGAACATTATCCAGTTTGGATCTGTCTTTTTTCAGCTCTGATATTCTGGCAAATTTCAATTTGACACCTTCGCATGTCTAAATTATCAGAGTGCAGAAAATGTGAGGGTTGGGGTATACGGGGAACGACACAGTAGGGGGGTGGGGGCGTGATGGGCTACAGGGAATATAGGGCTCGTCTAGGGGGGGTGATGGTATAACAAATGAAAAACATAGTTTTTTTTTTTAAATTTCAGCTTTGCCCATGGTTAGAAGGTCATGTGCAGTGGGCAAGGGGTTATTTGACGGAAAAACAAACGAAATAGTGAAGGAGGACCAAAAGGGTATAATACATTCATGAAATGTGAGAGACAATTTTTTCTCGTTTTGAAAATGAGGAACTAAAAAACTCATTCGTCAATATGTGAGGGATTGTTTTAGTTGTTATCTCATAAAAAAAATAAAAAGTGAATTTTTTAGGATAAAGGAAATAGGAAATTTAAAAAGTCATTAAAATTTTTTGTTTATCTATTAGAATTGAAAATAAAGATATAAATTTTTGGGGGGAGGGGGGGAGGGGGTGTTTACAACATGGGAAGCGCAATTAGAGTGGTTCAATAAGTAGTAGAAGCTCACATAACCCCAAAAGTTAAAAGTAGTGGATAAAAACAATAAACATTCCCCTTCATTGATACACTATCACATTAAAGCTCATTCCCCCATAAGTTCAATCCCTACTTCAGCAAGCCTATCTCTTCCACCATGGGCACTAAATTTCATGGATATATTACCATATTAAAGTTCACTTCCCCACAAACCTAGTCCTTAAGTAGTAAACAAGTCCAAACCTACTTGTTCATAAGTTCCCCACTAAGTTTCGGTCCAATTAGAAGAGGAACTACTTCCTGTAGTCCACTATTCTGATTTTGATACCACTTGTTGACCACTTACTTACTACTCGTTGATCTGATACCACTTGTTGACCACCTACTTGCCACTTGTTGATCTGATATTACTTGCTTACCACTTACTTACCACTTGTTGATTTGATACCACTTGATTTTCTGAGTCGTTTAACATTCCGGTTTTGATACCCACTTGCTTACCACTTTTTTATCCCCCAAGTAGCCCAACATTTCGATTTTGATACCTATTTGTTGACCACTTGTTGATCCAACATTCCATGTTGACCACTTACTTACCAGTTTCCACTTGTTGATCCAACATTTCGGCTTTGATTGGTCTAATTGCTTATCACATGTTGATCCAACATTCTGGCTCTGATACCACAGGTTGAACTAACCAGAAGTTGAACCACTTACTTTCCCTAGTAATCTAACATTCTGACTTTGATACAAATTGTTGGGGAGGTTTTACAAAATGAGAAGTCTAACTAAAGCGGCCCAATAAGTAGTAAGAAACCACTTGAATTCAAAAGATTAAGTGAGTGGCTCTTAGATCTTTTTCACTTATTAGGTACTCCAATTCTTCTTAATTTTTAAATATGGGATAGTATTTTTAAATACAACAAAAACAAATATCACTTTATTTTGATTTTAATTCACAATTTTTAAACTAATTACATTAGTCGATCACATTTTTTGAATGTCTAACACGGCTTGCGGATCAAATCCCATCGCTTCTATTGGATTAAAGTTGAACCATAATATTAATAGCACTTAATAATTTTAAGTTAAAACCAAAGTGGTATTTAAAATTTTTAATTATTTTTAATAATATTCAATAATTAAAAATTAATTATATGAAATTTGCTTATGAAAATATATAGGTACATGTAATTAATAATTATCAACTTACTTTTTTTGTTCAAAAATTACTTGGAATTGCAAATATATAAATTACTATATATTATTTTAGAAAAAATTTAAACCTTAAATTAATTATAGAAAAAATAGTCAACGGGAGTAATTTTATATATAATATTTTTAAATATATTCTTAATTTTTTTAATAAAGGAATAGTGGAGGCAATGTTTAATGTGTGTGGTGTGTGTTGGGCGGGGATGAGCGCTTTATTTCGTCCGTGGTACCAAAACTGAGTGGTTTTTATTATGGGTAGCAATTGGATGGAAAAAGGGTGGAAATTTAATGAGTGAAAAATTAATGGGAATGAGTAATTAAATATTTATTAATTTTAAATATTTGGTGAGATTAGTAGATAATAGGAATGAGTAATCTCATTATTTCAATAGGATACTATTACTAGGTAACAATGAGATCCCACTTAATTACCCAATAAATTCCCAATAAAATGCTACAAAATATTTTCAATTAAATCCAATTAAATTAATTTTTTTAATTAAATTATCACTAATAATTGATTATTCAACACTATTTAATAATTACTTATTTAACAATTTTTATTGGGATCCATGAATATCTTATGACCCACCTAATAAATTCTCATCCTAATAACATCTCTCCTATTTATTCTTAACGGTTATAGAAAATCTAATAACTCTAATCCTATTAGATTAGGGATTATAAAAATATTACCAATTCTAGTTTTTATATCCGAATTGGACTCGTACCTCCAATCCTTTGAAAATCCCACTCGCAATCCGTCCAATATGATTCCTATTTTACTGTTACGAATCGCTATAAGAATCCGCCAGCACTTTTGCAATATTTAAACCTGTAACTCTGTTAATTCTCTCTTCTTCCTCATCTCTAATACAGAATCCCGGTTCTTGAAGATTTGAATACCAAAACAGGCAAAGAACGTACTTTGGTCATTGCGATATTAGCCCATCCTCCACCGGCTAATTCTGGTGTAATGATGCCTCGCCCCGGTAAAAGGTTGGCAGCAGGAGAAGATCAACTCGATAGACTGAGTGACCTGCCAGAAGAAATTTTACATTTTATCCTGGATCGCATGCCTGTTTCGGATGCAGCAAGGACAAGTATCTTGTCAAGATATTGGAGATTCATCTGGATGGCACACCCAAATCTCGTTTTCAATGAATGCTGGTATGAGAAGATCGCCAAAAGAAGCAGAAGCGAAGATGAATTTTTTCATGTCATTAACAAGATTCTGTTGCAACACATTGGGAACATTGAAAGTTTTACGCTTCACATCCCGCCAATAGTGAATTCCACTTCGAGAATTGATCAGTGGATGCTATTTTTGTCAAGGAATGGTATCAGGGAACTTGACCTCTCTAATACAAGTCAAAATCGAAATCCCTATAAGCTGCCTTCTTGCATATTATGCTGTCCAACACTGACACGTTTAGTAGCTTCCAACTGTATCTTTGAACCTCCAAAGTCACATGAAGCTTTTCGAAAACTTACTAGCCTTATCTTTCGAGATATAACTTTTGGGCCAAGTTTTGCAATGTCTGTCCTCAAAATTCCACTGCTTGAATATTTCCAAATCAACTACTGCAGTGGCGTTCACCATCTTAATGTCTACATACCGAATGTGAGCCGCTTTTTTGTCACTCGTAGTCGTGATGTTGATTTGAGTTGCTTCAAAACTGGAACAAGTGTGAGGGCCATAGCCTTTAGTTTGCCTGAAGTTGAAAATTCAGCTCTAAGAAAAAGGATCAGCGTGCCAATGCTTCTCGATAAATGGTCTCGTTTATGGTGGCTAGGGGTGGATGGTTCATTACTTAAGGTGAGGCAATCTACTGCTATTTATTTTTCTCAACCAAGAAAATTAATCATGCGATTCCTCATTAATTTACGTATTCTTTTGTTTTAAAGTCTCCAGATGAACATTTTAACCCAAAAAATCTTTCGGAAAAAACTGATCACTTGCGTGGACTTCAGTTGTGCTGTTTCAACTTTGCAGATTTGAAACAGATTGGTTCCACCCTCTGCTTGCTTCGTAGTGTTCCCAACCTAAGGGCACTTGTGATGCAAAAAACGAGGCGAGTCTGAACAGTACTCATTTTATTTTAGAATTCCCTAGGCCTTTGAATTAGGCGTTTTAATTATACTCACTCATGTGTTGTCTTGTAGATCAATCCCGACATTAGCCCGGAAGATGAAGAAATTGTCTTAAAGCATTTAACCCCAGATGTCTTCGCAGACTTGAAATTGCATGAGCTTAAATTTGTGATAATCCAGAATTTGAAAGGTTCAAGGGCTGAGCTGCTTTTCATTAAGTTATTACTTGCACATTCTCCGTCACTTCAAGTGATACTAATTGAAGAGAGCGCAAGTCTTAGCAGTAGTGAAGAAGAGCTTCGAATTTTAAGAGAACTGATCCAGTTTCCTCGAGCTTCACCAGTAGCAGAACTAAAGTGTGTGAGGATGTCGATCCCAAATAGTTCTGCAACAAACACATTTGTAACTAGAGTGCGTACAATGTTGAAACCAATTTGGAGGGCACAATGAAGTCATTATAGTCAAGGACAAGCCTCCTTTGGTTGGCATTAAACTAATGTATATATTAGAGAGAATGTTGTTAATATCTTATTCCATGTGATTTGAAGTTAAAACATTACTTTATTTTGTTTGGATTGTTTTAAGGAAATTATTGTTGGGGTTGGGTTGTTTTCTGAAGAGAGAAAATAGACGATCGTGCTTAAGACATTACAATTAGGGTATCAGAATATGGAATACCCATCACTGCCGCCTCCAGCAGACCCTATAGGCAGTTGCCCAAGGTTATATTTGCCAATAAGTTATTACCCAATTAACTTGTAACAAATCTTCACTTATTGTTAATTATATTAGAACATATATTTAGGATTTAATATAATTAATCCCAACAAATTCCTTCTATGTTCTACATATAATTCAACAATACAGCGGACAGTGTAATGTCCAAACAAACATGGATCATCCACATTCCAATCAATAGTGTAATGTCTAATCAAACATAGATCATCCACATTCGGTCCAAGACAGTTGACCTGGATCAACGAACTTTAGCAATATATTACTAAGCTCAGTCATCATTTGCAAGCTAAATAAGTAGACCATAAATGTATTGAATCTGTTTTGAGATCAGCATTCCAACATAAATATCAAAGAGTTTTAGACTCTGTCTAAACTTATAACATTTGAAATAGATTCTCAAAGCAATCCAAAACTAACAAATGCATAATAGTCAAGTACAAGTGAGTCAATAAAAAATAGTCCAAGGCCTCACGAGTACAACAGACAAGCACAATAGATGTCCACAAATAAAGATAACAAAATGTAAGTCTCAAATAAATGAACTCCATCAAAATGGGTAATAGGGAATTGTCTTCTCCAGATCCAAAGAAAGACTAATCCCCCACATTCTCTAGGTGACCATACTTATCATGTAAGTCATCTTGGTCTGGATTCCAATCCATGTTTGCTCCTCCTGCTCTGCCAACTCCTGTAAATCAACAAATATGAATTTCATGTAAATGAATCCAACCATTTGTTTAATTTACAAATCAGTATCTAGTTTTACAAAAGAACTTAGCACCGAACTATAGGCTAGAAATCAGTATCAGGCATCATAGTTAAATCTCAATTAAGGATAAAACCTAAACAGTTTATTCTATAGTGGACCAAATCCAGTTAAGTTTCAATTAAGAACAAAACATGAACAGTTTGCTCAATAGAAAGACCATTTCCATGTTTCAATGTGGAATGTTCGTATCAAAATTCCTTCCAAAGTAAGTTGCAATCCTCAAATGTGGAATGATGCAGCTGCCTCGAGAAGTCTATGTCATCAAATGTGGAATGACATAGCAATTATCAGAATATCGTAGAAACATATAAACTAGTGCCTTTTTAAACCGACAAAGGGAGGCTCGGTAATTCAAACAACCAACAATGTAGGTTAGGACAATCTTACAGAGTCTTTAACCCATTTCCCTCACTGTTTGAAATATCCGATCTTTGGCTAGACCCTTTATTAGAGCATCGGCCACATTATCCTTTGATCTCACATTAACCAAAGTGATAACCACACATTCTATAAGATAATGTAACAAAGCGTGTCTCAGTCTAACATGTCTCCTCTTACTATTAAAAAGTGAATTTTTAATGACGTGAACCACTGCCTGATTATCACAGAATAGACTTAAAGAATTTATCTTTAACTGGGTCAAAGGAATATCCATAATCAGATTCTTCATCCACTCTGCTTCTTCTGCAGCAAAAGTTAGAACATAAAGTTCTAATTCCATAGACGACAGTGCTATACAAGTATGTCTCTTGGATCTCCATGCAACAGTAGCTTCACCCAGTGTAAAAACATAACCACTGATAGACTTACTGTTTCTAACATCTGAACACGAAGAGGCGTCAGAATATTCTTCCACAGTATGAGGAAAACCAGAATAGCAGAGAGCATAATTTTGAGTACCTTTAAGATATCTCATCAGCCTCGTAAGGGCATTCCAATGCTCTTTGCTAGGATTATTAGTGAAACGACTCAGCATGCCAACTGCAAAGGCAATGTTAGATGTAGTGCAACACATAGCATACATAAGACTACCAATCAGTTTAGAATAATCTAACTGATTTATACTGGCTCCATCATTAGGGCTCAGTTTTTTGTTATAATCATATGGTGTCTTTATCGGTTTGCACTCATTATATCCCCAGGTAGAAAGTAGTCGCTCAATGTAATAATCCTGGCTAAGGGAGATGACTTGCCCATCAAACTTTACTTTCATACCAAGAATGGTGTCAGCTACACCAAGATTTTTCATGTCAAATTCTTTTTCTAAGTTGGCTTTCGCGTCCTTCACTACAGAAAGATCAGAGCCTAGAATCAACATATCATCTACATACAAGCAAATAATCGCAACCTTATTTGACACAGAACGGAAGTAAAAGCATTTATTTGAGTAACTGGTCTAAAAACTGTAGCTCTTACAACCTTGTCAAATTTTATTTGTCACAATTTAGGTGCTTGTTTTAAACCATACAAGGATTTGTTTAACTTACAAACCTTGTTCTCTAGACCTTTCATGACAAACCCTTTAGGTTGGTTCATGTAGATCTCCTCAGTTAGCTCTCCATTTAGAAAAGCTGTTTTGACATCCATTTGGTGCACTACAAGGTGCTCAATAGACGCTATCGCAAGAAGAATCCTAATAGTTGATAGATAACACACAGGTGAGTAGACATTAAAATAGTCCACTCCACTTCGTTGTGTAAAGCCCTTGGCTACGAGACGTGCTTTAAACCGAGCTACTGATCCATCACTATTCAGTTTTTTCTTCAACACCCACTTGCAACCCACAATCTTAGCCCCTTTTGGCAAATCGACTAGCTGCCAAGTGTTGTTATGTAAAAGAGAGCTCATCTCATCATCAATGGCTTCTTTCCACAATAGAGAATCCCTATATCTCATCGTCTCCTTATAGGAAGATGGATCATTCTCTAAATAGTATGTGACAAAGTCACTACCATACATTTTGGGAACTTTCTCTCTGGTGGATACTCTAGTAGAAGTTGTTTCAACTGCTAGCTGTGGGGATCTAGTGTCAAAAGGGTCTACTTTAGATTCTACAGGAGATTCTGTAATCATATCTATAGATCTAGAAACACTTAACCCTTGATCTTTGAGAAACTTGTTCTCAAATAATTCTGCATCTCTGGATTTTATCACTGCATTAGTGGATAGATCCAAAAACCTGTCTGCAGCACTATTTTCTGCACTACCTAGATATACACAGGTGATTGTTCTAGGTCTCACTTTAGGTCTCTTAGAGTCTTGTATTCTCACATAAGCAATACAGTCCCAAGTCTTTAGAGTATCGATCTTACACGAATGTCCGTCCCATAACTCATAAGAAGTAGTGTTCAATTTAGAATGTGGCAGTTTATTTAAAATTTGATTAGCAGTTAAAACTACTTCTCCCCAGTAACAAGAAGGTATGCCAGCAGTAAGTAACATGGAATTTAACATTTCAGTCAAAGTCCTGTTTTTCTTCTCAGCTATACCATTTGACTGAGGCGAGTAAGGAGTAGTAGTTTTAAGCATTATGCCCTCAGTGGCACAAAATTCCTTGAACTCTATCAATGAATATTCTTCTTCTCTGTCACTTCTAAATATCTTAATTCTCAAGTTCAATTGGTTTTCGACTGGAGACTTGAAAAGCTTAAACTTTTCGAAAAACTCATCTTTCGATTTCAACAAATAAACATGACAATATCTAGAAAAATCGTCTATGAATGTTACCAGATATTTCCGACCACTTCTAGTTGTGAAATTCTTAAAATCACACAAGTCAGAATGTATCAACTCTAGAAGTTGTGTGCTTCTAGTTACCTGCGGAAAAGGTCTCCTAGTGATTTTAGTCTGAGCACACACTTCACATTTGTCAAATCGAATAGATGTATTTAATGGAATTTGATGAGTTTTGGCAATCTGAACCATTTTCTTGTAGTTAACATGTCCTAATCAATTGTGTAACAACTTAGGATCAATCATTTTTGAACTTACATGACTTACAATTTCATTTGCCAAACTCAACCTATACATGCCATCTATCATAAATGCACATCCAAAATAATGAGAGTTAACAGTCAAAATTACTCTACCAGATGCAAATGAAAAGCACATGCCAGCATTGTCTAAAAGACTCATGGAAATTAAATTTTTAGGAGTTTCAGGAACTACTTTAACAGATTTTAAAGTTAGTGTCTTATATGAAGAAATGTTGAACTCTGTAGTGCAAGAGTGAGTCACCGTAATTGTAGCTCCACTAGCAATCAATAGGGTCACCTTCACATTATTAACATCAGTAAGCATGAACTTGTCATTAGTGACATGACAGGATGCTCCATTATCTAGCCACCACTTAGTAGGAGTACTGGCCTTCCTAGCCCCGATCATACCAACAAAGGCTTGAGATTCAGTCTGTACTGCAACCATATTAGTTTCATTCAGTAGTATACCATTTTTCTGTTTTTTCGAAAGCTTGCAATCAGCTGCCCAGTGACCTCACTTCTGACAGTTGTGGCACTTGCCCTTCTTTCTTTTCTTTGATATGGGCTTCTTGGCCTCCAACTTAGTAGGCTCACTCTTCTCAGACTTGGATTTCTTTGTAAACCTTTTGGGCTGAGTAGCAAAGTTAGCTACTGCCTGAGTCGCCTGAGGCTGAACTTGAGACTGACTTTGAGTCTTCCCAACTAGCTCCTTTTTGTTCACAGCAAATGTCTCATCCTCAATAACAACGAACCGTTTTAACTCCTCTAGCTCAACTCTGTTTTTCCTTCTGAACACCTCTATCCTGAAAAAATTCCAAGTAGCAGATAGCTTATTTATGATGGCAGTTGCTAGAAGTGTATCGAATATTCCAAAACCTTCTTTATTCAGTTTTTCCATCATATTCTCTAAGTCTGCGACCTGATGAGTCATCTCCATATCACTTTTAAACCTCAAATTGAAGAACTTATCCCCTAAATGAATTTTGGATAGCTCCTCACTTTTGTGGAACCGAACTTCTAATGAGTCCCATATTTCTTTAGCTGTCTTCACCTTTGCATAAGAGTCCGCCAGACGGTCTGACAGGCAATTCAACAGATAATCCCTACAGTAATCCTCATCTTTATCCCACTGTGCCCTGTCGATCTCTTCAGTCGTCTCCTCAAAAGTACTAAGTACAGTATAGAATATAAAGCCATGTTTTAGCCTAAGCTGCACAGCTCGGCACCATCTAGTATATTCCATACCAGTGAATGATTCAAGCTTAAAAATCTCTAGTGTTTCTCTCTTAGCCATCTCAAATACGGTAATAAAAGAGTATAAAAGAGTTGAAACAATTGCACCTGGTGTCCAACAAGCTCTCACAATCAAACAAGGCCTTCCACCCTGATCAACTGCTCTGTACGTGACTCTACGCTCAAAATTTGCAGTTGGAGATGTCAAAAATGAGTCTGGAACGGCCGAAATACTAAAAAATGGTTCACTAGAAAAAGTCAACGATAAACGGTCAATAGTCAAACATCCAGTCAGCAGTCAACTGCACAGTTAGCGCCCCAATCAATAGTCAACTACATAGTCAGCGCCTAGTCAATGTACAGTCAGCAATTTAGATTTGCAATTTTTTTTCAGCGTGAGATTCACGCGCCGCCACCCAAAGTTTCACCGGAATGTTAGTCGTCGTTTCTCCGTTGTCTGAGCTTTGATTAAGGCCCGTGACCCTCAAAACGATCGTCTTGACAAGGAGAACACAACCCAAGTGACCTTTCAAGCTAAAAACGTTTAGATCTTTCAGGATTTGAAGAGAAAGATTTTATTTGCCGAATCTTTAAACTCAGATTCCGGTGAACTCCGACCTCTGATCGAGAAACTGATTGCATCGTTGAATTCCTCTCGTCAAGAGCTACAAGATGGACTATTTACTCGCTCAAAATAACCAACAAATCAAAAAGTTAGTTTTTAATGCCTTAAGATTGTTAGGGCTGGGTTGTTTTCTGTAGAGAGAAAATATACGATGGTGGTTAAGGCATTACAACTAGGGCATCAGAATGTGAAACACCCATCACTGCTGCCCCCAACAGACCCTATAGACAGTTGCCCAGAGTTATATTTGTCAATAAGTTATTAACCAATTAACTTATAACAAAGCTTCACTTATTGTTAATAATATTAGAACATATATTTAGGATTTAATATAATTAATCCCAACAATTATTGGGAAGTTAAATCTAATATAGCTTGAAATCTAATTGGACTAAGAAAAGTTAACAAACTAACTAAACAGAGAAGTGTTTGATTGGATTTTAGAATCGCCTTGATCGACTGGCTGCTAAAGCTTGGAACCATTGTCCCTTGATCTGACTAATTTGTATAATTGTATTAGTTGAGAACATTTTATGTACTAAGCAAACTGAATTTGGAAGAGCTTACATAGGTAATTGACCTAAATGAACAAGAATTAGAACATTTTATGTACTATGCAAACTATACCTATGAACTTTTTGCAACTAGCTCGTACTTCTATCTGCTGCCCTAGGAGGCACCGATTCATCATTTTAGCCTTCTAATCTAAGTCCGATTTGTCTGCGACTCGGATTTGGATTCGCAATGACATGTTCCCGATCCATTTCGATTCGATGGGACTCGTTTGTGACTCGTTGACCAGTTTTTACTCGGTCCGACTCGTTAACCATACATACACGATTCTTTTTTTTGCTCCAGCTATCAAAGGAAGAAAACTAATCTTGAAGTTTCAGCCTTCAAGTCGTTTGTTTCAAACGAGCTCGGATCTTCCTCATCTGGCTTTGTCCAAGAAGCTCTGAAGCTCGTTGGTCGTTTCTAAAGCTCTAAAGCTCGTCCGCAGAGTTCCAAACGAGTCAGTAGTGCCGCAGCTCGGCACCACATTCTGCCGTTCTCTTGCTGCATTTCAATTGTAGCTCAAAATTCAGATGAGCTTGGATCTTCCTCATCTTGCTTCGTCTCAGAAGCTCTAAAGTTCGTCAGCTGTTTCTGAAGCTCTTCCGCAGGTCCGTAGCTTTTTTCAATATTTTGTTGACGAGTTTGATGATTGAGTGTGATTGGTCTGTGATTGTTGTTATTTGTGGAGAAATTGTTGTCACTTGTAGAGTTAGTTGGCTTGGTGATGTTTGGGTGTATAACCTGTTTGACAAAACGCCCCAAAGAAACTACTTCCTTCAGTCAAGGGATATAAGTTTCCAATCCAGTGGTGATGGAAGCTTATCAAGTTATATCCTCAATAGACAAATGTAAGAAAACTAATCTTTAATTTTCAGTTTTTTGTATTGCACAATAGATGGCTGGATCTTCAATTTTTATATATTTTTATATTTACTAAAATCATATCGAATTTCCGATTCTTTGAAAAATCTCGAATCCTCGTATCGGACTCATATCGTGTCCGATTCTCGAATCCGTACCGGTGCTTCTTTGCTGCCATTCTTCGTTCCGTGCAATTTGCTATGCCTCCTTTTGTTTCCTGCTTTTTGGCTGCCCAGCACTTTCCTCGCTTTTTCCAGTCCATTCCCTTGCTATAATTCCCTAGCCTACTGTATTTCTACCCTGTTAACCTTCAGTGGATATATTGACAACCCTTTGCTTGGGGGGTTATCATCTTTCCTCAGCAATCATGGTTTTCCTTGCTCTGACCACTGATGTCCTCGTGCATCTGAAATTGTACAAGCTGACTAATGAGCTGAACCATCGAGGATAATTGAACTGAGCAAAAGTCTTGGCATGGCAAGTCTTGAAGTTGCACCAGGATGCACCTATCACAGACAAGCAAGGGTCTTGACGCCATTAAAGAGCTCGAATTTAAAAAAGAACTGATGTAGTTTGCTCGAGCTTCACCAGCTGCAAAACGTAAGGTATTTGAAGCTGCACCAGGATATTTGTACAAAATCTGAAAATTCTGCATTCTTATTTGGACACTCTCTGCCTACTGATATTGGGCTGGCGTTATGGCTTACTTGGAAAACTAATTTTAGTTGCGAGAGCAATTTGTTAGTCAAATGTAAAATCTAACCATGACAAACCACGCACTGAAGTTTCCTAATCCAATAAATCTCCTCTCTCTTATTCTTATCAGATCTCTTCATATAAAATCAGAATCTCATAAATATCTTATCAACGAAATTTCCTCCCCTTAATTTTAATTTTAAATGTCCCCAATATGGGTTGCTTTTGTTCTTGAAGAGTAAGATTTCTCTGAAGAATTTCTCGAGAGATGAATTGATTATGTAATGAAACGTATTAGTAGATTATGATTGAGATGTTTGTAATTTTTTTTTTTTTTTTGCCATTCCAAAAACTTTCAATTTGGTACAACATTTTTTAAATTATAAGTATATTAAATGTATAATTTTTATATTTTTATTCTTACTTTTTTTAATTTGCATTATACATTTTCATTAAAGGTAATGTAAGAATTTTACGTTAAAAGTAAACTTTTGTTAGGATAAAGAAATTTTTTAAAACTGAACTTCTTTTTTCTAGAAGGGAGGGAGTAATTCTTTAATTGACAAGGGTGTTGCTTTCGTTTTTTACTAGGAAGTGCTCCATTTTTTAGGTTTGTAAAATTGGGAAACCATCCCAATTTTTTAGGTTTGTCAGAAATTATGAAGAAATGAGGAGTAAAAATTAGATGGATTCAAGAAGAGGGAATTAGGGAAAGAATAAATATTTAAGTTTAACGTATATTTAAATTGAAAACTAATCTAACAATTAATATTTGCCTAACAATATCATATGTCCCATGTTAGTAACATACAGTAGGCGGCGCAATAGTTCTCATTTTCAGTGGCTACTTAGCGGGTATGGATTGCGTGAATTATGACTTAAAACGTATTTTTATATTTTTAAAAATAATGATGATGAAATAAAAAATATATTAAAATATATAAAAGTGTTTTAAAAAAATAAATAATGTATTTTAAAATTATAATTCATACACACCCAAATATGTATTAAAAATTACCATTGACACTTGTTAGAGTAAAACTAATTAGGATATGACTTTTTTGGATTGGGAATTTGGATATTTGCGATATCCCAGTAAAAAAATGATAATGGGTAATTAATAAATATTTAATAAGTATTGGTGAGTCCAAATTAAAATACTAATTTTTAAAATTCGTTTACATAGTTCTTATTAATTATAAAAATTTGTCTATTATTCTTATTTAATCAAATATTTATTATTCAAAAAGAGTACCAAACGGTAGTAGTCAACCACTCATCGGACCTCTTGGCTAATGAACTAGATTACGACCAAATTCTTACAAAGTTACTATAATCTTACTGAATAATCGATTAGTTGTCGAACCTCTAGTCAATGGATTGAATTACGACCAAATTCTAGCAAAATCACTAGAATATTATCGGCAACCACTATCTTATTATTTATGACATAGATAAACAATCAATAATTTTTTAATAAAATCTCATTGTGTTAACCATACCTAATCTCATTTGAGTCGCTTTGCAATCCTTCCAAACTTCATAATATTTGGGCTACTCAATCCTTTCGCATATATTACAATTTTGGAAGAGTTGGAAGTGTACCATGATGGAGGCACAAGTAAAGGACACAAAAGGGTGTTGCAATTGTGTATTTTTACTTCCATCAAAGGCCAAATTATTATGGATAACGATTTATATGTAGGAATCTTTTATACCGATAAACTCAATCGTGATGAAGGCATTTATTGATTAAAAAAAACGAAGAAAAAAGCTGTCTTACTTTATGAACTAGAACAAGAAAGACTTTTTGGGAACAATTGAAAGGACCATTTCGCCAACAAAAATACATAGTAATTAAGCTCACTTCAATGCAACTATCCTTCCCTTTGCTTTCACTAAAGAAAACGTCCTTCTCTAACACATACGAGAACAATTCAAATCTTTGACATTCATGACCAAGCAATGAATGTTAAATCGTAACCCAAATCTCCAAGATACAATGGAAGGAAGAGACCCAAAAACAAAAAAAAAGCAAAGACAATGGTTATAGTAACTGAACTACTCAATTCAAAATTTCCCTAATTTCTGGGAAGGGCTTTACTATCAAAATATTCTACATCGACCCCAGTAATTTCTTCTTCCTCTTCCTCTTCAACTTCCTCCTCCCCACATTGATCATACAGAGATCCAATAACAAGTATCAGCTGATCTTCAAGATACCTCTGCAACAACCTCTGCCCATTTCCCATTTCTTCATTTCCGACCAACCCATCTCCGCCATCGCCCTCCGCCGTCCTCCTCCTTCTCCTCCTCCTCCTACGCCTCCACCTCCGGCAGCAGAGGCGGTAGAACAACTCCAGAGCACAAAGAAAAGGAAACAAAGCACAAAGTAGAGGAAGAAGCAAAGGAGAGAAGAGGGCCAAAAATAAATATTTAACATATTTGCTAGCATCGTTATTAGTATTACTACGGCTTAATAAAGATGCCAAAATCATCTTGAAAGAGGCGAGTGGGAGAAGGGACGGGCAACACTGGGCATCGTCGTTTTCGTGGGGGATTTGAATCGGTAAGAGGATTTTTTGTGGGTCGGAAAGGGGGGATTTTTTATTATCTGTTGAAGCTGGGCGCAACCAGCCCCACTCCCCCATGATATTTTTATGATGATTTGTGGGTTGGTGCTGGTGTTCAATTGTTCAAAGCTGCATAAATTTTCAATGCCTTAAACTCGTGTCTCATGAGTCACCCTTTGAATGTGTGCGTGTGTGTGTGTGTGAAAGTGATGGAAATGGGATTTGAGGATGGTGACGGATTTGGTATATGGGGGATTGGCGTTGGTGGGGTTGGCAGGTAGGATTGTGTTTACTGTTTTGGGGTGACTGGGTGAGTCAGATTGAGCTGTTTGATTGTTTCGTTCATTTTCTAGCAGCCATGTGAAATGTGGAGTTGACAACACGGAAGAGAACTAGACATGGGACCAAATTAGGAATCTGAATTTGCAAATTTAAAAAACTGTTTTTATTTTTGTTTGATTTTCGTAGTTAATCCAATAATTTTTGTTTCACTACAATAAACAAGGTACCTATTATTCTTAAATTTGTCTTTTAACTTTTGTTTTGTTGTTTGAGTGCATGCCACCAACCCATTTTGTTTTTCTCAACATGATACATAAATCAGTGTAACTTTTTATTATAAACTGTTATAATGAATATCATCTCTCCAAATGAAAAATAGATAATATTTAATTATAAATATTATTTAATATTACAGATTAAAATTTAGTTGAAAATTGTACATTTTTCTTTAAATTAATTTTTTTTTGCTATTTTTCTTATTTATCAATATTTTAACCCTCAAACTCAAATTTAAATACACAAAAAGTTCATCTATTTACTTAATTATATATAATAAATATTTTGCATATTTTTTTATAATAAAAATTACAAGTGTAGTTTTATGTAGGATAATTATTGAAAAAAAAATTTAAAAAATAAATTTGTTTACACACATGACTTTTTTAACCAGTAAAGTTCGTTTTGTAATTTTAGTAAATTTCAAGATGTTAGATATTGTAAGTTTGACTAATCGAGAGAGGTGGATGACATTTTTTTCCATGTACAAAGCACCCGTCAAATATTTTAAAGAATAATAATGTATGTAATGAAAAATTATAATAATTTTTTTTGGTACCATATAATAGAAGTCACTAAATAATATTATAATAATAATTTTGAATATTCACTAAATATTTCCTCGTGTGAATGCTATTACTACTCATCGTGAAAATTCACTTTGTATGCGACAATGGGGAAGTGAATGCCTATGAACTTGACAAGTGTATGTCTTTGTATGTCACACATCATGCCTCTTTGAATAATTATAATTTCAAGAGTTTACT
This sequence comes from Gynochthodes officinalis, assembly GCA_020080225.1. Taxonomy (NCBI): domain Eukaryota; kingdom Viridiplantae; phylum Streptophyta; class Magnoliopsida; order Gentianales; family Rubiaceae; genus Gynochthodes; species Gynochthodes officinalis. Next base: position 16,831,538 of record CM034620.1, read on the forward strand.
TTGGAGGAAAAGGGATGTGACATGAAAAACTTGTGATTATGAAAGGTTTTATTATTATTTTTTAATTAAAAGTGGTGTAATTATATTTAATCACTTGTTTTCTGTTGGCAAAAAGAATTAATCCCTGAACTTTTCTACATTTTTCTTCATAAGTTATAGCTGCGGTATGCAATTCAGATGATTTTTGTGTTCACAAATGGCGTTTTCTGGTAATAAAAACTAAGATAATGTTTGTGGTTCTTCATTTTGGATTTTCAACCGGAATTGGCTCAGTATTTGTGCTTTAGAAAAATTCATGGAAATTTGGTGTTCCAACAGTGGAGGACTCCAAATTCTGCTATTGCAAACAATTGAATACATACTCTGAAGAATGGAAATTACCCTAAAATTGAATATATTTTTATATAAAGTTTGATCTGAATTTTGTAATTTTTGTAATTTCTAATTTGTTTTTAATGTCTTAACAAAATATACTCTTTCTGTCTTAAACAAACCATCTACTCTCATACAAATACAAACTTTTTCTTTAATTACAAAGTATAATATAATTAATATATAATTAAATGTATAACTTTTTATTTTTATTTTAATTATGAATTATACATATTGATTATTTGAAAGAATACTTTAGAAATTTTATTCAAAATTTGACTTTTTAAAGTTATTTAAAACATAAAAAGTATTTCAGGTAAATAAAAATTGGATGTACCTAAATATTTATTCAAATATGGGTATTCTCATGTGATTGAAGGCAACGCTAGGCAGAAATCAAAAAGTCTAAGAATATCACAAGCAATACTATGGCCATATCCATATATTGTCACAACTCACAAGCACTGAGAATGAGCAAATCCTCTGTTGCCTCACTGAGGGTCAAAGCTCTTCATTAGTTCCCTAGACACTAGCTAAGACTTCTTCAACGCTTAAAAAACATGGAAGAGTAAGGCTAATATACCGATGGAAATTCAAAAGTATATCACGATGTTGTAAAATTCGGACCGGACCAGTTAATCTATTCAGAAATCGGCTCGGCCCGGTGCAGTTTTTGCATATAAATTACATTTTAAATAGAGAGAACACCTAAAAATATCTTTCACATTATAGCGAATAATCTTTTTTGTCTTTCACTTTTAAAAAGGGAAAAAAATGTCCTTCACAATTCATAAACTGGATCTTTTGGTACTATTTATGAAATAAACGGGAACTTTTAGTCTTTCAAATTTCATAAACATGAACGTTTAGTCTTGCAATTTTCCTTCAAATTTTGGTCCTTAAAATTTGAAGGAATATTTTTTCCCGTTTTAAAAGTGAAGGATGAAAAAGATTATTCGGTGAAATATGGAGGATGATTTTGGGTGTTTCCTCTTTTAAATATGGTTTGATCACTTAAAATTGGAATTGATCAAATATTACTCATTTTTTTAACAAAGAAAATCTTTTAATTTATGAAAATTATAGTTTGATGCTAAATTTTTATACTACCTCATTCTCACAAAAAAAAACAAAAACAAAAAAAAATTCTAAATTTTAAAAAAATTCTTTGTCACAAATAAAAAATTGAGTAAATCGTATATTTGGTTCCACAAAAATAAGTCTTTAACTTATTTGATCCCACGAATTTTTTTTTTAGTCCCTTTAAATATAAATATGATTATTTTGATCCTTCGTCTGTTATCTCAGATGGAATCCATCTGCGAAGTACGCATGAGCGCTACACGACATTATAATGAAGGGCAAAACAGTTCTATCGCAGATAACTACACAAAAAAGCCCCACAAGTACCAAATTCCTAATTAGAACTAAAATCTCAATTTTTAGAGAATAAACAAAACTTTTCCATTCTTTTTTTTTAAAAAAAAAACTTAGTAAACTCAAAAAGAAATTTACTAAACTTTTTTTATTCCTAAAAAAGGGGTTTATTTTTTTCTTTAAAAAAATTATATTTCATTAGTTTTCAAAAAAATAAAATAATAATAATAATAAATATATATATATATATATATTTATTATTATTATTATTATTTTATTTGTAAATGATTTATTAAGAACTTTTATATTATGTAAACATCACGTTAGATGCTAATCGAATTTTTCTCTTTTTTCTCTCCACTACTTGGCACACTTTGCTTGCTAAAAGATTAAAAAACAAAAGGTCAATTATTTTCATCACTGTTGACAAATGCAAACAAATCCAATGTGGCATGAGCAATCAACTTAAGAAATCAAGAAAATTAACAACAAAACATGAATCCCCAATATTGGAGTTTTAATAATGGAGTTTCTTTGGGGCGTTTTGTCAAACAGGTTATACACCCAAACATCACCTAGCCAACTAACTCCACAAATGACAACAATTTCTCCACAAATGACAACAATCACAGCTCAATCACAGAATCATCAAACTCATCAACAAAATACCGAAAAAAAACTTGTCAGGTGGCCGGTTGCTGGCTGCATGGCTGTCGTTGGGTGAACAGCTGCTGGCTGCATAGTTGAACAGTGGACAGTTGCATAGTTGCCTTGGATTTCAGTTAGGGCAATTTTCAAGCACCTTGTCTTCAATCAAAAAACCAACATTGCTAACAAGTTTTTGAACGGTGGTTGTTCCCATATTTTCACAGATAGCTGAAATACCACAAACATCCTCACTAGAATCTGAAAATTCCGAATCATAAGCAGAAAAATTGCTAATTAAAGCTGAATTATCAGCCACGGGGTATGGAGTTTCCTGGGAGAGGACCGAACTGGTTTCCAAGCTGGTTTCCTCTTCTTCTCCATAGGAGGGGACCTCTTCTTCCCCATGGTTTTAAGTTGTTGAATTTAGCTAACCATGGGGGAGAAATTCAAAAAAACCGAAACCTGCAACTAATTCAGAACAAAATTTAGAAATAAATTCAGTATGATCCAAGACAAATTCAGACATTTAGGAGTAAACCCACAAGATTCAAAGTACAATGGAGGTTGTAAGTGCTTAGAATAAAGATCAATTCATCGTATTTTAGATTGTAAGAGCAGTAATTTCATAAACCCACATTTTCATATTTAAATTTCGAGTTTTTAGGAAATAAACCCTGGATATCAAGAACCCACCCTTTCAAAAATTTGATTCACGAACAGATTAGCAAGAAACTGGAGTCAAAATTGTCGTTCACGCTTGTAGGAATCCACAACCCGTCGGGCTGTAAGGGTGTCGTCTTGAGAGAGACCGATTCATTGCACCTTTAGTTGCACCATAGATTGATCCAGTATTTATATGCACCAAACCAGCAACAGAGGAGATGAACACAATGCTACCAACTCCAGATGCTTTGAGAGGATAAACAAGCTGACAGAAATGGTATGTGGATTCTAAGTTGGTAGCCATGAGCTTGGAGTACTCTTCAGAAGTGTATTTACCAGTTGGTTTCCTAATGATTTACAGATGACGCGCTAGATGAGTGAGTTGGTTTTAGATGAGGACGAGGAGGAGGAGAAAAAGAAGAAGAGGAAGAAGAGGGCCAAGAAGAAAAGACCCGACCTGAATAGTGGTGGGAGAGGTGGTGATGAAGAAGAAAAGAAGAAGGAAGAGTTTTGTTTATTCTCTAAAAATTAGGGTTTTAGTTGAATTTGGTAATTGTGGGACTTTTTTTGTGTAGTTATGTGCGATAGAATTGTTTTGCCCTTCATTATAGTATTCCGCAGCGCGCACATGCACTTCATAAACAGATTCTGTCCTAGATAACAAATGAATGACCAAAATAATTATATTTGTATTTAAAGGGACTAAAAAGATTGTTTTGAAATTTGTAAGACTAAATAAGTTAAAAATCTATTTTTGTGAGGCCAAATATACGATTTACTCTAAAAAATTCATTTGTAGCGTGAAATTTTTAAATTACTCTTATTAATAATAATAATAATACATAACTAAAATTAAAAAATAATGATGTAAATGTAAACGTATATATATTTAATAGTGTATATGTTATATTTTGTAAGTTAAAAAAAATATTTACATCATATCAAAAGTGGACTCTTTTTAGGATGGAAGGAATAAAACTTATATTTTATTACTTTTGAGGTGAATATTTTGGATCTTTTTCAATTATAAAGTTTTTAGTTTTTTAAATTTGAATATCTTAAGTATTTATATAAGAGATTTCTTATAATTTTTAGCTCATTTTTTACTTTTAAAAAATCAAATAATTAATTCTTAATAAAATAAATGGATCATGGCATGACGCGGCCCTTTAATTTAATAATAGTACATGTTAGACAAATACGAAGATCCCGGCAATCATCATCACGTGCTTCAACACTCAACAGCAAGAATCACGTTTTGGTCAAAAGATTATTGCATATTTTGTTTGCTGTTACCATCATATTTCGTCACTAAGAAGAGTGACTTGAAACATGTATAGTTTCTCAAATGAAATAACTTACGTTATATTTAAAAAAACAGAGAGTGACTTGAGAGAATTGGTTTCGACCATGGCTACCTCGACCGACATTTCAGAGGCCGTCGTCGAGACCCCGTTCCTATCAAATAACGACGTCGTGGAAGGAAACGTCAATTACAAAGGCCGCCCAGCGAAGCGGTCCAAATCCGGTAGATGGGGAGCTGCCTGCTTCATCATCGGTATCAACCACCTCATCGTTTCACCTCCGTTTCTCAATTCTAATTTCAGAAGAATTTCAATTTTATGTGTTGGAATTGTTGATGTGTTTTCTTAAAGGTGTGGAGATGGCAGAGAGATTTGCTTTTTATGGAATAAGTGCAAATTTGATCACTTACCTGACGGGCCCACTAGGCCAATCTACCGCCACGGCGGCGGAGAATGTAAATGCTTGGTCGGGAACGGCGCAGCTTCTGCCGCTTTTGGGTGGTTTGGTTGCCGACTCCTTCCTCGGCCGTTACCGCACCATTATTGTGGCTTCTGTACTCTACACCCTGGTTAGTTGTATTTGTTAGGGTGTCAGTTGTATTTGTACTTTGTGCTTAGCATTGTGTACCTCGGTCATTTGATTGTTGGGTAAATTGTCAAAACCCCCCAGAGGTTTAGGTCTATTACCAATTGTCCCCTATAGTTTGGCAAAATTATCAATACCTCTTACCATTATATTTAACTGATTTAATAGGTAAAATGACAAAAATACCCTCTGCAAATGCAACAAATAAAATTAAAAAAATTAAAAAAATTGTCCTAATAGGTTTCAAAATTTTATCCTAATAGCTTGCATAATTAATACATTATTATAGGTATATTTTTATATTTTTATTTTATTAATTTAATTTATATATTATCATTATTAGTGTAAATAATATAATAAGTAAATTATAAGTAAATTATATTTTTATAATAATATATTACAAATAAATTACAAATAAGAAGAATTTTATAATAATACATTTTTTTAGATAATATAAAAAATTTTGTTTTAAAATTTCGTCTTAATTTTGTCAAAAAAAAAAAAAGCATAGGTTAAAAAAATAATGGTGTAGAATTTTTAATTTTTTTATAAACTTATAACTGAAATAGTTAAAATAGACTTATATGTTAAAGAAACCTAAATCTCATGAGATATTAGTAATTTTGTCAAACCACAGGAACCGATTGGTAATAGATCCAAATTTCAGGGGGATTTTGGTAATTTATCCTTGATTGTTTATGCAATTGTGTCTCTATAATATGATGATAGTTAGAGTTGTCTTTGTGAGTAAATTAGGACAAATTACATATACCCCTGAAGTTTCTATTTATTATTAATCGAATTCTGTAATTTGTCAAAACTACCAATATCCCCTTAAAGTTTAAAAATGTTTAATATTTATCCCCTAACCCCTATTTCCGTTATGAACAGTAACATAACAGTAAAAATTATAATATTTGAATAAAATTATCCTTAATACTTTAGTTATTAATTTGTATAAAAAAATACTTAGAACTGAAATTTACCTATAAATAAAAGTAAAAATTATACATATTTATTTATATTAAATGCAAAGTATGCAAAAAAGAAATAAAAGTAGAAGATTGGTATATATGAAAAAATATATAAACGAAGGTAAAAACAAATCTATCAACAAATAAAAAATATATGGTATATACAATATATATATATATATATATATATATATATATATATATATTTGTTGGTTTGGTGGATTTGACTATGCAATGAATTTTAAAATTTTTTATACCATACTTTTTTTTGTTCGTTGATAGATTTGCTTTTTACTCTTCAATTAATTTGAATTTTTTTATACAAATCAATTTTTTATTTCTATTTTCTTCCTACGTACTCTGCTTTTGATACAAATAAATATGTATAATTTTTATTTTTATTTCTAGTATAAATGTAAGTTATAAGTATTTTTTTTATACAAATTAATAACTGAAATATTATGGGTAATTTTGTTCAAATATTAAATTTTTTTACCGTTACGCTATTGTTCATGACGGAAAAGTTGCTGTTCATAACAGAAATAGGGGTTATGGGGGTAAATTTTAAACGTTTTTAAACCTTATGGGTATTGGTAGTTTTGACAAACCATAAGGTTCGAGTGGTAATAAACAAAAACTTCAGAAAGGTATATGTAATTTGCCCTGTAAATTATTTACTCCACCGTTTCAAAAAAAAAGAGAGTCCATATTTAAATATTATTTTTATTAGTTATTATACATAACATATTTAATGTACTAACTAAATATATAATTTTATATTTTTATCTTTATTTTTTAATTGTGAATATACACAATTTTAGTAGTAAGGATATTTTAAAATTTTAGTTTGCAAATAGACTCTTTTTTTGAATTTTTTTTTTTTGAGAGTGAACTCTTTTTTTAAAATAGAGGAAGTATTAATTTGTGCTTTAGGCTATTTTTTTTGGTTCATGATTTGTTTAAAATATGAACATTTTGGTAAGAATTTTTTATTTAGAAAAGGCTATTGGTAGGAGAATAAAAAATGTGTGAGAAAGAAATTTTTTAAAATAATGTGACATAATTTTAGTAGAATTTTAAAATTTAAATTTTGATTTAAATTTTGAAATAAAATAATTTATTTTTTAATTCTTTTCCCTTGAAAGAAGTTAAATTTTCTTAAATAGAGGAAGAACCAAACATAGCCCTGGCTTGTGGGGCATAAATTATTGTGAGTAAGTTATTGGGTTTTTACTTCTTTTTTTTTTAGTATTTAAAAGTACATTAAATATTAATTATTTCAAAAAATACTGCTTAGTTATCAAATTAAAATTTGAAAGTTTAAAATCAACAGAAGTTTGATTGGCTTATTAGTAACCTAGAGATTTGTAATAATAAACACAACGCATTTTTATAATTCTCTCTTGATTTTGAAAAAAAAGAGTTAAATTTTAACATTTCTTTAATTCAAAAAAGTGTGTGAATTTTTATATGACAATATATAATTCAATACATTTAACAGGACATTCAATGTATGGTATTTTGTAATTTAAAAAAAAATTATATCAAATCAAAGGTAAATTATTTTTTTGGTACGAAGAAAGTACTAATAAAACGTTATTGTAAGTACACACTCATAGAAAAATATGCTTTATTAGCTGTGTGACTAAATGTTTTTTTTTTTTATTGACTAAAGAACCCGCAGCCGCTGTGTGACTAAATGTACTAAACTTTGTTGGATATGCTTTATTAGCTATGTTAGTGAATGTCCTAAACTTTGCTCTTGTACGCAGACCAATAGAGAAAAATACGCTTCATTGGCCATGCCAACAAATGTCCTAACAAAATCAGACTTATCATGTCTTATTAAGATTTTGAGTTCTCTCCTCTCTCATCCTGTAAATAATAATCAGGAAGGTTTACTATGTAAAAAAATTATTAACGTTTTCCTCCTTCAAAAATAACAGTTGTCAAAATTAAGTAGCCGATTAAGTAACTGTAATTAGATGCAAATAGAAAACAAAAAAGTTATCTCTACCCTTGTCCTTTTGGCAAAAGCAAATATTCTATTCATTAGCTACATTGTCTTTCTTTCTATTCTATCGGCGTCTTTTTTTATTTATTAAAAATTTTATAAAAACCAAAACTTATCCAAGGACTTTAAATCTTGTCGAAATTTTTTTTAATACTATTTTCAAAAATCAACACTCTATCAAATTTTGAATTTGATTTTCTTTTCATCTTTTCTCTAAAATTCAATCTTGCCTTTATATATTAGAACAGATCTGAAAAAGTTAAAACAATGATCCGTTAGAAAAATCTTTATTGAGTTGAGCCCCTATACCCCCTCTTGTGAATTCATGGTGTATTTTTTTTCTAATTTTTTATTGATCATAATGTGTTAATAATTTTTTACTTGTAATGAAAAAATCTGTAAGTTTTTTCCTTTTAATTGTTCTCTATAAATCTTTTTATTAATATTTTACAAATCTATTTATGTAACTGTTGCCATGTTGCCACTTAAATTTTATTTCAGAATTGGGAAGATTTACTACATGAGAAATCCAACTAAAACGGTCTATCATTAGTAGGAATCCAATTTGAATCAAAAAATTTATCTATATGAGATAGTATTGATAAACACAACATACATTTCCTTTTATGGATACACTACCACATCAAAACCCATTTTTTGCAAGCCAATCTCTTCATCATAGACTCATTTAATACTTGTGCAAGTCTATCTCTTCATCGTATGCATCAAAGCCCACTCCCCCACAAATCAATTTTCACCATATACATGAAAACTCATTCCCCTACAAACTCATCTCTTCACCGTAGACTAACAATATCTATGAACACAATAGACCCCCTCTTCACAAATACACTATCATAGCAAAAGCCCAATTCCTGCAAGCCTATATTTTCACCATAGATCCATTTGTTGCCCATGCAAGCCCATCTCTTCATCATATACATCAAAACCCACCCTCCCACAAGTTCATCCCTCCACTTGATACCTTTTTCCCATTTAGTAACTAGTACTAGACTGATATTACAAACTTACTTGTTTGCGAGTTGTTTGTCATACTAAGTAGGCGGGCCCATCTTTTCACTATATACATCAAAACCCACTTTTTCACTATAAGTCAATTTAGTGCTCGTGCAAGTAGTAAATTGGTATTATAAACCTACTTGTCCATAAGTTTTGATACTACTTGTTGAAGAGATTTAACCAATGAGTTTTGGGTTCTTTCTATTTATTAAATACTCTAATTTTTCTTAACTTTTCTAATATGAAACAGTATCCATAAATGCAACAAAACTCATATAGTATTGTAGTCCACTACTATGTTTTTGTAATAATTTAAAAGAATTATTCCATTGATTTTTTCCATAATTAAACTATATAAAAAATTATCTAAAATTTTTCAAACAATCTTTACTATTACAAGTGAATTGGATCCTTTTTTAAGCCATAATTCTAATTGGTCTATGAAAATTTTGCTTAAAGCTAATATTATGAATAGCCACCAACTAATTTATAAATTTTTTGGTCATTTGCCACCCAGTTTTTGATTACCGTTTTGCCTTTTATATACATTTTGACTACTTAAGGATGTTGAAATAAAAAATGGACACAAATGTTCCATGCATTTCATGGGTATGAATCTAGTTGGCTGAAGAATACTCTGTTGAAAAGATGATGATAATGTGGCGCACCTTTTTAAAGAGACGTTTTATAAGGCATTTAAGCCATTCTTGTATGATACTTTTCTTTTCAGTTTTTTTCTCCTTTTACCTGCCTTTTTTCTTATGGAAATTTGCTATGTAAGCGAAATTGTGTTGTTCAGCAGCAAAGAAAAATGGTTATATTGGTGAATGTTTTCTGTATTTGACGAATTCATATATTCTGTTCCAATATTGGTGTTTTACTAGTTTTTACAATTACCTTCTGAAATATGATGTGGATAAATGTAAAAAATTCTTAAAAGGAAGTCGACATGTTTGAGCCAATCCTTGATTTTACTCATCTTCATATCAAGGGTTAAAAGTGCCCCCTTGGGAGTAGGCAAGTTGGTGTGGCGAGTGAGTGACGTAACCTTAAGGTCAAGACCTCTCATTCTTATTATTTTTTCAATATATGAAAGCGAAAAAATGAAAAATCCAAAGGTCCAATTATGACATCCCCTTTCTCCCACTTCACACGTTGAAGGCACCCTTCTTATAGAGATAAACGCACTTTCACATCTTCTTAACCCGAAAACACCTTATTAGTTGAGCCCGTCGCAATGGGCTTGCCTAGAGCCCGTTTGCAAAGGACTTGCCTAGTGCGGTTTACTTCTCCTGTGAGGGTTTGCAGGCTATTCCACAGGAGCGGGTTTACCCAGTGCGCACCCTTAAGTAGGTGCTGCGGGTTCCCTGTCAACGACAGGGTTAAAGTTATAAGCATATAAAGGAGCAACATCTTGATTTAGGAAAGATGCTTAAGTATATGTTTTTTTTTTTTATTTATAAATCCCTTAACAATTAAAAGTAAGAAGTAAAACAACGTTAGAAAGGGTAAAGAATCAATGAAATTCACTTTTGCTTCAAGATATTTGACGTAGACAGCATAAATTACCATCACTGCTCTAACAAGGACATATTTTCTTTTGATATCGGTTGCCATGAATCATAGGCACTTGGCTTCTTGACCCTCACAGCTCTCCTGCCCTCCCATAAGCCATCCAAGTGTCGGGATGTCTCAAATGTCATGGGATGTTCTCCTCCTCAGCTCCAAATTATAATCTTTTTCATTTCACTGTATCTAGTAGCAATAGCCCAAGGGATGCATAAGCCTTGCGTCCAGGCTTTTGGGGCAGACCAATTTGATGGGCAAGATCCAAAAGAGGCTAAATCTAAATGTTCATTCTTCAACTGGTTGTATTTCTTTACGTCTGCAGCCATATTGGTTACATTACTAGTTTTGACCTACGTTGAAGAAAATCTAAGTTGGGCTCTTGGATTTGGAATTCCCTGTATTGTCATGGGTTTTGCACTAATCCTATTTTTGCTTGGAACTGTCACTTACCGGTTTCATGTTAATAGTGATGAAAGGAACCCCTTTCTGAGAATTGGTTGGATGTTTATGAAAGCAGCTAGGAATTGGAGAGCCTCCTCCTCTGCAATATGCATGGAAGAGGATTGTCAGAGGATTCTGCCTTCCTTGGATTCTCAACAATTCAAGTGAGTAGTGATTTTCTCATGCACTTTTAGGTTCCCAGAATAGCATTCTTTACCTTACAAAAGGTTGTTGATTTTTAACTTCTCATACAGTTATGTATTGACATGTTTCTATTGGCTTCAAAGGTTTGGCAAGTAAAACTGTCATTAGATATGCATGAACCTAGGAACTATCTGCTTACCTTAAACATCTCTTTTCTCTTTTTGTCATAGGTTTCTAAACAAAGCATTGGTAGGACCTGATGGTTCGAAGGGAGGAGGGAAACTCTGTAGTAATATCAGCGACGTTGAACAGGCAAAGGCAGTTCTCAGGCTATTTCCGATAATTGGAACATGTTTGGTTTATGGAATCGTATTGTCACAGTCATCCACTTTATTTACAAAGCAAGGAGTTACAATGGACAGATCTATCAGTCCGAGCTTTGAATTACCAGCTGCTTCTCTACAATCTTTTATTGGCGTGTCAATAGTTGTCTTTGTCGCTATCTATGACTGTATTTTGGTTCCTATCGCAAGAGCTATTACTGGAAAACCATCAGGTATAACTATGCTACAGCGAATTGGAACTGGAATATTTATCTCTGTTCTTGTCATGATCAATGCTGCTCTAGTTGAGAGGAAGCGTCTTGAAACTGCTCAAAAGTATGGGTTGGTTGAGAAGCCAAAAGCAACAATTCCTATGAGCATGGTGTGGTTGGTGCCACAGTATACATTGTTGGGAGTTTCTCAAGCATTTACCGTGGTTGGTTTGCAAGAGTTTTTCTATGATCAGGTGCCTAGTGAATTGAAAAGTACAGGTCTTGCTCTTTACCTTAGTATCTTCGGTTTAGGTGGCTTTCTTAGCAGTCTTCTGATCTCTCTGATTGAGAAAGGCACCGGTGGACATGGACATGATAGTTGGTTCTCAGATAACTTGAATAAGGCACACCTTGATTATTTTTACTGGCTGCTAGCAGGACTAAGTGCTTCAGCATTTACAGCTTTTCTGTATGTTGCTAAATCTTACGTCTATAATCAAGCTCATAACTCGCAGAATCCAAGCCAAAACGCAGTTGAAGATGAAACTCCTATATCCCAAAGGGAAAGCAACATGCTTTAGTTTATTGAACTTCTGAGGTAATGGAGCATTTCAGAAAGAAAAACACTACATAACAAGAAAGGTTTGGTTTCTGCGCCTGCGTAGGTTACTGGCCGATCAGCCTGTGACCGAGATTCTTATGGTTGCTTAGGATAAAGAATTTTTGCTATTGATTTCTTTGGCAGGTAAGCTATCTGGATCAGTTTAGGGTGTTCAGAAAGTAGGATTGTACAGTATATACTACTTGTTCAAGGAACAGTGGTATAAATGTGGCATTGTATTTGCATTCATTGTAATGAATGGAGCAACATACATGGTCAGAACCAGAAATCAAAATAAGCGGACTAAATTATATGGTTTTTTGAGTTCACATTTTTCCCTAGGAGTTTCTTAAGCATAGGATGTATGCACCATCCATTTAGTAATTTCTACAAAATTTTCAATACGTGGTGCTTTTAATAATAATTTTGGTAAAGTTACACCCCTTTTAGATGAATTCCCTCCTGAAAACAACTTTTTCTATGAAAATTCATTCTACGTATGACCGACCCATCATGGATACAAAAAGGAAAGCCCAATATTTGAACTCCATCTCAGCAGCATGGGTCAAATCCCATATGGGCTGATATCATCTTTAATTTCCAGACAGGCTTGAGGAGCTGAGACAAAAGGCCAGAATTAATTTCTTCAAGCAGCGAAGCTGCAGTGGGTGACAGATGCGGTTTTACTGAGAATCCAATTTGTCCAATCCTTCTTGATTATTATTCACTTCATTTTCTATGATGAATCATCTTCAAATAATCCACCTGCAAAAACCTTTGTTTTAGTAAACTTATTGCATTTTAGCTTTAAATCAACCCCATTTTTCTTATTTTCTCGAATTTTTCTGCGTTTATTTTGTTTTTGTGTCTTCATATGCAGAGTTTGGCATCCAAAAAAAGTCAAGTCTTTTTTTATTTTTTAAATTTTTGTTCTTATTTTTTTGAAAGGAACAAAGCTTTGAAGGGAATCAAATATTGAGTATCTACCTCTATCGAAATTTGAATTTAGATAATATCATTTATCAGGATCATCCTGTTAAACTCTTTGTCAGGCATTTAATAATATAAATACGTATAAGATTTTTTTAAAAATTTTATCTTAATTTTATTAGTTCTAATCACCTAGGAATACTTCTAACAAAAATATTTTTTTTATGATAAATCCAAAAGTTTTTTCAGAATAAATAAATCCAAAGGCACCAAAATTATAAAAAAAAAATCCAAGATATAGGAAGCAAGTCGGGTTGACCGAACACAAGCTTAGGCCAATCAATCAAAAGGGACAAAATTGCAAGACAAGGACAAATTGATTTGGGAAGCAGAGCCGTATAGTACAAAGGCAGCGGCTACTCTTGAACGAAAGCTGAAAGGCTAATTTTCTTTGTGATCTAGAACCAAATCAATTTGTCCTCATGGCGAGAAGTAGACTAAAACTACCCCAAAACAAGTAATAACACGAAATCAATTTTGGCTTGATCGAAAGGCCAATTTTCTTTGTGAGCAAGTGGATTAAGAGAGATGCCATTCTTCAAGAGAAGTGGCCTTGGTTTCTGGTCATTAAACTCTTCTAAAGTAATATATGAAAATCAGAGACTCGGGTTTTGCGGGGCTTAAGGATATGGAAGACTCGGGTTTTTTTTTTTAATTTTTTATTTATAATTTTGGTACTTTTGGATTTATTTATTCTAGAGAAACTTTTGGGTTTATCATAAATAAATATGTTTGTTAGAAGTATTTCTATGTGATTAAAACTAATGAAATTAATATGAAAGTTAAAAAAAATCCTAGGTGTTTCTATATTATTAGGTGCCTGACAAGGGATTTATCATAATGATTTTGATAAATGATATTCTCTTGAATTTATTACTAATAGGGCCATGTCATTTTGAAAAACTGTCAATACATTTGATAAATCTGTAAAGAGAAAATTATCAAAATAATCTTCACAAATAAACAAATACTTTTTTTTATTTTTCACATTTAAAATGATAAAAAATGATCATTTATATTTTATTAATGTACTTTTTTATCTTTGCTAGATTTACATTTATTTTTTCATCTAAATATTTCTCATGCGTCTGACGTGATTTTTAACGTCAGAGTATCAAATGAAAACAACCTAATCATGCTCCACCTTTTAACCTTTATCCCAATTCTTCTATACATAACTTTTGGCCAGTTCTTCCTGTGCAGGTTTGCTAAAGATTAATGGAGATTTCTTCTTCAGAGCATAAAGTCTTCACAGCATGAATTTTAGTTGATGTAGGATCTCGAGAAAGATTGACAAGAATCAAAGTCTTCGAGTCTCCACCTAAACAAGGCTGATTACAACAAAGTCTTAGTGAAAAGTTATATATCCAATCAGCAACAGCCAAACAATTTCTTAGCAGCATTCCATTACATAAAGCCCTCAAACAGAAGTCATAGAAATAGCCAAAATGTCAATCAATAATGTGTCTGACTGCTCCTAGAAGTAATTATTAGCCAATGAGGCATATCAGAAATTCTTACAATGCAACTAATTGTCAATGCTCATCATATCAGATCCACCAAGCAAAGAATCCAGGTGTTTTTTGGTTTCCACATCATCAGTGTACGTAGCATCCTAAGGTCAACCTTCTTATTGCCGTAGCGTTCTATTGTGATAGTATTCATATATGTATCCACATTAAGAAAAGAGAAACTACTTCAAATCTGCCACAAAATATTGAAAGCACCACAGACGCATCTATAGGAAGGAGAGTCAAGGCAAGGGAAGCAAGAATGCAAGACAATTCATCTTCATTCTTAAACTGAAACATTTGCTAAACTTTTATGGATGGAAGAACTGGAATAAAGATTGAAGATGGAGTGCGATTAGGTTCTTTATTTTTACACTTAAGTCAAAAATCACTTGAGACACACGAAAAGAATTCGGACGAAAAAATAGATGGGAGTCTAGTGAGGGAGAAAAAGTATATATACTAATAAAATGTGAAGAATTATTTTTTATCATTTTAATTATATGGAAAGACAAAAAAAAAAAAAATTCTTATATTTGTGATGAACCATTTTATAATTTTCTGAATTTATAACATTTAACCCCTATCATTTTAATGTTAATGGTTGACTTTTGACCAAGTAAGTTTAATTTTTTTGAAAAAAAATCCCAATTTACCCTCTACATTTTAATATTTAAATTATATATACCCTCTTGAGGTTTATTTTAATTACAAAATGAATTCTAAGGTTTCAATAATTTATTCCCCTGTATTCTCCTTTATTCATTTCTTATGTAACAGCATATAGTAGAAATTGTTGGAAGTGACATTTGGTTAAATAGTAAAGTAGATTAAGGAACCCATTAAGTTAATGATTATGATGTAAATAAATGAAATTGTAACATTAAATAAGTGGTTTGAGTGTTGGGGGCAAAAAAGGATAGTAGCAGTAGGTAAATAATGAATATGCAGTAGAAAATTCGAAAACAAGTTGTTTCAAATTCATTGATAATGAAATAGTAATATGACAAAAAAATAAGTTTTTAATGAATTTTGTTCGTTGGCTTTTTTTTTTTTTTTTTGTTAAAGGGTGGTTTTTTAATAATCATGATTATTTTTATTATTTTTCTAGTTGTTTAATTTATGATATAAAATAAGATTAGGAAATGATTCTTTAAGAGAAAAAAGAAATGAAAAACATAAAACTAAGAAATAGAAGTTATTGAAGTTTATTTCAATCAAATTTTAAAACTTTAGTGGAGATTTTGTAATGACAATAAACCTTAGAGGATCTACGTTATTTACCTAAGCATGGTTTTTCATCTTTTCGACTATCATATTTGTTGATTTTAACAACCATTAGATGAGTGTGATATTGCTAGTGTTTTAAAATTATGAGGTTTGATTGGTAGTAAAATTAAATCTCAAAAAATAAATATAAATCACACGCACAGGTATGTATGTATATATATGTATTTATTAGTTGTACGTGGAAGATATTAATGCGAAGAAAAATTCCAAAATTGACAAATGCCCTAGGGGATGAGTACGACAGAACTGGTTCACAATCTCCAAGTGGCCCTAGTCGCATTTCTAGAATTGGTTCACAAATGAATATATCTTGAAATAGACCGGGTGCTTGGAGCATGGGTTTGATTAATATGGGAATGATTACCTCATATGGGGTAATTCTCATATCCCCCAATATTGGGAGGTATGGAAGGTAAGGAATGCTAACCATTTTTTAATTAATTTAATAATTAATTAATACTAATTAATTAATTTAATAATTAATTAAATTAATTATTATAATTAATTAAATTAATTATTATAATTAATATAAATTAATTTATTATTAATAAAAGTAATAATAAATTATTTAATCAAGATTAATTTAATTAATCATTCATTTACTTAATATTATAAATTAATTAATTAATTAATCTCTTTTTATTAAATAGTAATTATTATAATTAATGTATAATTAATTTATAAATAATTAATTGATAATATTAATTAATTACTAATTATTTCTAACTAATTAATTAACTAAAACTAATTAATTAATTCATATTATTTATTATAATTAATACTGATTAATTAAATAATACTAATTAAGTAATTAATATTAATTAATATAATTAATATAAATTAATTTATTATTATTAAGTAATAATAAATTAACTAATTAAGATTAATTTAATTAATCATTCATTTACTTAATATTATAATTTAATATTATAATTAATATTAATTAATCTCATTTACTAATATTAATTATTACAATTAATAGTAAATAATTACTTAAGATTAATTTAATTAATAATATTTTTATTAATAATTAATTAATTAATTATTATAATAAATAATTAACTAATAATAACTAATTAATTAATACTAATTATTATAATTAATTTATAATCATTTTCATTCCCAACACAAACCAACCACCATTATTAGTAATCATTCTCATTCCCCAGCACAAACCAACCCGCAGAATTATAATGATTGACTCCACTATCATTCCCCACTACTATCATTTCCATTACCTTTAAAATAGATAAAATTTTTCATTAATTCTAATATATTAATTCTTAATGAAATAGTATAGATGAGTTAGAATTAAGAGAAATTTTATAAATTTAGGGTCAAATCTTGTAGAAAAAAAAAATCCAATTCCTTGACATTTTCATTTCTTATGTAGGACCAAACACATAAGTAAAACTTGGAGCATTTAACAGTGTTTTTGGTGACAACTAAGAAATAAAATTGTTTAGAATTAGAGTTGGTTTCTATATTTATAAAGGTCTAAATCAAATTCTTACAGAAAATTATTCTAATTTCGAGACAATTCCAAGAAATCGTCCACTCCCTTTATACATTTTGGGGTTAAAAAATAAATCTCATTTTGCCTTTCTGCTTCTCCAAAAGAAAATTCTAAATTTAATTTAAGAACTTCCATGCTAATGGCCTTTAAAATTTTCAGTGTCTGTAATAACTATTACAAACATAAAATTCAATTTTCAGGCATTCATATCAATAATTTATTAAAAAACCCAATCATGAATTTGGAAGGAAAAAAAAAAAACACAGAAGACACAAGTAATAGAAAGTTTCTTACATATTTAATAGTTGCCCTTGCAATTGATGAAATAAAAGGCTTCAAGAATTTTTAGAATTGATAAAGAAATGAAAATCGAACTTCCATTTCTAAATCAACTAAAAAAGTTCTCCGGCACTTCCTCCTCACCACGGACGATTCCGGTCCTCTCTCTTTCTCGTGAGAGAAACTTATTGGCCATTTTCCAAACTTTATGGGGCCTCTTTTGGACTTCTACTCCTACACTGTTTTTCTATTAACTTTATGGTGCATTAGTTCTGTCGTACTCATTAGCAAGAAATCTATAGTTACAACTTACAACTCGCAAGAATATGGACCAGATGTTTAAACCTTGTAGCCTCACGCAAGTGAACTGTGAGTTTTTATTATGATTTTCGTTCAAAGAATCATTACTATTCTTTTTTTTTTTTTTCAAAATAAAAACTGATTATATTAACATGTGAATAACATAGTTAATATAGTACATTGAAGTGTCATTTAAAACCTTACCCTAACACATCTAACTTAAACCTAGTAGATTTTAGTTAAGGCATCCCACACCCGAATCCACAGTGTCTATCAAACTATTATCGTATCTGTTGAATAGCACCAAACTACTACCGAATACGTTGAATAGCTCCAAACCAGATACCGGGTACAGTTCCTCCTAGCTATCCTAGTTAAAAGAAAAAAAAAACCTAACTTGGTAGCCTATACTTTCACAGTTCCCCTAAGCATCAACAGAAAAACGGACCGCAAATTCAGACATCGGCATTGGGAGGACTTCGAACTCCTATCTATGCGTGGCCTTACACTACATGTCATAGTGTTGGACCCTCCACCCAAGTTAGAACACAAAATCTCTTTGCCAGAGGATAAAACCGGACTAAAGTAAGATCGAAATCCGACTCACTCCGAACCTTTATGCTTAAAAAAAAAAAAAAATCGCACATTTTTCACACGCAGCTATAATAAAATGTTTTGAAAAACTAGTAAAATTACATATAAATTTCATTATTATGAATTGTTGTGCATAAGATAAATTAAAATCCCCATAAATATAAATTGGTACGTTAAAAGCCCAGAGAATATAGGAGGAATTTGTGCACTCTTTTTCTTAAAAATAAATAAATAAATAAATTCTAAAGTGAGTTTTGATATTTTTCTTTCAAGTGGGGCTTTATTTATTGTGATGATTGTAGGTGGTTTTGACATTGAAATGACTGAGGCAGGTAGTAATGACATTGATGATTTTTCCCCGAGAGTAACGTCAATTGTCTTATAATGTCGAGGATCAAAATCAACACAAAAATTGACTGAATCTCACAACCACATAACCATTTGCAATTTATTTGCCGTAAGATTAATCATTTGTTTTTCATGCATTCATGGTAGAAATTTTTGCACGGGGTAATTAATTATGATGAAAGCAAATCAAAGAAACGAAAAGGAAAACACAAAAGTTGAAAAGAATGGGATCATTCATTACAATATTTATTCTGATCCCATCAATCATCATTCCACCGAAATTTAACATCACCTCATGCTTTTACGTGTGGTTCATTAATTTGGTTTTGTGCGATTATTATTACGTGCCAATCTAACAAAGCCAACCCATAAAACCACTTTCCTTCCACTCATGAACCTTGAGACTTCAGCCATGGCTTCCTCGGCCCTTGAAAAAACGATAAGCAAACGCACGAGGAATGGACGTATATGATCAAATGTAACGAACGACTAGAACAATTTTTGTAGATTGAAAGCTTGTGAAATTGGCCTATTGCATAATTTTCAAAATGCTCCTGTACGTGATATTGTTTTTTATATGGGATAGTTTCTGTTAAGGTTGTGCTAAGAATTAAAATTCCTAATAAGGGTTTATGACTTCTAAAATTCCTGTCAGAGGCATAAAAAATGATTTTAATGTTTTAAGAAATTTTTTAATTATAATTGCAGCCCTTATCTATCAAGCATAATTACCTTATCACCCTCAAAAGTCTGCCCAATGGAAATCAATTTCACCCGCATCAAAGAATTTTTATCCTCTTATTAATTTGATTCTTTTTTTTTTTTTAAATCCCCATTTCAAAGGTTAAGGGTATGGAGACAATGAGCTTGTGGCTCTTTATTGAATTCACATTTGATGGCATTACAAAGAAAGATACTTACAACCAAATAATATTCCTTCAATAGTTACAATGGTTTTTGCATTTTCGCAAAAAATTAAAATTATTGGATCTCCAAACTACTAATACTAGTTGACATCAATTTACAAAAGAATTTGATATAGGTTTCTTCGTATAAAAACTATTTCTGAATAGATACCTAGCCTTGTGAAATTGGTATGCATTAGGTGTAGGTGAATTTTTTTGTCGGGTGAAGTTAAGTTATGAGTGATAGATAAAGGGTTAATTAAAAAATTCTTTTAAAGTTATTCTTTTTTATGCTTCTAACAAGAATTTTAAAAGTTATATTTCTTAATAATTTTGAATCTTAATATGCCCTTTAGAGAAATTTCCCCTTTTTATATTTGACTTTTTGTCTTATTGTTTGGACCTTTTGGGTAACATTCCTCTAGCACTTATTGGCCGTCGTCTTTTGAGAAATTAAGTAAATATGTAATAATTTTTATGTTCATATGATGTTGAGAGATGAATGTGCTGATTTTATTCCTTTGATTTAAAGTTTTTGTCTCAATTTGATGCGTACTAGCAATTCGAAGAAAAAACAACCTTTTCAATTAGCATTATTGGAAAATATTTAAATATAAAAATCTTTATTTAAAAAAGCTAAAAACATGATCATTTTTATGAGAAGGAGAGACTGCATATTATGTAGTGTCCTAACAAATCTTTCTCCCTCTCTCTCTCTTTCTTAAGTTGTTGATTTTATTTTCTCTAATTCCAAATAATTAAAACAAATTATTAGGAGTTCAGTAATTGAGATATTTACAATTTACTTTTTTATTTTTTAAAAACTTTTTATCTCTTAACTTTTTGTTAAGGAATCCAAATATTACATCCACTATTTTTTTTTTTTAAAAAAATGTAACGTTATTCCAGGACCCCATCCAATCTCTACATGATTCAATTCATCTAAAACACAATTTTCCGAAAGTGACTTTGATATAATGGCCCCATCTAAATATTTTTCAATGCTATCACTTAAATATGAAGAAATTCCTCCATTGTGACTTCCCCTTGAATGGTAATAGTAATACATCAGTAATAGTAATCCCTCAACATTTGATAACGTATCTTGTATTTTTTGGCCCCACGTTTCCTTTATTAAATTATTCAGTGATATTTAGTTGGTTTTTCCACAATTCTCAACGCCCAAATGAATTCTGTGTCTGATCATCAAGACCATATCCATTTAATCCAATTTTATAAATACTGTAAGTATCATTTCGATGTGCTACATTTCAGTTTTCAACTCATCATTACTAATTTAACTTTGCTGAATTTATTTTCTCTAATTCCAAATAATAAAAACAAGTTATTAATAGTCCAATAATCAAGATATTTACAATTTACTTCTTATCTTTCTAATTTTTTTAAATATATATAACATTGAGATATCAAACTTTACTTTTATCTTTTAATTTCTTATTACAGAATCGAAACATTATATTTATTAATTTTTTATCACTAATGGTAATTAAGTATATTGTAGTTTGTAAATTTAAAAAAAAAACTAAATCGAAAGTGATTTTTTTCTTTTCAAGATAGAGGGAGTAATAATTATGTACATCCATATATATTTAAAAAGTAAGGATAAAAATATAAAATTATATATTTAGTAAGATATTAAATGTATTGTATGTAATAGTTAATAAAAACTATAATTAATACAAATCAAACATTTTTTTTTTAAGAAAAGAACAAAGAAAGAAGGATTAACTCTTTTCTTCCCTGACGTCTCACACAATTGTGATGCCCATGATTTTTTATTTTTTATTTACTTAAGAAGGATAATCAATATTATATTTTTTAATTATTAACCCTGTTTATTTATAATAAAAAATAAAGGCTTATCACTCATTTAGATATTTTAACGCCACGGATGAGTTATATTGATAAATAATTGAAAACGCAGAGTTCAGAGGATTCGTACATATAGTCATGGCTGTCACCGCCGACATTTCTCCTGCTCCAGCAGAAGAAACACCGCTGTTGTCAAAAAACGACGCTGTTGAAGGGAACGTTGATTATAAAGGTCGGCCGGTCAGGCGGTCCAAGGCCGGTGGATGGTTATCTGCTTCTTTCATCATAGGTATCGATATATCACCCAGTTTTAGTCCCAATAAAACGAAAAATAATGCAAGTTTAATTCTTCTTCTTCTGATTTTTTCTTTTTTTTGGTGATTTAATATGAAGGTGTGGAGATGGCAGAGTTTTTTGCATATTATGGAATAAGTGCGAATTTGATTACTTACATGACGGGCCCTCTTGGCCAGTCCACCGCCACGGCGGCCGAGAACGTAAATGCTTGGTCCGGCACGGCCCAGCTTCTGCCGCTTTTGGGTGCTTTCGTTGCCGACTCATATCTCGGTCGTTACCGGACCATTGTCATAGCTTCTGTGCTGTACATCCTGGTTAGTAGTGCTTGTAATCCATGCTTTGTCTTTTGTACTTAAGGTTTTTTTTTTCCTTCTTCTTTTACTTCTGGTAAATCGAAAGTTAATCTCTCACACTTGACTAGAAAAGAACTCAGAAAAATACTAAACCCTATAGGTTCATGCCATAAATTCCATCCCCAAAAATCATATTTTGATTGTGCTTCAACTATATCAACTGTACTTGGATTGTACAAGTATAAATCTCCCAACCTTCCAATATGGCTACCTTATTATATACGACTTCACTCCAGTTACTAGTCTTGCCTTCGGCATTCCCTTTCTTGCGGTTAACATAAACTAGAGAGCATAGTTGTCAGGACTGTGATCCGGATCGTAAGATAGTACAATCCTACAATCCAGATCATCAGAATCGATCACAGATGGTATGGGATCGTTTGTCTCATAGGATCGACCATGGGATTAGGTGAAATCGTTTACGATCATACAATTCTACCAATCCCAATGTTGTTAAACTCTCGATTTTACTAGTACATTTTTACGATTTTACAACCCAAAACCAAGTGTCCGATTTCGTTTATAGGTAAAAACGAAAATGGGTAAAATCGGGTAAACTCGCGAGTTTGACACTTAGAATCGTAAAATCGGCCAACGATCCGTTTCTACAAAAACGCAAGACAAACAGCGTTTTGATTGAACTTTTGCATTTGGAATATTGATGTTTTACTTTTTGTAAGTTGTAACTTTTATTATGCATGGTTGTTAATGAATTATGATTAGTATTAATTTTTAGGTGTGATTGATAATTTTTTTTTTTGAAATTTGTGTATTTTTTATAAGTTTGAACAAGTTTGTAATTTATAAATTTAACATATATTATATATATTATATATAATATATTTATTATATTATTTTTATAATTTGTAAACTCTTACAATTCTACGATCCGATTTTGTAGACCCTTTACCGATTTGACGTAAAAACTCGAGTTTAACAACCTTGACCGATCCTAATGAAATTGTTGTTTTTAGGGAAATTAGGCTATTTTTAAACATTAGTCCAATTATAAATTATTTTAAAAAAAATACTCCATGTATTATTTTGGTCATTTTAAGTTTTTTTTAAAAAATATTTTACAGTTAATTAATTTTTTAAACAAATTATCATTAACTGCTCACTTTTCAATCCTTAAATCTCTTTCTTTTTTTTTCTTTTTTCCTACAAAAATAAAATCATGACACAATTGTCTTCCAAAAAAAGATCCAAACCTAACCTATGGTTTTTAGGATCTTTTAGCTCATGAGACTTTATAAGTGAAGATATTAATGCCTACTGGCAATGAAGTATTTGATTTTTTTTTTCAAAACGTTAAAAATGAGATAATTAAAAATATGATTAATTCCGTTACTAAATTAATTTTTAAACTATTAGTCTTTGATAATTATAAATAAGGAGATTTTTAAAAAATATATGCTTGACTCTAGCTTTAGATTTAATGAATGCAATAAGCATGATATATAATTTGGTTTTATATTCATATTTTTAAAATTTGTATTGGACTTTATTTTCTTATGAAATTTAGTATTATTAATTGAGATTTTGATTATTTTATTTACTTTGCCCATTAAAGTGTGGAATTATTTATGTTGTGGTAATTTAAATCATAAAAATGCATATATTATTATTTAGTGTAGAGTGTTACTAAATATTAGATAAAAGATTAAATATTTACTATTAATTAAGTATTGACAAATATTGAATGATATTATATATGATACCTTTTATGATGTGGGACATATTATAATAGTCATAATAGTTTTGGATTTTAATAGATGTTCAATAAAATAAACCATTAGTATAAATATGGTATTTTTTGGCCATTAAGTTTGTTTTAGATTTAGTAATTATTAGTATAATTAGATTCAAATTGCTTTAGAAAAATAGTTTTCATATAGGATCAAACTATGAAATTGTGGTTAATTTAATTAGTATGGGTTTTTATATAAAGGTTTTAATGTAATATATTTTAGAGGGAGACTATTAATAATATTTTTATAATAAGGGTTTTTGTTGAAATTGGATTAGATTGCCTCTCTCCATGAGTACGTTCATAGTGTTTTTCTAGTTTCTATTAAACTAGATGGGTAGGAATCGTGTGTATTACCCTTCCGTTGCTTTCTGCCATGTCATTTTATAATGTTAATCATAGTATAACACATATACACAATTTATTTTTGTGAAAAAACTAATATATGTAATAAAATATCAATTATCATAGTTATTTTGATCATTTTTTTTTGTAAAATTTTATGATTTTACAATCTGATCCTACTAGCCAAATCTATCCTATGTGGAATCCTGATTCTACAAACTATGTCTAAAGCTCTTATCCGTGTACTATTTGTTGTCATTTTTTTTTATATTCACCTCTGCATTGCCATTCTAAGAAGTATATGAATAATGATATTTATATGTTATACTTTTTTTGTAGTAAAATATAATATATTTAATACATCATTAAGTATTTAATTTTAAATTTTAAATTATACATAAAATTTATTTATAAAAAACTATATATAAGAAATTTTTTTAAAAATAGACTCTCTCTTAAGATTAAAAAAAAGTTCTGAAATTAAAATTTTCTTTTAAGACAAAGGAAATAGTAAACTCTGCTAGTATGTTACATGTTATAATATGTCAAAAAATAAAAACATGCAAAATGAACTTTTCCAAGTATTGCATCAATTATTTAAATATTTCATTAAATTTTTTTATTTATATGCAAATTTATTCTAAATTTGTATATGCTTTATTCAACATTGATCTTTATGTGTTTTCTGATTTTCAAGGTAAAAATGGTATTCCCTCGGTTTCAAAAAAAGAGTTCACTTTAATTTAAATATAACTTTTTATTAAGTATTAGATACAATATACTTAATGCACAAACTAAATAAAAGTGAATTTTTTTTTTAAACAAGAAAAATTTTAAAAGGGAACCTTTTATTTTGTAGGATGGAAGGAGTAATTGTTTTAGGAATATAAAAAATTACGTTGCATATATATATATATATATATATATATAGATTACGAAAGTTACAAATTTCAAGCTTTCTATTTTGAAATTATCAATACGGATTACTAAGAATAGAATACAAGATTTCCCTCTATTTCAAAATTTGCCCTTTCTATTTGAGGCAATCACATCTACTCTTTTCAATGTTTGGTAAAACTACAACATAAAGTTCCATTATTTAAGAAAGGCACAAATGTTTTCCTTTAACTGGTCAAACTTTTAATATCTTATTCATTGAGATTTGATAAAATTACAAAATAAATTTTACTAGTAAAAAAAATCACGTGTGTGGATAAATTGTTACCCATTAGTTTTTTTCAATAATTATTTGACATAATCATATATATGATACTTATGATCGAATCTCATTTCTTTTTTTCACTTTTAATGTTATCTTCTTTTTGTTTATATTTTTGGTTCAATAAATTGATAGGTATTTTAGCATTTCTCTACTGGTTAACTTTCATTCAAAGGGGATATTTTATATATTTTTTTTGAAATAATAGAATTTATTTTATAATTTTATCAAACATGTAGGAAGGCGGATGTAATTAACTTTTTAAATTTCTATTTTGAATGAGCAAGAGGCACCAAGTAAATGTGTTATAGTGTGCTTATCACAACCACTACAACCAGAATGGGTTAAATCTCTACTTGAATATGTGGGGAATGCAAGCTTCAAGTTTCAAGTTTCAAGTTTCAACCATCGAAAACCCTTCCCATCTGTCCATCCCACTCCAATGTCTTGCAACTGATAAATTAGGACCACGGTAGCAATAGACAAATGTTCAGTTTACTCGTCAGCTAGTGCCCGCTGCTTAGTTGGGGCTATAATTTCGAGGTCACTAAGCACCCAACCTGGGCACGTAGCGTAGCGTTGATTGCAGCCCAGAAATGGTTAAATTTTCTGAACCAACATGCATGAGAATTGAACGTGATGAAGATAAAATTCGCAACTGGTAACGATCTAATTTAATTATTATGATTCAAGATTTTTTGTGTGCTCAATAATGAATAATTTTATAAAACAGATTCTGGAGTGATTTTTCGAAGTAAATTCTCTGTTGATACAGTTAATATTTAGTCGAAGTATAATATATTTTGAGTTATCCAAAATGGCTTCCCTTATCTCGTGGTCCTCCCCACGTATATATCTTCTTCCTTGATCCAAAAAGATTGACTGTTATCCTTATCCTCTCCCCTAATAAAGGGGAATTGATTGTTATCTTTATCCTTTAACCCGTTTGTTACAGCTGTAACGTTATTTTGTCATTGTCGCCCAAGGTCCTGCTCAGTTAGTGTTCTTTTAGTGTACTACTGATTTATGGACGCAGAGTTCCGAAGTTAAGTGGAGGTCGTGCCATTGCAGGTAGCACGAAAGTCCTAGCTTTTGGCTCCAAGGTCCTGAACTACGCTTGTCTCTGAAGTCTCCAAAGTCCGAAACTTCGCTTGTCTCCAAATTCTGATTTTTGGACTCTAAGATCTAGAACTCTGGTCCTTTACTAGTAACTCAGCTTAATCTATATACATCATAAACCCCCCAGACCTTGGTCTGATAACATTAAACAAAGGCCTTATCAAGAGTAGGCTTTTTTAGGATGTCTTAACCAATGAGGTCAAGAGGTCTAGAGTCTTCCATAGTGCACTGAACTCATACAAGCAGCAAATTCTGGAGTTGTAATTGGAATGTAGGACTTGGAGGTTCTAGATCGTTGAGATGGAGACCCGTTTAAAAGGGACAGGTCTGAAAGTAGGGTCTTCTGATAGAGATCCTGCAAAAGAGGACTAAGTATGAAGGGGAAAAAAGAAAAGGCAAAGAAAAGTTTAGTGTTTTCTGTTCGCATTTTATTATGTAATAAAATAACTGAAGTTATCTTCGAAATTTTTGCAAGACATTATATCTTTGAGCAAAAGGTCTAAGGTTTCGGACTTTAGTGCCGATGTTTAGGACCTTTGATGCGAAGGTCCCCACCCCTTAGGTGTTTGGGAACTTTGAGACAAAGGTCCTCACCCCATGGGATGTTCGGGAACTTTAAGGTGAAGTCCTTCATGCCTTAGTGATGTGATTTCGATCCAGATGATATAATTCACAATCGGAAGGATCGGAAACACTTAGAAGTTGCCCGGGATATGTCTAAGGGAAGCTTAGACTGGGATGGTGTAAACCGCAACCCACTACCTATGAAATAGATAAAAACCTTGGTATAAAACGAAATTGGTTGATAAGTTTGTACAAACATCACAAGTCTCCAAGGAGAACTTGATAAGTTCTAAGTTCTTTAAAAACCAAATGAGATAAACTCACAATTTCTGTTGCTCAAACTTGTTTTCAAAGTAATACAAAGATGCCTATTTATAGGCTAATTTAAGTCTTAAAAATAAATAATTAAATCCTAAATATCCTAGTCTAGAAGAAATATATATTAATTTGACTTTCTAACTTCTAGACTAGACTAATAAAAATTCTGCATTTTAACATCTTAATTATGCACCATTCTAGATTATTTATTGGCTAAATAAAAGGCACATTGGAATGGTACATTGGCCAAGTGTTAGAATGAGTAGGTTCATGCATCTTGAGTTAACTTCCAAGACTTCATTAAATACTCCTTTGACTGAATTTTCAGCCATGATTTTTCGTTCTTCTATGCCTCAAAATTGATGATTGACCATTGAATTTGAAGTTTTCAACACTTGACTACATGAATATTTGTTGGTTGGAATGTGGACCATCTTTAGAACCAAAATTAATCTTTGACTTGGATCAAATGCACTTTTCCATTGAATTGGGGTGAGAAGTTGGGGCCAAGTTCGCATTTCTGGCCTCAGAGTTCACATCTTTGGCTCCAAGTTCGCATCTTTGAGCTTAGTTCGAAACTTCGACTGTGAGTTCGCATCTTTGAGTCGAAGGTCGAGAAATCAGAGCCGAGTTCACATCATTCCTCTCCTCTTGTTTGCGAAGGATTTGTCCTCAAATCTTTAGCACTTGCATTATAGAGACTTAAGTCAGAAACATTGAAGACATTGTGAACGTCGTATTCACTCGGTAAATCAAGTCTTTAGGCATTGTCATTGATGCGCTCTAAAACTTGAAAAGATCCATCTCCTCTTGGTTGCAACTTGGATTTTCTTTGCGTAGTGAACCTTTCTTTTCTCAAGTGCAACCAAACCCAATCTCCCGGTTCAAAGATGAGCTTATGACGCCCCTTGTTGGCTACTTGTTCATATCTTCACGTCTTCTCTTCGATATTAAGTCGTGCTTTCTCATGGATTTGCTTCACAAATTCAGCATTCTTTTTGCCATCTAAATTCAATCTCTCACTCACAGGCAAAGTTGTTAGATCCATTGGAGATAATGGATTAAAACCATGAACAATCTCAAAAGGAGAAAATTTAGTGGCAAAATGCACATTCCTATTATATGCAAATTCAACATGAGGTAAACAAACATCCCAAATCTTAATATTCTTACCAATGATTGACCTTAACAAAGTAGATAAAGTATGATTAACAACTTCAATTTGGCCATTGGTCTAAGGATGACAAGTAGGAGAAAACAAGAGTGTTGTATCCAATTTTTCCCACAAAGTCTTCCAAAAATAACTCAAAAATATTGTATCTCGATTGGATACAATGGTTCTCGGCATTCCATGCAAACAAATTACTTCTTTAAAGAACAACTCAGCAATATGTGATGCATCATTCGTTTTATTGCATGAAATGAAATGCATCATTTTTGAAAATCTATCAACTACCATAAAAATTGAATCTTTCCCATTTTTAGTTTTTGGTAATCCCAAGACAAAATCCATTGAAAGATCAACCCACGGCTCTTTTGGAATCGGTAAAGGTGTGTATAAGCCATTAGGTTGGATCTTTGATTTTGCTTTCTTGCAAATAATACAGTCTTCACAAATTTTCACAAAAAGACTTTTCATTTTTGGCCAATAAAAATGTTCTTGCAAAATTGCCAAAGTTTTTGCTATGCCAAGTGTCCCATAAGTCTCCCACCATGTGCTTCCCTAACTAACAATTCACACATAGAAGACTTAGGAATGCAAAGCTTGGACTCTTTAAATAAAAACCCATCATGCTTATAAAATTTTTCACATGAACCTTTTTCACATGGTTGGAATACTTGACAAAAATTAGAATCATCACAATATAATCCTTTAATTTGCTCAAAGCCAAGTAATTTAGAATCTAATGAAGTCAATAAGGCATACCTCCTAGAGAGTGCGCTGGCTACAACATTCTCTTTACCTTTCTTGTATCGGATGACATACAGAAAGGTCTCAATGAATTCCATCCATCTCGCATGCCTTTTGTTAAGCTTATGTTGGCCTTTCAAAAATTTCAATGATTCATGATCAGTGTGGATCACGAATTTTTTAGCCCATAGATAGTGCTGCCATGTCTTCAAGGCTCGGACCAGCGCATACAACTCCTTATCATAAGTCGAATAGTTGAGAGTTGCTCCACTTAACTTCTCGTTAAAGTATGCCAAGGGTCTTCCTTCTTGCATTAAGACAGTGCACTCCAACACCTAAAGCATCACACTCAACTTCAAATGTTTTATCAAAATTAGGCAAAGAAAGTAAATGAGCATTGGTTAATTGAAATTTAAGCTTTTGAAAAGCTTGTTCCTGCTCTTCTTCCCATTTGAATCCCACATTCTTCTTAATGACTTCGGTTAATGGTGTAGCCAAGGTGCTAAAATTTTTGACAAATCTTCTATATAAACTTGCGAGGCCATGGAAGCTTTGCATTTCGCTAACACCTTTGGGAGTTGGCTATTCCTGAATTGCCTTTATTTTTTCCATGTTAACTGAGATACCATTAGCATTTACAATATAACCAAGAAAATTTACTTCATTATGGTACACTTTTTCAAATGAGCATAAAGCTTCTCCTCCCTGAACACACTTAACACACATGTTAGATGTTCAAGATGATCATTCAAACTTCTTGAATACACTAAAGTGTCATCAAAATAAACAACTACAAATTTTCCAATGAATTTTCTCAAAACATGATTCATCAAGAGCATAAAAGTGCTTGGTGCGTTAGTTAAGTTGAAAGGCATTACTAACCATTTATACAATCCATGTTTTGTTTTAAAAGCAATTTTCCATTCATCACATGTTTTCATCCTAATCTGATGCTAACCACTTTTCAAATTAATTTTGAAAAACACAATTGAACCACATAATTCATCAAGTAAATCGTCTAATTGAAGAATTGGATGGCGATATTTTACCGTTATGTTGTTCACGGCTCAACAGTCTGTGCACATCCTCCACAACCCATCTTTCTTTGGTACCAATAGGACTGGTACAACACACGGACTCATGCTTTCCCAAACCCAACCTTTGTTCAACAAGTCTTCAACTTGTCTTTGAAGTTCTTTAGTCTCTTCGGGACTTATCCTATAAGCAGGTTTATTTGGAATGGAAGCTCCTGGGACGAAGTCAATTTGGTGTTCAATACCACGAAGTGGTGGCAATCCTTTTGAAACTTCTTATGGAAATATATCTTCAAAATCTTGCAAAATAGATACAATACTGCTTGGTAGTTCACCAGCCAAGTCATTAGTATTCAAATGAGCCTTTTTAAACAAAATCAGTACAAAAGGAAGTTGAGAATTTAAAGCACTTCGGATCTCATTTTTTTTTTTTTTTTTTTTTTTTTGCAAACACACAGAATTTTTCTTCTTTTTCACTCAGAATGAATGCTTCTTTTCTCTCCTTTTTCTTTTCAATCTTTGTTTTGCCGCTCAACTCTTTTTCATTTTTCTTTTTCTCTTTCTCTTTCTTCTGCTTACTTTTTTTTTTCATCTTCTTGTAACCTCACTTGATCTTCATAGATTTGATTAGGACTCATAGGCACAAGAGTTACATTCCTCTGATTATAAACAAAAGAATATTTGTTAGTGAAACCATCATGTCGGACTCGTCTGTCATATTGCCATAGCCTCCCTAACAACAAATGGCTTGCTTGCATGAGAACCATATCACAAATCACCTCGTCCTCATATTTTCCAATGCAAAATGGCACATTCACTTGTTTGGAAACTTGAACCTCTCCACAATCAATAAGCCATTGGAGCTTGTATGGCTTCAGATGCTTGATGATTGGCAAACTTAAGTTTTCAACCATGGAGATACTAGCCACATTAGTACAACTCCCACCATCAATTATGACACTACAAACCTTTCCATTAACGTAGCATCGGGTGTGGAAAATGTTCTCTCTTTGTGCCGCTTCGTCCTCCATGACTTGTACACTAAGAACCCGCCTCGTAACCAATAGCTCACCTTGGACTGGCTCCTCCTTATCTGATTCGACAAGAGCTGGCATGGAGTTGGATTCATCTTCATCTTCCGTCTCGTACTCTCTATCATCACTTATGATCATTGCAAGCTTGTTCGGACATTGGCTTGCAATGTGACCCTTGCCTTGATATTTAAAATATCTAATGTCACGAGTTCGAGAGGTAGAAAGATCATTGTTATCTTTCGAAGTCGTCTCTTTTGGAGTCGTCTTGGCTGACTTCAAGGAAGTCGTAGGTTGTTCCTCTTTCTTTGAAGTACTCGTCTTCCAAGTACTTTGACGCACACTACCTCATCTTTTGAGTTGTTACTCTACTTAGACAGCCGTATGTACCATATCCTGTAACTTCACATAATGGTACATCTCAACTCGGTCTTGAATGCCTCGGTTCAGTCCATTCAAGAATCTAGCCATGGTGGCTTCTCTGTCTTCTTCTACATTAGCTCTTATCATCGCAACCTCCATTTCTTTGAAATAATCTTCCCCGCTTCAGCTTCCCTGCTTAAGCCCTTGAAGCTTATTGTAGAGGTCTCGGTAATAGTTACTAGGCATAAATCTCTTTTACATAATTGCTTTCATTTTTTCCCAAGTTTTAACAGATCTTTCACCATTTCTTCTTCTACTTAGCACCAATTGATTCCACCATGTTAGTGTATAATCGGAAAACTCAATGACAGCAAATTTTACCTTTTTGAAGTCGGAGTATTGGTAATAATCAAACACAAACTCCATCTTTTTCTCCCACTTAATGTAAGCCTCCGGGTCAGATCTGCCATGAAAAGGAGGAATTTTCATCTTGATGGCATTAAGATTGTTATCTTCTTTTTGTCTTCTCCAAGTTGGTCTTCTAGTGTGCCCAAAAGATTCCTTATCAAACTCATCATCTACTTCATCAAGCTCTTCATCTTTCACCCTTTGTGTTTTTCGCTGTCTTTGGACGTTGGAGGTGCGAGAACGAGCCATTTGAGATTCTACCTCCAATTGATCAATTCTTTCATGCAAGGATTCAAGTTCTTGTCGTAGTAATCTTTTTATTTCTTCCATCAAAGCTTTGATTTGTAAGTTTTGTGGATGATTTTCCTCATTGGAATGGTGAGACATTCTGGAAATCCTATAATCAATGGTTAAAATTCCTCACAAATAATAATCACTCCACTCACACTCTCGTTACCTCGCTTAAGGTTCTTACGGAACTGAACAATTACCAAGAAAGAGAGTGACTTTCACAATTAAAACTTATCAAATAATTTTTATGTTCTTAAGTTGTGAAGATGAATACCAAGAAAATATGACAAATTAAAGATATGAGAACTATGAACAATGAATATATCAAAGAATAAGAGTAGGAAACAAATTGAAGAACAAACAAAGTTAAGAAACAATGAAATAGATGATCAATGGAAATTTAGGCCAAGGTTGATTGAGAAGAACTTATCGATGAATCTTTTTGGCAACCTAGATAACAAAAGAAAATATTAGACCACAGCTTCAGGAAATAAAATGTTGTATCCACTTCTTCTATATATATATATAAAGGAAAACAAGGATATGCAGCCCTTAGAGATGGCTCTGATACCAAATGATGTGATTTCGACCCAGATGATATGATTCACAATCGGAAGGATTGGAAACACTTAAAAGTTGCTCGGGATATGTCTAAGGGAAGCTTAGACTGGGATGGTGTAAACCACAACCTACTACCTCTAAAATAGATAGGAACCTTGGTATAAAATGCCACAATCAATTACACCAGAAATTGGTTGATAAGTTTATATGAACACCACAAGTCTCCAAGGAGAACTTGGTAAGTTCTAAATTCTTTAAGAACCAATGAGATAAACTCATAATTTCTATTGCTCAAACTTATTTTTAAAGTAGTACAAAGATGCCTATTTATAGGCTAAAATAAGTCTTAAAAATAAATAATTAAATCATAAATATCCTAGTCTAGAATAAATAAATATTAATTTAATTTGACTTTCTAACTTTTAGACTAGACTAATAAAAATTTTGTATTTTAACATCTTAATTACTCAGCATTCTAGATGATTTATTGGCTAAATAAAAGGCACATTGGAATCGTACGTTGACCAAGTATTGGAATGAGTAGGTTCATGCATCTTGAGTTGACTTCTAAGACTTCATTAAATACTCCTTTGACTGAATTTTCAACCATGACTTTTCGTCCTTCTATGCCTCAAAATGGATGATTAACCATTGAATTTGAAGTATTTAACACTTGACTACATGAATATTTGTTGGTTGGAATGTGGACCATCTTTAGGATCAATATTAATCTTTGACTTGGATCAAATGCACTTTTGAACTTGGACCTTCGCTCCATTGAATTGGGCTGAGAAGTTGGGGCCAAGTTCACATCTCTGGCTACAGAGTTCACATCTTTGGCTCCAAGTTTGCATCTTTGAGCCGAGTCTGGAACTTCGACTCTGAGTTCACATCTTTGAGCCGAATGTCGGGAAGTCAGAGTTGAGTTCACATCACTTAGGGTGTTTGGGAAGATGTTCGGGAACTTTGAAGTGAAGGTTCCCACTCTTTAGGGTGTTTTGGGAACTTTGGAAAAATACAAAAAAAATTTTTGACATTCGTATGGATGTTTGTATCCCCTTGCCCTCTTGGATGTTATAGAGTTCGCAGCTAAACTCAGCTGAACTGAGGTTACATGCAAATTTCTCAATTTAAAATTTAGCAAGGCAGTTTCACCACCTTAAACCGAGTTCAGAGAAGTCATAGTTCCTCTACTCGATTTAAGAAGAGCAAAATAATATTTTATTCAACAAAAAGAATAATTAAATATAGAAGCATTTTAAATTACTAACTTGCTAGACTTGAGGTAATAAATTCCCCTCCATCATGGCTAGCCGGTAGCTTCCTGATCCTGATGTGTCGATGACCCAGATCGGAGTTGGATTTTTGAATGCCATCACTAGACATATTGACCCAGCATCCCATTACAGATGCAATTTTCTATTTCTTTTTTGAGGTCTTTGCAATCTTTAGTGTCATGCCCGTGATGGTTGTGAAATGTGCACTAGAGATGCCAGGATCTTTTGTGTGACGCTGTAGCTAACGGGATTGGGGGGTCAGAGAAAATCTTTATGTATGGCTAAGATTTCAGCTCGACTCTTAGTCAATGGCATTAAGCTTTTTTTCCTAAAATTGAGGTCCTGCCCTTCCTCTATTATAATTCAGACGATCGAAGGTACTTTTCGAGTGATTCTTTCCCTAGTGTCGTCCTAATATCTTTTTTCATGTTTCTTGTTTTTTTATCTTTTTTCTATTGGCTTCTTCTCTTTTGGTGTAGCTTTCCACCATCTGCCAAAGTTTTTGAGTATCAACTGAAGTGTCCCGAGCCAATTTTGTATAGAATGGTCCTGGGTTGAGACTGTTTATAAAGGCTGAGATTACCAGTTGATCTGTTCTGTCAGCTACTTGTAAGCTCACATCATTGAATCTCTCCATATATGACTTGAGGGATTCATCATTTGCTTGTTTAAGATTCATCAGATTTGTTGCAGTCTTGTGGAATTTTTTCCTCTGAAAAAAGCGGGTATGAAAAAGTTGAGCCAGCTGCCTAAATGAAGAAATACTGTTACGAGGAAGGCTATCAATCCACACACGTGCTTTCCCACTCAAATAGATAGGGAATGCTTTGCACATAACCTTAATCGGGGCATTCTTGAAGTTCATCGCGTACTTAAATCGCAATAGGAAATCCAAGGGGCCAATATCCCCCTCATAAGACGAGATTCCATTTGGCATTTTAAATCCAGTCAGAGTTGGATACTGCATGATACTTGGCGTGAATGGCGAGGGAGCATCTCCTTCATCATTTGACCCTAGCAAGCCATATATGTCATCTGCGACCCGATTACTGATCCGGCGTAAATTATCATGTCAAAACCGTTTAGGGTGGAGTTTTGGCTTAACTCTAAAATGCTCATTCTCATAATTGTTACCAGCATGAGAAGCATGAGCTTCATTATTGTCATCATTTCTTTTCTGTTCGATCTTCTCACAACCACCCTGATTGTGTTCATCCCTAGAGTGACGTGAGTGATGTCTAGTTCTGCAAAATTCTTCAAACTGTGCACGATGTAACTCAGCGAAAGCCCGCCCATCATCTTCTTTTTGTTTATGTGCTAGAAATTTGTCTTGGTTTAGGGGTGTATGTTGAGAGCATCCACCAATATGATCAGAGTGATGTTCTGATCATTCAGGAATGCCGCCCAGACGTAACGGATCATCCGCCCTTGGTCCTGAACGGCTATGCTATGCTCCTTCTCGGCTAGTCCCTTCAGCGGCTCTCCGGCCCCCAGATCTAATATCTACTGTTTCAGTATACATTGGGATTGAAAATAAAATTGTGAATATTCCTTCAAAAATCAATAAATTTTTTCGTTCTCACAGACGGCGCCACTTGATGAAAGTGAAATCCACAACTGGTAACGATCCGATTTAATTGTCATGATCCAAGATCCTTCATGTGTTCAACAATGGATAATCTTACAAAACAGATCCCGGAGTGGTTCTCTGGGGTAAATTCTTCGATGATACAGTCAGTATTTAGTTGATGTATAGTATATTTTGACTTGTCTGAAATAGCTCCCCTTACCTCGTGGTCCTCCCCACGTATATATCTTCTTCCCTGATCCAAAGAGATTGACTGTTATCCTTATCCTCTTCCCTAATAAAGGGGGATTAGTTGTTATCTTTATCTTTTAACCCGTTTGTTATAGCTGTAACACTGTTTTGTCATTATAGCCCAAGGTCCTGCTCATTTAGTGTTCTTTTAGTGTACTACTGATTTGTAGACGCAGAGTTCCAAAGTTAAGTGGAGGTCGTGCCATTGCAGGTAGCGCGAAAGTCTTGGCCTTTGGCTCTAAGGTCCTAAACTATACTTGTATCTGAAGTCTCCAACGTCTGGAATTTAGCTTGTCTCCGAATTCTGATCTTTGGACTCCAAGATTTGGAACTCTGGTCCTTGACTAGTAACTCAACTTAATCTATACACATAAGAACGAATGTCAACTTCGTTTACACAACGTATGTATGACTGGTTAAAGAACCCTTTCCTTATCCTAGTCGAGCCAAGATTCATTGGTGTACAAGTAAATGAGGTTTTCTTTCCCAGGAAAGGAACAAACGTTGATGCTTGAGAATGCTCCGTATTCGTAGCACATGATGACGGTTACGTTCCTTAGAGTTTGATGATATGAATAGCCCATTTACGAGGTAAATTTTGCACTATTATATACATTTTCATGTATCGTCGGTAAAATATAGACATGTAAAATTGAAAAATGTCAATTTCATAGCTTTAAAAAAATATATTAGACGATGATCCCTTTAATTTTGTGGACAAAATTAAAATTGTCCCTAAATTTTAATGTATTTAAATATCTCTAAAAAGAAAAGAGTCGACTGCTTAAAACTAAATAAATGATGGGTTAATAGAAATTTGGCAACATCATAAACATAATCATAATCTTTAATTTTATAGGATACCCTTGGTTCCGTACTAGGTTTAGTTAAAATTAGAATTGAATAGGATTTGATTTCAAAGTTTTAGAGTAAACAAATCCACTACCCATGTAGTGCCAAATAGAAGGTGGAACACGGAAGTGATTCAAGTGGTAATCTTAACTTGTGGTATTATTCTTTTAGTTAGTATTGCCACTAATTTCTGTGGTATATTTTTGTGGGAATGAGAGTAGATGTTTGACATGTTGTCAATTAGTTTTAGCCAATTTTAAAGTTAAAGG
Organism: Gynochthodes officinalis; assembly: GCA_020080225.1. Taxonomy (NCBI): domain Eukaryota; kingdom Viridiplantae; phylum Streptophyta; class Magnoliopsida; order Gentianales; family Rubiaceae; genus Gynochthodes; species Gynochthodes officinalis. The sequence goes on from CM034620.1 coordinate 16,869,134, forward strand.
GAGTTCACTTTTGGGATATTGGATTTAACTATTAACTTTCACAAAGTTTATAAAATTTTCGACTTTTAGTTTTAAAAAAAATGTAGAGCCAAAGACTTGTTACTTCACATGTTTTGGGCAGATTTGATTTATTAAATTACTACGTCACAATATTTGTTGTTCTGGTTATGATTTGATATTTTTTCTTTCCCCAGGAAACAGTCATCAATTAGGTGAATGAATAATTTATTTTGAATGATTAGAAAATTACAAAAATGAAAAATCCGATTTGAACAACAAAGATTTTGAACAGGTTTAAGGACAACTCGAAGAATCTTGAATAGTTATTTGAATAATGAGAAAAATTTACATACTATAAGTGTCAATATTGACATGTTACATGTGGGTGGTCATCAAATAGGTGAATGGATAATTTATTTTTGGAATGATTAGAAAATTACAAAAATAAAATTATTTGATTTGAACAATAAAATTTTTTAACAATCTCAAAGACGAACTCGGAGAATCTTGAATAGTTATTTGAATAACAAGAAACATTTCCATGCTGTAGATGCCAATATTGGCATGTTGCATGTGGGAGGTCATCAAAGATTCAAAATTGGATAGAAATGAAATTTGTTTTAGATTAGATTTTTAATCTGGTTGTTCTAAATGCTGTAATTGCCTTGAATCGCAGGCACTTGGCCTATTGACTCTTTCAGCTGCCATTCCTTCATTCAAGTCCTTTGAGTGTCGGAATCCATCATATGGTATGCCCTGTCCTCCTCCTAAGCTGCAAGTTATGACCTCTTTCTTTTCGTTATATCTCATAGCAATAGCCCAAGGAATGCATAAGCCTTCTGTTCATGCTTTTGGAGCTGATCAATTTGACGGATTAGATCCGGAAGAGTGCAAGGCCAAAAGCTCATTCTTCAACTGGTGCTGTGTCGGTACTTGTGTGTCCATCACACTTGCATTCATGATTTTGACCTATATTCAAGACAGCCTCAGTTGGGTTCTTGGACTTGGAATTCCCTGCATTGTTATGGTTGTTGCACTATTGTGGTTTGTGCTTGGCACTGTCACATATCGGTTTCATGATACTAGTGATCAGGGGAGACCCTTTTCGAGAATTGGCCGGGTGTTTGTGAAAGCAGCTAAGAATTGGAGAACAGATTCTTGTGCACTCAATCCGGATGAGGAGAGTCAGGGTGTTGTGCCTCACTTTGGCTCTCAAAAATTCAAGTGAGTAAAATCCTGTTTTAAACTTTGATACTTCATGTTCAATAACCAAATAATCATCCCTGAATTTATCACTTTTCCGTTATCCTAGGTTTCTAAACAAAGCATTGGTATCGCCTGATGGTTCGATGATAGAGGGGGAAGTTTGTAGCGTAAGTGACGTCAAAGAGGCCAAGGCAGTTCTTAGGCTATTTCCAATATGGTTCTCGTGTTTGGTTTATGGAATCGTATATTCACAACCGCCCACTTTGTTCACCAAGCAAGGGCTTACAATGGACAGATTTATCACTTCAAGCTTTGAAGTTCCGGCCGCTTCACTACAGACTTTTACCACTGTTACAATAATCATCTTCCTCTGCATGTATGATCGTGTTTTGGTCCCTATTGCAAGAGCTATAACCGGAAAACCTTCAGGTATAACAATGCTGCAAAGAATTGGAACTGGAATATTTTTTTCAATTCTATGCCTTTCAGTTGCTTCTCTAGTGGAGATGAAGCGTCTTGAAATTGTTGTGAAGTATGGATTAGTTGACTTGCCACAAGAAATAGTACCAATGAGTGTGGCATGGTTGATACCTCAATATCTGTTATTGGGAGTTTCTCAGGCCTTTACCATTGCCGGTTTACAAGAATTTTTCTACGATCAGGTGCCTCCTGGACTCAAAAGCACAGGTCTCGCTCTATACCTTGCCATCTTCGGTGTAGGAGGCTGGCTTAGCAGCATACTCATCTCTGTAATTGAGAATGTCACTGGTGGAGATAGAAATGACAGTTGGTTCTCTGATAATTTGACTAAGGGACACCTTGATTATTTTTATTGGCTGCTTACAGGACTTAGCACAGTGGCATTCACAGCTTTTGTGTATTTTGCTAAGGCTTATACTTACAGAAGCAAGTAAATCCAACACTGCTGGAACCACAGTTTCTTGCCAAGATGCTTAATAGACTGCACAGGAAGCTGGATAGTGCACTATATTTTATCGTGTGCCAGTTACATATTTCTTTTGATCCATAGTTTATTGTTAACCTTTACACAAGAATTATCTATGTCAATGAAGGGGGTTTTTTTTTCTTTTGATCCATAGTTTATTGTAAATATAACTGGTTTAGTTTCTTTCAACTGATACTTTTGTATAGAGTTAACTTAATAGGAATTAGTAGCTGTTCCTGGTAGTTTTCTTTCAACTCAATGCTTGCATTAATTTCTTTGCCTAGATACATTATCTGATCTTTGGATTTCTCAGTTTCTGACCGCAGTTACTTGTTCACAAAGGCCACTTGTTACTTGGTTGTCCACAACTCTCATAGAAGGATTGGAATTTTGGATAGCTTGATACAGTTTTCGCGTTGGATTCACAAGCTGTAATTGCTACTTTTGGTATAGTTCTTGGAATTCTTTTAATTTTCATTTTAACTCAGACTAAATTGCAATTGAGGTTCCGGAAATAACATAAGAGCCTAGTCAATTTATTGAAGTTGGCTTTTGCGTTATATCTGAAAACATCAATATTTGGTGTAATCTTTTTGCTTTTGTTTGGTTCTTACCATGTATAGTTAGGTAGAAAAACTATTAGTTTCTTTTATGGTTAGTTTACAAATCAAATGGGATGGCAGTTTTACTTATGGGCTCTTATGTGAGTCTAAGGAGAGCATTTAGCATTTTTGGCTATCATTTATACAGTACTTTTTATTGAAATGAAATGAATTGACTATCGTTTTGGAAAAAATGAAGGGGACGAAAAAGCCAATTTGCCTTCGCTTCATCTCTGTTTAATTTGTTATGTACCCGTGGTATCATATCATGGTGAAACCGATCAATTTATCTTTGTCTTGTCTGGCTACTCCTTTGTATTATGTTTCATTTTCTACTTACCAAATCTTTGATGTCGGCATCTGAGAAGTTTTCATCCTTCTTGGATGTTTGACTCAAGATTATGGCTTCTCAGACTAGCCTGTTTATTTCGATTAAGTTTGATAGTTTTGGGTTTGGACGCAGGGCCTATTTGATGGAACATTATATCATATCCTAAAACGATTGGGAGTATGTTAATGAAATAATGGAGAAACAAAACAAAAGCATTCAATATTATGAAAAGCTTCAATCCAAGTGCAATGTAAATTAGTGTCTTAATAGTGGTTAGAAAGAAGCACATGATTGATTCAACGCACCTTAATTTTTAACTGGGGATTTAGTGCATAAAAGAAAGGTAAAAAAAACCTATTAATCCTAACAATTGATTGTAAGTTCAACATGATTGATTCAGTGCACCTTAATTTTTAATTAGGTATTTAACGCATAAAAGCAAGGGAAAGAAAACCTATTAATCCTAATAATTAATTGTAAGTTCAACATCCAACCTCTTCAATTACTAGCTATAGATTTTATTAGCTCTTTTGCTCTTCTGCCCACTGATAATAAGGTTTTCGAGAGTGTTATTCAACAAAGTAATATCCAAAAAAAAAAAAAAATTTGTTCACTTTTGATTTGATATAACTTTTTCAATTTAGAAGGTACAATACATTTAATATACCATTAAAAGTATACTTCTGAATTTTCATCCTTACTTTTAATTTATGAGTAATATAAAAATTTCGTACTAAAAGTAAAATCTTTTTTTGATACAACAAAATTTTTAAAATTGGATTCCTTTTTTTGAGGACAGAGAGAGCAATATCTTTAGTAAAAATCTATGATGAAAACCTAATAATAACTGATGTGACATACTAAAAAGATGATAACATTTATCAGGATTATCCTAATAATCCTATTGTTAGGCACCCGATAAAAGAAAGATACCTAGGATTTTTTTTTTTTAACTTCCATCTTAAGTTTATTAGTTCTAACCACATAGGAATACTTCTAATAATAATATTTCTCTATGATAAATCCAAAAGTTTGTTTAGAATAAATTAACTCTAAAGCACCAAAATTATAAACAAGCAAGTCGGGATCCTGTCCTCTGTAACCAGTACGACCCATGACTTTGACCACAATGCTTGGTTTGAGAATTCATTCGAGCAGAGAAGCAAAGGCTGCTTAGCAAGTGATCCTAACCAAAAGTTTCTTTATGATGTTCAGGTTGGTATGAATACCTCCACTGCCCTTATTCTTCATCCTGATTTGCTTGGCATTTAGATCTTCCTTCACCCATGCATCACTATCAAAATATAGTAAATAATCTCATCTATGTACATTTCTCTATCATGATAACATTTTCTGTTTGTTGGGTGCAGCTTTTCATACTTGCATCAATCACTATGACTGTATTTTACGAACATGGATGGATGTTGATATGCTCCATGCAAATTATTATTTGGGAGCTATTTCCTATGCTCTTGGAATTCCTTTCGTTGATGCGATACCAGAACTATCAATGACTGCTCACAAAGAAAATGGCATGCTTGGTTTGAGAATCCATTCGAGTAGAGAAGCAAAGGCTGCCTAGAAGATGGAGAAGAAGATCCTTACGCTGTTTTTGAGTTTATTTATTTTGAAGAAACTTTTGAATGTATCATAAAGAAATATTATTGTTAAAAGTATTCCTATGTGGTTAGGACTAATAAACTTAAAATGAAAGTTAAAAAAAAATTTCAACTGTTTTTCTTTTATTGGGTGCCTGACAAGGGGATTATTAGGAGGATCCTGAAAAATGTTATTCTCCATTAATTTTTGCTAAGAACCTATAAGTTCTAAGTCAAGCTTAACTCAAATTAATTATTTTCACTGACTGTTTTTACGTAAATTATAAGTAGAAAGGCCGTAGGAACTAGAATGAATAGCGCAGTAGCAATAAATGCAAGAATATTTACTTCCATAGAAGGCAAAATCACACCAATAGTGATTGTTATGACATATTAAAAAAGACAAAATCATGGCAGATTACATTTAAAACTCACAAAGGCAAATAAACACTCACACATTTTATTTTTGAAACAAATACCCATAGTTATAGGGTTATATAGTCAGCCAAATATTCAAAAATTACCTAAAAATTATTTTTAAAAAGTTACTTAAAAGTGTCCTTAAACAGCTACTAACTTAGGCGTGCTGTAAGGTGATAAGATGTATAATTGCATATTTATTATGTCAATTTCCTTGTGTTTAAGTGATTAAAATGCTTATTTATATGAATATTAAGTGTTTTTATTATTGATGGATAGATTGGAGCTTTGTAGGAAAATTTTAACAAATAAAGCAAAATATTATTTTTCTTGGCAAAATCTTCAAGGTTTCTTTGTGCCTAGAGTTTATCTAGTTCCATGTGTCCGAATATTCACGTGAGTGAGGTTCAATGGTGTTAAATTTGGATAAAATTGTATGGCAGAACATGGAACTTGATGATGTACATTTTATTCTTGCAGTCCAAGGAAGTTTCTTGAAGATGGAAGCGGGTCAAAGGAAAAGGACAAAACAAGTGAAAGATAAAACCAAAGAAATTCAATTTGCATTACATTCCTTCTCTGCAATGTTTACATTCAATTTTACAACTGTACAAATTGGGGAAGAAAGAAAGAAAAGACTCTTGTTGTAGAAGAACAAAAGCTTCAACCGCATTCTTGACAAAACAAAGAGAAAAAAATAATGGAAACTGCTTTCTGGAGACCAAAACAAAAAACAAAAAGCTTTGCTTTTTTCAGCAACAAAACACAGGGCAGCAACATAGAGAGAAAAAAGCAACAAAAAAACAAAGCTTTGAAAAAAAAAAAAAAAAAAAAAAAAAAAAAAAAAAAGCAAAAGCAGAAAACACAAAAGAAAAAAAAATTAAAAAAAAAGAACAAAAAAACACAAAAAGAAAAAAAGAAAAAAAAAAAAAAAAAAAAAGATGTTTTCAAAAACACAAAAACAAAAAATCAAAAAAAAAACAGAAAAGAAAGAAAAGAAAAAGAAAAGAAAAAAAAAAAAAAAAGCAAACAAAAAAAGCATGAAAGCAAGAATTCAGAAATTTTCTTTCTCTTTTCTTTTCTTTTTAAAAAAATTCTAAAATTTCTTGTTTTTTCACAAAAAAAAAAAGTTTGTTTTCTTTTTTCTTTCTTTTTTCTTAAGCATTTCAAAGACAAGAACACAACAACTTTTTCAAGTGACAAAGAAAGAAAGAAAAGTTTCCTTCTTTCTCTTTTTTTTTTTGAAAGGAAGAAGGGGAATTTTTTCTTTGGAATTTTTTTTTTTTTTTTTTTTTTTTTTCTTTTCTTTTTTTTTTTTTCTTTGTTTTTTTTTTTTTTTTTTTTTTTTTTTTTTTTTTTTTTTTTTTTTTTTTTTTTTTTTTTTTTTTTTCTTTTCTTTTCTCCTTTTTCTTTTTTTTTTTCTTTCTTTTTTTTTTTTTTTTTTTTTTTTTTTTTTTTTTTTTTTTTTTCTTTTTTTTTTTTTTTTTCTTTTTTTTTTTTTTTTTGTTTTTTCTTTTTCTTTTTTTTTCTTTTTTTTTTTTTTTTCTTTTTTCTTCTTTCTTCTTCTTTTCTTTTTTTTTTTCTCTTCTTCTCTTTTCTTCTTCTTTTTTTTTTTTTTTTTGTTGTTTTTTGTCTTTTTTGTTTTTGTTCTTCTGTTTGTTTTTGTTTCTTTTCTCTTTTTGTTGGATCTCTTCTGGAAGTTCAAGTTCTTTTCTGGAAGAGTTAAAGAGAAAGTCAGTCAAAAAAGAGGAGTTGTTGTTGAGCTACTTTTTTTTTTTTTTTTTTTTTTTTTTTTTTTTTTTTTTTTTTTTTTTTTTAGTTTTTGTTTTTTCTTTATTTTTCTTTTTTTTTTAATGTTATAGAAAAAATTAATTTTCTTTTTTTAGCTATTTTTTCTATTAATATAATTTGATTTAAATTTCTATGGTTGAGTATTTATCTTTGTGCTTATGCTTCTAATTACTTGATCACTATTAATGATTTTGTTAATCATATAATGAAGGAAGAGGAGTTATGTCAAGTTTCATTGAGATAAATGCTTATAAATTGCATGTAGGATATAATATACCTAACATGGTTTGTGTATGTCTATATGAGAATCCATAGAAATTAATAATGACTTAATTTGTAATTCACATAGGAATATAGTGAATTAGCAATTTTAGAGGATTTTTTTATTAGATCTTAGAAGTAAAATAAATTAAATTAGGAATCTTATCAACTAGGAAATTAATTTAGATTATGAAAATAATGAATATTAAGATAAATAGGTATAGTTGAAAAAAAAAAACCCTAGCTTTTATTTTTTTTTAATTTTTTTTTTTGCTTTTTTTTTTTTTTTTTTTTTTTTATTTTTTTTTTTTTTTTTTTTTTTTAGTTTTTTTTTTTTTTATTCATAAATCATTTTTTTTTTTCAAATAGATAGAATTAAAATTAATTAAATTTAGATAGTTGATTAGTCCTTTATTAGTAAATAAATTTATATTCACTTTATATTACTTGTTAACGATCACGTGCACTTGCGTGTAAAATCGACCAACATAAGGCAAGTTAACTTGCACTAGAATAAAACCCTAAGTTCCCTTTTATTTTTGTTTCTATTTTCCACTCTCTTATACATGGAATTGGACCAACTTGTTAGCATTTCTCTTCTAATACATCTTATGGATAGTCTACATGGAGTAAAGAGAACATCTTATGGATCTATATGGAGTAAAGAGAAGAGAAGATAACATTTGATTTTTTTTTTTTTTAAAAAAAGACCACAGTAATTGGGGCATTGAAAGAGCAAAAGAAATTTAGTTCTTTCGGCAAAAAGAGTGAACAATCCATGCGCTGTTGAAGGAGTCGAGATATTATATGCTTTTAAGTGCCATGATAATAGAATTTTATATTTTCTAGCGTATCATGTATTTTATTATAAATTTTCATTAAAAATATTATTATTTTATTAGACAAGGACACTATCCCTAAGAGAGCTAAGTTCTTAAAATAATTCGAGAAGAAGAGAACCAAATAAAAAAGAAGCAAATAATAGGCTCCCTTTATCCTTGCTTAAAAAATAAGCGAATAATGTGCTGTTTTCTTTTTCTTTAGTCTTTTCCAGCAGTGGAAAAAGTATAATACCCAGTATGAAACCTCCGCTTCTTTATGTTTTATTGTTGTACTTACTCTGAAAAACTCTTCTTCCTCATTCAAGGGAACCAAGGCTTATTAGCGAGACCCATAAGACCACTTCCTAATTGTCAAATTGGCAGTTAACCACCTTTCACCTACAGGGTGTTTTAAAAATATTGGTAGTTTTATGTCACCATCCCTGGCCCCCGTCCGCCCTATTCCACACGTTCCCTAGCCTCCCCATCTAACATTCTACAGATTCAAATCATACGATCAGCAGTTTGGTCAAGATCTACCTAAGCATGAGAAACTAGGAGTGCATATTGGTTGGTTTCCTCGAATTTCGGTTTTATCGGTTTGATAATTTTTGAAACACAAACTAAAAACCGAACCGAATTCGGATCAATTCGAATTCAAATCAACCAAATTCGAAATTCGGTTTTCGGTTTGTCAAACCAATTAATCGAATTATGAATTCGACCTAATTCGAAACCAAGAAACCAAAAATCACTAGACATCAGAAATACCGAATTCAAAATCAAAACTAAGAAACCAAAAATCACCAGACATTAAAATAGAAATCAGCACCAAAAACCAAAACCATTTTCGAACCAGTATGGAATTACACTAATTTTCAAATCAGTGTGGAGTTAATTTTCAAAGCAATAGTAAAATATTTACATAACCAAATCAGTAGATTTAGTACATCTACAAAAATTAGCTTAGAAAATAAGGCTGTCAACATAACGACGCACCATTTAGCGGCGGGAGGTGACGGAGAAGAAATCATTACTCTTGGTGAGAGGTGCTTGGCTGATTTAGTGTTGAAAGCCAAAACTCAAACTGCTGGCTAGCAAACTAAAGGCCGAGAAGGCGAGGGCGAAGGATGAGGACGAGCAATGACTAATTGCTGAAGATGAGAAATGCCAACATGCGACAAGTGATGAGTGATGAGTGACGACCAAGAAAGATGAGAGATGCCAATAGGGAATGACTGACTCACGGCCGACGGAGAGGTGGAAGAGAGAAGACTAAAGAGCCAGTGCGACTCTCGAGTCTCGATTGTTGGAGAAATGGAGGCAACAGAAATATGAAGAGGCAGCAGAGAAACCCTACAACAAATGGAATGTAATTTTACAAATAAGGACCTAAGGTTGTAATTTCTTAAAATTGGAAAATCCTATTTATACCCCAATTGAACCAAATTTGGTTTTCTATTTTAAATCGAACCTAACCAAATTAAAAACCAGTAATTTGAAAATTGACTCTAAAATCGAATTTGAAATCCGGTTTGAACCGAAAACCAACTCAAAAACTAAAAAACCAAATTCGGTTGGATATTCGAGTTAATTCGAAAATTGCATACCCCTATGAGAAACCCCTCCCACCCTATGTTCTCCAATATCCCAGCAATGGATTGACTGTGCATTGCAGCAAAATATGTTTCACATTGGACATTTTTGACAACGAACCTACTCAACCAAACAACATGATCTATCAATCATCCTCACTGCCAACAGCATATTCACGTTGTATTGCTTGCTACATAGTTCTGTACGAGAAAAACAGTACTGACTTAGCTAACCAAATACTTGCCACCCTTGGAATGACCTACCTCGGCTAGCATTTCTGACGCTGTCGAAACACTGTTATCATCACACAACGACGCTGATGTGTATAGGTTAAGTATAGAGGTTACGGGGGTCAAATCTGTTAAGCCCACAAAGTCATTAAAAACAAGAGTCAAAGGCCCAGATCTTTGAGTCAAGCGAAATCCTGGACTTTAGACTCAAAGGTCCAGACCTTTGAGACTAGCAAAGTTTAGGACCTTAGAGTCAAAGGTCCAGATCTTCATGAAGCACGCAATTCCAAATTTTAGAGTCAAAAGCTGGGACTTTCGCATCATTTACAATTGCATAACCCCCACTTAACTTCAGAATCCCATTCTTATAATACACTAAGTAAAGTTGGATTTGTGAGTCTCAAAAGACCACGTAATAACACAACAGGACCGTGCTTATCCATGAGCACGTAACTAGAGCCCGTAATTGTAGGACAATAACAACAACGCACAATCAGGAGAAACTTCCGCAATTCAGCTATCTATTGCCATTAGAGAATCCCATCAATGACAGGGGAAGATAAATAAAATCAGAAAGAACCACCAAGCATGGGACAAGTTGAAACTATTGAGAAAACTCTTATACTCTGGCAAAAGAACTAACTTAGGCATCGGAGAGTTTACCCTGGATAACCACTCCGGGACTTGTTTTGCAGGAATCATCATTGTTAAACACCCAGAAGATTGTGAATCGTGACATCTGGATTAGATCGTCAGCAATTGCGGGTTACGACTTCATCAAGTGGTGCCGTCTATGGGAACGTGGTTCTTTAATCTCAGAAGGCATATTCATGCTATTGCTTTCGGTTCCACATCATCGACATGGTAGGTACCAGATTTGGAGGGCGGAAGACTGTTGAAGGAACTAGCCAAGGAGGAGCACCACATAGCCGTTCTGGACCAAGGGCAGATAATCGATTACGTTTGGATGGCATTCCCAAACAATTAGAATGTCACTCTGGACATACCGACGGAACCTCCCAACAAAAATCTCCAAACTCAGACAAGTCCTTGGCGCATCAACAAATGGAAGAAGATGAGCGAGCCTTTGTTGAGTTGCATAGCGCCAAGTTTGAAGAGTTCTACAGAAATAGGCATCATTCTCGTCACCGGGAAGATAAATCTAATCAAGACAATCGTGAGGAAATCCGTCGTAAGAGAGATGATGGAAAGAATGATGATAATGCTTCTCGCGCAGACGACAACTATGAGAATAAACACCCTAGGGTAAAACATAACCCTAAGCGCCATCAGCATGATGATTTTCCTCCGATTAGTAATCGAGTGGCTAATGATATTTATGACTTGTTGGGATCTGATGATGAAGGAAATGTTCCTTCACCGTTTATGCTTCATATCATGCAATATCCAACCCCGACGGGATTTAAAATGCCTAATGGCATCCCATCTTATGAGGGGGATACCGACCCTCTAGATTTCTTATCGCGATTTAAGTATGCGATGAACTTCAAAAACCCCCCAATGGATGTTATATGCAAAGCATTCCCCATCTATTTGAGTGGAAAAGCACGGATGTGGATAGATGGTCTCCCCCGTAATAGTATTTCTTCATTTAGGAGATTGGCCCAACTCTTTCATACCCGCATTTTTTAGAGAAAGAAATTTCACAAGTCTGCGTCGGATCTGATGAACCTTAAACAAGCAAATGATGAATCTCTCAAATCATATGTGGAGAGATTCAATGACGAAAGTCTGCAAGTAGCCAATAGAACAGATCAACTGGTAATCTCAGCCTTCATGAATGGCCTAAATCTAGGTCCATTCTATATAAAATTGGCTCGGGACACACCAGTGGATACCCAAATTCTTTGGCAACTGATGAAAAGTTACGCCAAAAGAGAAGAAACTAACAGAAAGAAAAGGGAGAATAAAAAATGAGAAAAAAGATGTATATGTGGATGATATGGTGATTAAATCAAAGAAAAGCGAGAATACACCTGGGGATTTGGAAGAGACCTTGCAAACCATGATTAAGGTAGGAATGCGTCTGAACCCCAAGAAATGCACCTTTGGGGTAGGATCAGGAAAATTTCTCGACTTCATGGTCTTTAAAAACGGAATTTAAGCCAACCTAGATAAGATCAAAGCTATTGCAAAAATGGCGTCGCCCAAAACCTTGAAATAGGTCCAGAAGTTGACGGGATCGCTAGATACCCTAAATAGATTTCTGTCACATTCTGCCAACCGAAGTCGCCTTTCTTCTAAACATTAAGGGAGGCCAAGAATTTCAAATGAACAGAAGACTGTCAAAGAGCATTCGAAAAATTGAAGAAACACTTGGCTAGCCTTCTTGTCCTTACAATACCTGTACCGGGAGAGACTTTGTATCTGTATTTGGCATCTTCTCATAATGCCGTTAGTGCAGTACTCGTTCATGATGTTAATAGCACTCAAAGACTTGTCTATTATGTCAGTCGTGTGCTCTAGGGCACAGAGACAAGATATCTCCCGATTGAGAAGATAGTTCTGGCACTGATTATGCGGCCCGAAGGTTAAGACCTTATTTTCAGGCTCGCCCTATATTTGTACTCACAGACCAGCCCATCAAACAAATACTATTTAAGTCGGAGACTTCAGGGCAATTAGCAAAATGGATTATTGAGTTAGGAGAATACGACATTCAATATCAGCCTCAGATAGCCATAAAAGCACAAGTCCTTGTAGACCTCATCGCTAAGATGCCCACCTTTACTACAATACATGTTGACTCTGCACAATCACTCAAAGGCAATGAAAAAAAATGATCAGCCCAAAAGCCTGGATATTGTATGCTGATGGAGCTCCGAATGAAGATTGCAATAGAGCCAGATTATTGTTAAGAAATCCTGATGGGATAGAGGTCACATACGCCCTGCGCTTCAACTTTAAGATGACCAACAACGAGGTTGAATATGAAGCTTTAATCACAGGTTTGAAATTAGCACAGAGAATGAAAGCAAAAGAAGTATGTGTCTACAGTGATTCCCAGATCGTTGTCAATCAGGTACAAGGCTCCTACAAAGCTAAGGAACCTCAGATGAGGAAATACTTGGATAAAATACGGACTCTTAGCCATTCTTTCGAGGGTTTCAAGATCGTGCAGATCCCAAGGTCCAAGAATAAAAGGGCTGATGCTCTTTGCAAATTGACGTCTTTCACCTTTTCTCACCTTAATAAAAAAGTATTTGTAAAAATACTTCCCTGCAAAAGTACTGAAGAGAAGCCATTGATGGTTGTAGAAGGGACAGAAGATAACTGGATAACACCTATCTGGAAATACTTACAGAATGGGGAACTACCAAAAGACAAAAACGAGGCGAGACGACTCAAACTGAAGGCCCCCCGCTATGTAATACAGAATGGGATTCTCTACAAGCGGGTATATTTGCAACCTTTGCTCAGGTATGTTGGGTCACAACAAGTAAACTACATACTTCAAGAGGTACACCTTAGATTTTGTGGAAGTCATACAAGTCCCCAAATGTTAGCCAAAAAGATTATTCGATGGGGGTATTACTGGCCAACGTTATTCAAGAATGCTTGCGACTTCGTGCATAAATGTGTCAAGTGCCAACTTCATGCCCCTTTAGTCAAATGACCTCAAATGGAGATGGTCAGCATTCAGAGCTCATGGCCCTTCACACAATGGGGAATAGACATATTAGGACCTTTTCCTGAAGCTCCCACTCGGTTGAAATTCTTATTAGTCGCTATCGACATCTTTACCAAATTGGTAGAAGCTGAAACATTGGCTACAATAACTGGAAAAAATGTTCTAAAATTTGTATTGAGTAATATTGTCTGCAAATTCGGGATTCCTCAGGCAATCATCTCAAACAATGGGAAACAGTTCGCAGACAACCCCTTCCGATCCTGGATCAAATAGAAATTTACCTCAATTGCACATCCTCAAGCTAATGGCCAAGTGGAAGTTACCAACCGCACTCTTTTGCAAGGATCGAAGACCCGGTTGGACAAAGCAAAATAAGACTGGTTGAAAAATCTCCCGAATGTTTTGTGGGCCTACCGTACCACCCTACGAACAGCAACGGATGAAACTCTTTATAACCTCACATATGGTTTAGAAGTCATGATTCAAGCGGAGATTGGGGTTCCAAGCCCCTAACTTATTGCTTTCAATAGTACAGTTAATGAAGAAGATATCCGCCTTAACTGGATCTGTTAGAGGAACATAGAGACTTGGCTTCTGTCAAAGAAAGGCGAAATATTACCACGAAAGAGTGAAAGTTAATGAGTTTGCCCCTAAGAGATCTGGTCTTGCACAAGAATGAAGTAAGCCGAGCCCAGAAACTAGGCAAACTGGAAGCCAATTGGGAAAGACTATACAAAGTCATCAATGCATCCAAGTTAGGGAGTTATCGGTTAGCTACTATGGAAGGGAATTTATTACCCCGAGTTTGGCATGTTAGCAATCTGAAACGCTTTTATGTTTGATTACTTTTGTCATCAAATAAAATATCATTGTTGAATAAATCGAGTAAAGGAGTCATAACTTTCTTGAACTCGATTTAAGGTGGTGGAACTGCCTTGCTAAGTTTTAAATTGAGGAATTAATGCTTAACCTCGGTTAGCTAAGTTAAGTTGCTTGTTCCATAATATTCCTAGTGGGTAAGGAAAATACATGCAACTATATAAACAAGAAACAAAGATAAATAAGAAGGGAAGAAGAGATTTTATTTCTTACCACAGTTCCCGAATACACCTTTATAAGTGGGGAACTTCGACTCACAGTTCCCATAGACACCCTTACGGGTAAGGAACTTCGACTCCTAATTCCAGAATATACCCTCACATGCGGGGAACTTCAACTCAAAATTCCCAGAAATACTTACTCTAGCCTAATTACATACCAAGCAAGAAACAACAAAGGTTTACACTTTTTTTTCCCTTTCTTCTTTGCTTCTTTATACTTCGTTTTTTCTTGCAAATACTTATTAAGCAAAGCTTCCTTACTCCTGTACAAAAGGGTATCAGATTAGCCTTGCCTAGCCATCAACTCCAACTCCTCCAACATTATATCCACAGAATCTTTATCTGCAGATGCTACTTTCAAACCTACACCTTTCAACTATGCATTCATCTCAATCACTTTCGTTTTTGAAGTCTTGCATTCAAGCTGCAACTCCCGAATCTACAGCTTATAAGGCTTCAGGGCATCATGGAGACCTCGAACCTCTTGACGTTCTTTCTCCACATTATTGGTCAGGGTACAGATTGTCTCATCATTTCTTTTAATTCTGTGATAAGTCCTTTAACCTCGGCTATAAGCTTAGTAATTGTTTCTTTGGCTTCTTCATTTCCTGCAATACTTAGATCCCTTGATAGCCTCTGCCTCTGGGCTAAATCTTCACTTAAACAGTCATTTCGATACTATAAGTACACCACCTGTTCGTGGAACTCTTGATTCTCCCTCTTTAAACCGAAGATAGTGTCCTGAATATTTGTATTTGCACCCTCAAGCGCCCTAATCTTTTCATACAAATTGCTAACGTAGTCTTTCGTTGGTAATAAAATTCTTGACATAATTATAACAAAACACACAAAGAAACACAAGTGCCAAATTAGTACTTTCATCACTAGAAATCCCTCATCAATAATTTTACAGACCAATGATATGTCCAAAAACACAATAAAAAATAAAAACAGAGTCAGCCTAAGAGCTAACCTCATGTTGAGCTCTACCGCCCTGTGTTGATATCCCAACTTTGGCATGCTCACTCGAACCTGTATCAGCCCCAACTCGGAGGTCTGAGTCTTCATCCACCACACAGGTACTTAGCTCCTCTAAGGTCATGGAAGAATCACGAGAAGCTATATGCTCCAATAGCGCAAATGAGCCATCAAAAGTCTTCACAGCATCTATGTACACTTGGGTAGCCCTGGTTTCGGCCTCTAGGTCATAACAGGCAATTCTTCTAACTTTAAGGAAGGATGTCTTCTGTGAATATCTACAGCCACCTCATGCCCACTAACCTTTCCAGTAGCTTTAAAAAAATAACAACAAATTCCCCATAATCCTGCGTGTGAAACACCTTTTTCACGAGCATTTTAGCAAATTCTGTTTGCGCAACACTAAGATTCCTCTGCACCTCAGCTTCCTTCTCTTGCAGTTGTTGTTAAAGAGCTAACACTTCTTTTTCTATCTTCTTTCGCTTCTCGGCCATCCCTACTACCTCCATCTCCAGTTTCTCTTTTGCCTTGATGGCAACTTTCTTTGATTCTTTCAATTGATCATTTTCAGCCTTGAACACCAACACTTCCCTAGCTTGATCGTTCAGCCTTAGGAAGTATTCGGCCTAAGATGCAATTGCCTACACCTCAAAACATCCTCATAAAAAAAAAACATATCAGATATCCAAACATTAAGACTTCTTACCCGCGGAACAATTTGACGAAAATTGTCATTCAATTTTGCAAGTGGCATTCCTGCCAACCTTCTTTGGTAATTTTTCAACCCTTCCACCTTTAATCTCTCTTCCACTCTGGGTTTGGACAATAACACAGCAATCTCTGAGACTGTATCCTCGGCCTCTGTCCCACTCGGCTTCTTCTTTGAAGCAGCCACCTTAACCCTTTTCTTCTTCGCTGGAGAAGCAATCTCCACTACATCATCATCTAACTTCTTTTTTGAAGGCTTCCCTGTCTCCACTTCCCTAGTCACGGGAATTTCTTCTACCTTAGACTGAGTCCCTGTTGGGGACTCAACTTTTATAGAACTGCCGAATTTCACTGCAAAATCCAACATACATAAAGTTACTCATTATACACGCATAAATCTCATAAATCACACACGAAATTTCTACCCCCATCATCTTGGGCAGACTGTACAATCAAAGATCCAGTATCAGCTACAGCAAGGCTTAATTTATACTTAACCAAATCTTCCTCAGTATAGTTGCCAATCCTCTCTTGTCTGAGTTCAACATAAGCTTTGCCTCAGGGATTCTGTTTTTTCCGATTGGGCTACGCATCGGTTCTCTCCCCAAAGAACCAATCTGTTTTCAAACCACACACATCAGATTTCATAAAAAAGAACCTCTTTTTCCACTCATGATGAGCAAAAGGCCTTATTCCCTTACTCTTATATCTTGGAAAAAAGGTAAAATAACCCACATAATTTGCAGATTTTTTCATACAGAAAAAATATCTAAACAGATCTATACAACTATTCAATTTACCCTCTCAACACAATACTTCAACCCCTATTATAAGCCTCACTGCCTTAGGGGGCTAACTGAGCCAATGATATTTCATAATACCTCAACACATCCACTAACAGTTGACAAACAGGAAACCTAAGACCTGCCTTAAGATGCTCCTTATACACAGCAATGTATCCGACCGGTGAATTACATGCTCTGCCTTCATTACCCGGGGCCCTAGTTCCATATTCTTTAAGAATATGGTACATTTTTCTTAGTTCTTTTACGTCGGCTTCACTAAAAACCAACTCGAACTCCTCAGTAATTGGGGTGAATTTTGAAGGATACCTCATCACAGGGAGGGTAACCAATTCCTCCAGTTCCTCTGACGAGGAACTCAGGTCTTCCGACACATTCCCCTCTTCTCCCGAACTAGAAATCACTACCGCCCTCTTCCCTCTTGTTCTACGCCTATTAGACACACCCAATCCGTGGCTGGAAGATTCCGGGACACTCTAGCCTCCTTCCGTCACGGACATTGTCTTCTCACCCCAGCGGGAAAACCTTGACGACATTAAATAAAAGGAAGTCATACTTACTTTTTCAACGATAACACAAGGCCGATATAGCTATTTGACCACGACCACCCAAGCAACTCGTCGCAACCTCTTTCCCGGAACAGAAACTTTCTATGTTTTTTCTCAAACAATAAAAGATGCTGATAATGACGAATGGGAAACCCTAGAACCAAAAAGTTGCTTTTATATACTCCTAGTTACAGCTTTCGTGTGAACCCGCACAAAATCTTTTCGGACCTCACGACCTCTCACGTTACACTCTTAAAAAGTGAATAATAACTCCTAGCTACACACGATGCGCTTCGGTTGCATCTTTTTCTATATTCTCTCCCCATGCTCTTCTGATAAGACCTTTGTCTGACATTATCCGAACAAGGTCTAGGGGGCTTATGATGTGTCTAGGTTAAGTATATAGGTTACGTGTGTCAAATCTATTAAGCACACAAAGTCATTAAAAACAAGACTCAAAGGCCCAGATTTTTGAGTCAAGCGAAATCCTGAACCTTACACTCAAAGGTCTGGACCTTTGAGACCAGCAAAGTTCGGGACCTTAGAGTCAAAGGTCCAGATCTTCATGAAGCGCGCAATTATGGATCTTAGAGTCAGAAGCTGGGACCTTCGCGTCATTTACAATTGCATAACCCCCACTTAACTCCAGAATCCCATTCTCATAAGACACTAAGTAAAGTTGGATTCGTGAGTCTCAAAGGACCACGTAATAACACAATAGGACTGTGCTTATCCATAAGCACGTAATTAAAACCCGTAATTGCGGGACAGTAATAGCAACGCACAATTAGGAAGAACTTCCGCGATTTAGCTATCTATTACCATTAGAGAATCCCATCAATGACGGGGGAAGATAGAGAAAATCAGAAAGGACCACCAGGTATGGGACAAGTTGAAACTATTGAGAAAACTCTTATACTCTGGCAAAAGAACGAACTTAGGCATCGAAGAGTTTATCCCAGAGAACCACTCCGGGACTTGTTTTGCAGGAATCATCATTGTTAAACACCCAGAAGATTGTGGATCGTGACATTTGGATCGGATCATCAGCAGCTGCGGATTATCACTTCATCAGACGCTGTGGAAGAGAACATTGACTGTGAAGGCCAATCATCAAGCAATCCAGCTCCGGTAGATGGAGATTTGCTTGTTTCATCGTGGTGTCTAACCATATTTCAAAATTTCTTAAAAAGTCAAAACAAACCAACCCAATTTTGATTATCATTTTTTTTGGATAAATCACGTCTACCTCTCCTGAGATTTGATAAATTACCAAATAAACCGAAGTTTGAAAAAAACTATAGAGTTTAGCTTTTCTGTAAAACCCAAAAAAATAATATGAAAATTAAATTGGACAAGATAGCTCTAAACTCCAAGACAATACATTAAATTTTCCAAAGTCAAAAACAAAGAACAAAGTCAATATATCACTTGTCTAAAAACTGGAGGTTTATTTTTTCTCATTCTCACACACACAATATAATGGACAACATGTCCTATTTATAAGAATTACCAAACCTGAACCTAACAAGATTTTCTATCTAATGTAAATCTTACTTAGAGTAGGATTTAATTACTAAAACCAATCTAAATATGAATCACTACCCAAAACCTAAACCCATTTGGAAACTTAGTTTAATTATTCTACATTGCCTCCCTCAAACTAAGTTTTTATAATTCATCATGCCAAACATTTTCTTCAACTTTACAAATGTTTCTATCTTCAATGCCTTTGTGAAAATGTCTGTCACTTAATCTTCAATTTGCAATAATCAATGACTGTCTCATTTTCTTGAACTAACTCACAAATGTAATATGTCAATGTGTTTATTTCACCCCTCGGATATACCTCAAAATCCTCTTTGCTGCTTGAAAATGAGATTGTCATGGACATTCCATAAACTGACTAATCAATTCAAACACCATAAATAATGTCAGGCCTCGTTAAACTCAAATATCTAAGATTCTTGACCAATCTTCTAAAATAGGTTGAGTCAACCAAGTAAACCAGCTCACCAGTACCTTCCTTTGTCACCTTCAATCTTTCCTTTACTGGAGTCATTATTGGTTTGGCTTGATCCATCTTGAATCTTTTCAAAATATCATTGGCGTATTTCTTCTGCGAGATAAATATACCATCTTCTCTTTGATCAACTTTAATTCCAAGAAAATAAAACATTAATTCCAAATCCGTTATCTCAAAATATCCAATCATTACCTCCTTGAATTCAAAAATTCATTTGAGATTATTACCCGTAAAAATCTGTTCATTCACGTATAAGCACAAAGTAAGAATATCTCCACTAGAATTGAACTTGACGTATAGAGTATGCTTATACAAATATTTTCAAAAACCATTTTCCAAGAAGTATGTGTCAATTCTTGTATACTAAACTCTAAGAGCTTACTTCAAGTCATATAATTTTTTTTCAAATTATAAACTTTATTTTCTTAAAACTTCTTGACATAACTTTCAGGTTGCCCAACATAAACTTCTTCTTCAAGAATATTATTTAAAAATGCAGATTTCACATCCATTTCATAATGTAAATGCTTGGTCGGGAACGGCGCAGCTTCTGCCGCTTTTGGGTGGTATCGTTGCCGACTACTTCCTCGGCCCTTACCGCACCATTATTGAGGCTTCTGTACTCCACACCCTGGTTCGTTGTATTTGTACTTTGTGCTTAGCATTGGGTACCTCGGTCATTTGATTGTTACGCAGTTGTCTCTATAATATGATTATAGTTAGAGTTGTCTTTGTGAGTAAATTATTTACTACCTCCGTTTAAAAAACAAAAAAAAAAAGAAGAAAAAGTTTGGATTTAAATACAATTTTTATTAGTTATTAAGTATAACACATTTAATGCACTAACTAAATATATAACTTTATATTTTTATTCTTATTTTTTAATTGTGAGTGTACGTCAATTATTAATAGTAAGGATATTTTAAAATTTTAGTTTGCAAGTGGACTCCTTTTTTGTATAAAAAAAAGATTTTTGAAAGTGAACTCTCTTTTTGGATTAGAGGGAGTATTAATTTGCACCTTAGCTATATATTTTGGTTTATGATTTGTTTGAAATATGAAAATTTTGGTAAGAATTTTTTATTTTAAAAAATGTATTGGTAGGAGAATAAAAAATGTGTGAGAAGGAAATTTTTTAAAATATTGTGATATAATTTTAGTAGAATTTAGAATTTAAAATTTAGATTTAAATTTTGAAATAAAATAATTTTTATTGAATTTTTTTATGTTTTCTTCCTTGAAAAAAGCTAACTTTTCTTAAATAGATGAAGAACCAAACATAGCCTTAGCCTGTTGGGGATATATTATTGTAAGTTTTATTAGGTTTTTTTTTTTTTGAGTATGTAAAAGTACATTAAATATTAGTTATTTTCAAAAAATACTACTTAGTTAAAAAATTAAAATTTTAAAGTTTAAAATCAACTGAAGTTTGATTGGCTTACTAGTAACATGGAGATTTTTAATAATAAAACTCAGAGCATTTATATAATTCTCTCTTGATTTTGAAAAAACAGAGTTCAATTTTAATATTTCTTTTTAAATCCAGGAAAAGCGTGTGAAATTTTTATATGAAAGTATATAATCCAATATATTTAATAGTACATTAAATGTATAGTATTTTGTAATTTGAAAAAAAAATGTACTAAAAAAATTATATCAAATTAAAGGTAAATTATTTTTTTGGTATGGAGAAAGCACTAAGAAAACGTTATTGTAATTGTAAGTACACACCTAGAGAAAAATATGCTTTATTAGCTGTGTGACTGAATGTCCTAAACTTTGCTCTTGTACGCAGACCACTAGAGAAAAATACGCTTCATCGGCCATGTCAACAAATGTCCTAACAAAATCAGACTTACCATGTCTTATTAAGATTTTGAGTTCTCTCCTCTCTCATCATGTAAATAATAATTAGCAAGGCTTACTACGTAAAAAAAATTATTAACGGTTTCCTCCTTCAAAAATAACTGTTGTCAAAATTAAGTAGCCGATTAAGTAACTGTAATTAGATGCAAATAGAAAACAAAAAAGTAATCTCTACCCTTGTCCTTTTGGCAAAAACAAATATTCTATTCATTAGCTACATTGTCTTTCTATTCTATCAAAAAAATTATCTATATGAGATAGTATTGATAAACACAACATACATTTCTTTTTATGGATACCTACCACACCAAAACTTGTTTTCTGCAAGCCAATCTCTTCATCATAGACACATTTAGTACTTGTGCAAGTCTATCTCTTCATCATATGCAAAAAGCCCACTCCCCCACAAATCAATTTTCACCATATACATGAAAACTCATTCCCTCACGAACTCATCTTTTCACTATAGACTGACAATATCTATGAACATAATAGACCTCCTCTTCATAAAAACACTATCACAGTAAAAGCCCAATTCCTGCAAGCCTATATTTTCACCGTAGACCCATTTGTTGCCCATGCAAGTCCATTTCTTCATCATATACATCAAAACCCACCCTCCCTCAAGTTTATCCCTCCACTTGATACCTTTTTCCCATTTAGTAACCAGTACTAAACTAATATTACAAACTCACTTGTCTACGAGTTGTTTGTCATACTAAGCAGGTGGGCCCATCTTTTCACTATATACCAAAATCCACTCACCAATAAACCCATCTTTTCACTATAAACTAATTTAGAACTCGTGCAAGTAGTAAATTAATATTATAAACCTAATTGTCCATAAGTTCTGATACCACTTGTTGGGAAGATTTAACCAATAAGTTTTGAATTCTTTCCACTTATTAGATGCACTAGTTTTTCTTAACTTTTCCAATATAAAACAGTATTCATAAACACAACAAAATCATATAATATTGTAGTCCACTATTGTGTTTTTGTAATAATTTAAAATAATTATTCCATTTATTTTTCCAATAATTAAACTATATAAAAAATTATCTAAAAATTTTCTAACAATCTTTACTATTACAAGTGAATTGGATCCTTTTTTAGAAGAAAATCGATAATTCTAATTGGTCTATGAAAATTTTGCTTAAAGCTAATATTATGAATAGCCACCAACTAATTTATTAATTTTTTGGTCATTTGCCACCCAATTTTTTATTACTGTTTTGCCGTTTATATACATTTTGACTACTTAAGGATGTTAAAATAAAAAATGGACACAAATGTTCCCATGCATTTCATGGGTATGAATCTAGTTGGCTGAAGAATACTCTACTGAAAAGATGATGACAATGTGGCGCACCTTTTTAAAGAGACCTTTTATAAGGCATTTAAGCCATTCTTATATGATACTTTTCTTTTCAGTTTTTTTCTCTTTTTACCTGCCTTTTTTCTTATGGAAATTTGCTATGTAAGCGAAATTGTGTTGTTCAGAAGAAAAGAAAAATGGTAATATTGGTGAATGTTTTCTGTATTTGAGGAATTCATATATTCTGTTCCAATATTGGTGTTTTACTAGTTTTTACTATTACCTTCTGAAATATGATGTGGGTAAATGTAAAAAATTCTAAAAAGGGAGTCGACATGTTTGAGCCCATCCTTGATTTTACTCATCTTCATATCGAGGTTAAAGTTACAAGCATATAAAAGAGCTACATCTTGATTTAGGAAAGATGCTTAAGTATATGGTGTTTTTTTTATTATTATATATATATGTACATGTGTATATCCCTTAACAATTAAAAGTAAGAAGTAAAAAAAAAGCTAGAAAGGGGAAAGAATCAATGAGACTTACTTTTGCTTCAAGATATTTGACATAGCATAAATTACCATCACTGCTCTAACAAGGACATATTTTCTTTTGATATCGGTTGCCATGAATCATAGGCACCTGGCTTCTTGACTCTCACAGCTCTCCTGCCCTCCCATAAGCCATCCAAGTGTCGGGATGTCTCATATGTCAAGGGATGTCCTCCTCCTCAGCTCCAAATTATAATCTTTTTCATTTCACTGTATCTAGTAGCAATAGCCCAAGGGATGCATAAGCCTTGCGTCCAGGCGTTTTTGGAGCAGACCAATTTGATGGGCAAGATCCAAAAGAGGCTAAATCCAAAACTTCATTCTTCAACTGGTGGTATTTCTCTATGTCTGCAGCCATATTGGTTACATTACTAGTTTTGACCTACGTTGAAAAAAATCTAAGTTGGACTCTTGGACTTGGAATTCCCTGTATTGTCATGGGTTTTGCACTAATCCTATTTTTGCTTGGAACTCTCACTTACCGGTTTCATGTTAATAGTGATGAAAGCAACCCCTTTCTGAGAATTGGTTGGATGTTTAAGAAAGCAGCTAGGAATTGGAGAGCCGCCTCCTCTGCAATATGCATGGGAGAGGATTGTCAGAGGATTCTGCCTTACTTGGATTCTCCACAATTCAAGTGAGTAGTTATTTTCTCATGCACTTTTAGGTTCCCAGAATAGCATTCTTTACCTTACAAAAGGTTGTCGATTTTTAACTTCTCATACAGTTTATGTATTGACATGTTTCATATGACTTAAAGTGGATTCTTAATCATTCGATCGGCTTCAAAGGTTTGGCAAGTAAAATTGTCATAAGATATGCATGAACCTAGGAACTATCTGCTTCGCTTAAACATTTCTTTTCCCTTTTTGTCATAGATTTCTAAACAAAGCATTGGTAGGACCTGATGGTTCGAAGGGAGGAGGGAAAGTCTGTAGTAATATCAGCAAGGTTGAACAGGCAAAGGCAGTTCTCAGGCTATTTACGATATTGGGAACACGTTTGGTTTATGGAATTGTATATTCACAGTCATCCACTTTATTTACAAAGCAAGGAGTTACAATGAACAGATCTATCAGTCCGAGCTTTGAATTACCAGCTGCTTCTCTGCAATCTTTTATTGCCCTGTCAATAGTTGTCTTTGTCGCTATCTATGACCGTATTTTGGTTCCTATCGCAAGAGCTATTACTGGAAAACCATCAGGTATAACTATGCTACAGCGAGTTGGAACTGGAATATTTGTCTCTGTTCTTGTCATGATCACTGCTGCTCTAGTTGAGAGGAAGCGTCTTGAAACTGCTCCAAAGTATGAGTTGGTTGAGAAGCCAAAAGCAACAATTCCTATGAGCATGGATGGTGTGGTTGGTACCACAGTATACATTGTTGGGAGTTTCTCAAGCATTTACCGTGGTTGGTTTGCAAGAGTTTTTCTATGATCAGGTGCCTAGTGAATTGAGAAGTACAGGTCTTGCTCTTTACCTTAGAATCTTCGGTGTAGGTGGCTTTCTTAGCAGTCTTCTGATCTCTCTGATTGAGAAAGGCACCGGTGGACATGGACATGATAGTTGGTTCTCAGATAACTTGAATAAGGCACACCTTGATTATTTTTACTGGCTGCTAGCAGGACTAAGTGCTTCAGCATTTACAGCTTTTCTGTATGTTGCTAAATCTTACGTCTATAATCAAGCTCGTAACTGGCAGAATCCAAGCCAAAACGCAGTTGAAGATGAAACTCCTATATCCCAAAGGGAAGGCAACATGCTTTAGTTTATTGAACTTCTGGGGTAATGGAGCATTTCAGAAAGAAAAACATTACATAACAAGAAAGGGTTGGTTTCTGCGCCTGCGTAGGTTACTGGGCAATGTTTAATGTGTGTGGTGTGTGTTGGGCGGGGATGAGCGCCATTTCCTCCGTGGTACCAAAACTGAGTGGTTTTTATTATGGGTGGCAATTGGATGGAAAAATAGTGTAAATTTAATGTGTGGAAAATTAATGGGAATGGGTAATTAAATATTTATTAATTTTAAATATTGGGTGTAATGAGTAAATAATAGGAATGAGTAATCTCATTATTCCAACGAAGGAAGGAAGGAAAAAATAGAAGTTAATAACTTTAAATCCAATTATAACAACTATAGTAAATCAAAGTCATAATAAAATAATAAGTAATACAAAAATTTTGAAACCCCACCGCGTCTCCACTGGATCTGTTCGCAGGAGTACCCTCAAAAAAAGGACCCTTTCCTTTGCCCAGCTGTTTCAGGTTAAGAAGATGTGAAAGCACATTTATCTCTATAAGAAGGGTACGTTAATAAGCTAACAGCCGTTGACGTTTTCCCAATATTTTTCGTAAACCTCTCTAAGATAAATCGTCTTTTTTGTGCAGTTCCAAATGTGAAGTAAGTCTCTGGATCTTATTGGTAAACCAGAATACTTGAAATTCAACCGAACCTCCAGCCTGGTCCAGTATGGAATGAACTTATAATCATGGAATCAACTCAATCATCCGATTATAAGTTCATAACCCTAGCCCATTCCCATTTTGGGCGGAATAGGTCTACTAATTCTTTGATTCCGGTTAGTAAGAACGATCTTGAATTAAGAAATACTATTATTGGGTATCAATGAGATCCCACTTAATTACCCAATAAATTCCCAATAGAAGGCTACAAAATGTTTTCAATTAAATCTAATTAAATTAATTTTTTTATTAAATTATTACTAATAATTAATTATTCAATATTATTCAATAATTTCCCATTTAACCATTCCTATTAGATTCGGGACTATAGAAATATTACTAATTCTTGTTTTTATATCCGAATTGGACTCGTACCTCCAATCCTTTGAAAATCCCACTCCCAATCCGTCATATGATTCTTATTTTAATGTTACGAATCACTATATGAATCCTCCAGCACTTCTGCAATATTTAAACCTGTAACTCTGTTAATTCTCTCTTCTTCCTCATCTGTAATAAAGAATCCCGGTTCATGAAGATTTGAATACCAAAATAGGCAAAAAACGTACATTGGTCATTGCGATATTAGCCCATCCTCCACCGGCTAAATCGGGTGTAATGATGCCTCGCGCCAGTAGAAGGTTGGCAGCAGGAGAAGATCAACTAGATAGAATGAGTGACTTGCCAGAAGAAATTTTACATTCTATCCTGGATCGCATGCCTGTTTCAGATGCAGCAAGGACAAGTATCTTGTCAAGATATTGGAGATTCATCTGGATGGCACACCCAAATCTCGTTTTCAATGAATGCTGGTATGAGAAGATCGCCAAAAGAAGAAGAAGCGAAGATGAATTTTTTCATGTCATTAACAAGATTCTGTTGCAACACATTGGGAACATTGAAAGTTTTACGCTTCACATTCCGCCAATAGTGAATTCCACTTCGAGAATTGATCAGTGGATGCTATTTTTGTCAAGGAATGGTATCAAGGAACTTGAACTCTCTAATACAAGTCAAAATCGAAATCCCTATAAGCTGCCTTCTTGCGTATTATGCTGTCCAACACTGACACGTTTAGTAGCTTCCAACTGTGTCTTTGAACCTCCAAAGTCACATGAAGCTTTTCGAAAACTTACTAGCCTTATCTTTCGAGATATAACTTTTGGGCCAAGTTTTGCAATGTCTGTGCTCAAAATTCCACTGCTCGAATATTTCCATATCAACTACTGCAGTGGCGTTCACCATCTTAATGTCTACATACCGAATGTGAGCCGTTTTTTCGTCACTCATAGTCGTGATGTTGATTTGAGTTGCTTCAAAACTGGAACAAGTGTGAGGGCCATAGCCTTTAGTTTGCCTGAAGTTGAAAATTCAGCTCTAAGAAAAAGGATCAGCGTGCCCATGCTTCTCGATAAATGGTCTCGTTTATGGTGGCTAGCGGTGGATGGTTCATTACTTAAGGTGAGGCAATCTACTGCTATTTATTTTTCTCAACCAAGAAAATTACTCATGCGATTCCTCATTAATTTACTTATTCTTTTGTTTTAAAGTCTCCAGATGAACATTTTAACCCAAAACATCTTTCGGAAAAAACTGATCACTTGCGTGTACTTCAGTTGCACTGGTTCAACTTTGCAGATTTGAAACAGATTGGTTCCGCCCTCTGCTTGCTTCGTAGTGTTCCCAACCTAAGGGCACTTGTGATACAAAAAAACGAGGCGAGTCTGAACAGAACTCGTTTTATTTAGAATTCCCTAGGCCTTTGAATTAGGAGTTTTAATTATACTCACTCATGTGTTGTCTTGTAGATCAATCCCAACATTAGCTCGGAAGATGAAGAAATTGTCTTAAAGCATTTAAACCCAGATGTCTTCGCAGGCTTGAAACTGCATGAGCTTAAATTTGTGATATTCCAGAATTTGAATGGTTCAAGGGCTGAGCTGCTTTTCATTAAGTTATTACTTGCACATTCTCCGTCACTTCAAGTGATACTAATTGAAGAGAGCGCAAGTCTTAGCAGTAGTGAAGAAGAGCTTCGAATTTTAAGAGAATTGATTCAGTTTCCTCGAGCTTCACCAGTAGCAGAACTAAAGTGTGTGAGGATGTTGATCCCAGATAGTTCTGCAACAAACACATTTGTAACTAGAGTGCGTACAATGTTGAAACCAATTTGGAGGGCACAATGAAGTCATTATAGTCAAGGACAAGCCTCCTTTGATTGGCATTAAACTAATGTATATATTAGAGAGAATGTTGTTAATATCTTATTCCATGTGATTTGAAGTTAAAACATTGCTTTATTTTGTTTGGATTGTTTTAAGGAAATTATTGGGAAGTTAAATCTAATATAGCTTGAAATCTAATTGGACTAAGAAAAGTTAAGAGACTAGCTAAACAGAGAAGTGTTTGACTGGATTTTAGAACCGCCTTGATCGACTCGCTGCTAAAGCTTGGAACCATTGTCCCTTGATCTGACTAATTTGTATTAGTTGAGAACATTTTATGTACTAAGCAAACTGAATTTGGAAGAGGTTACATAGGTAATTGACCTAAATGAACAAGAATTAGAACATTTTATGTACTAAGCAAACTATACCTATGAACTTTTTGCAACTAGCTCATACTTTATCTGCTGCCATTCTTCGTTCCGTGCAATTTGCTATGCCTCCTTTTGTTTCCTGCTTTTTGGCTGCCCAGCACTTTCCTCGCTTTTTCCAGTCCATTCCCTTGCTATAATTCCCTAGCCTACTGTATTTCTATCCTGTTAACCTTCAGTTGTTATATTGACAACCTTTGCTTAGGGGGGTTCTCACCTTTCCTCAGCAATCATGGTTTTCCGTCCTCTGACCACTGATGTCCTCGTGCATCTGAAATTGTACAAGCTGACTAATGAGCTGAATGGCTTTTCATTAAGTTATTACTTATTCTCCATCAGTTACAAAGGAGGATAATTGAACTGAGCAAAAGTCTTGGCATGGCAAGTCTTGAAGTTGCACCAGGATGCACCTATCACGGACAAGCAAGAGTCTTGACGCCATTAAAGAGCTCGAATTTAAAAAAAGAACTGATGTAGTTTGCTCGAGCTTCACCAGCAGCAAAACTAAGGTATTTGAAGCTGCACCAGGATATTTGTACAAAATCTGAAAATTCTGCATTCTTATTTGAACACTCTCTGCTTACTAATATTGGGCTGGCGTTATGGCTTACTTGGATAACTAATTAGTTGCGAGAGCAATTTGTTAGTCAAATGTAAAATCTAACCATGACAAACCACGCACTGAGGTTTCCTAATCCAATAAATCTCCTCTCTCTAATTCTTATCAGATCTCTTCATGGAAAATCAGAATCTCATAAATATCTTATCAACGAAATTTCCTCCCCTTAATTTTAATTTTAAATGTCCCCAATATCGGTTGCTTTTGTTTTTTTGTTTTTTTTTGTCTTTAGAAGTATCCCCACCCTCACTGGCTATCACTACAAGAAAAATAGCCTTTAGTGACCAAAATGTTGGTGACGACAATCAATTTGGTCACTAAATGGCCTCTTTGGCGACCACTGAGTGAGTTATCACTAAATCAAAGTCGTCATAACATCTTTAGTGACCAAATGGAAAATGTCATCACCAAGTTGTCACTGAATGTGGTGGCGCAAAAAAAGACTGGGAACTGCATTACAATTAGTGAATCAAATAGTTTGGTAATGAGGAATTGTCATCACCAAATGTTAGAAAATTAGTAATGACATTTTGTTTTCAGTAATTCATAAATACTATGTATATTTTTATGAATTATAATTGTAGAACGGTTTAGTGACGAGAAAATATCATCACCAAAAGTTACGAAATTAGTGACGATAATTTGTAGTCACTAATTCATAAATACTATGTATATTTTAGGAATTATAATTGTAGAACGGTTTAGTGATAAAATGTTGTCACCAAATTGGTAGTTGTAATGAATAAGGAATTTGCCAAAATAATAATTAAGAAATTGGTTTAAATTACAGTGAAATAATGATTTGGTTCTTGGACTAAGCAATTTTATTAGGTGAAACATGTTGTTTTTGGTGTGATATTTAATTTTTATTGATTATAGTACGGCACCTTATTCTTTACAATTTTGCAAAAATAATTTTGATAAGTATGTTAGGACACCCTAATATTTACAATTTTGCCCCCATAATTTTGACTTATTATATTAAGACATCTTATTAAGTACAATTAGTAGTTATAATGAATAAGAAAATGCCGAAAAATAATAATTTAAAAAATTGGGTTAAATTATTTGATACATTCGGCTAAGCACTCTCACAAGGCCAAAAATGTCCTTTCTATTATCACCCTTATTTTCTATTAATTGTACTATGGCACTCTTTGCTTTAGAATTTTGCCAACATAATGTTGATACTTATGTTAAAACACCTTGATATTTACAGTTTTACCCCTATAATTTAGACGAATTCTATTAAGACATCTTATTAAGAATAAGTAGTAGTTGTAATGAATAATTATAAACTACAAGAAAATAGGCCTTTAGTGACATAAGTAGTATGTATTGATGGAGAAATGTCCATTGGGTTATGTATTGGGCCATAAATATTTAGTGAGACCATAGTTATCAAAATCGCGATCCGGATAGTAGACTCGTACGATTCTACAATCCAAATATGCAAAATCGATTCTAAATTGTATAGAATCAATCACTATGTAGAATCGGTTCGAATCGGTATAATCGTTCGATTCTACTGATTCTAAACGATCTCAAGGGGAAAAAACCAAAAGGCAGCCAATTTAGCCAAAACGACGTCGTTTTGTTAGCCAATCTACCCTAACAAAGCTTTGTAACCTTTGTCTCTCCCCGCTTCAAAAGAACAAAGCTCGCTGTAACCTTTATAAATAATTTCTCTGTCTGCCGCCACCACCTAGCACAACCAATGAGCCCAAGCCGGCAAGCTCCTTTGTCACCGCCCTCTCAACACCTAAAGCTACCCAATCTTCTCTCCCCACTGAATCCTCTCACTGCCAGAAGCGTCGAGCTCGCTATCGAAGTCGAAGCTCTACCCAGCACCAGCCGACTTCATTGAACATCTTGAAGCCGAAAGAGAAAGTTCCTCATTGCAGCTTCATCCTTAGCAAGGTTCCCATTTACTAATTTTGCAAAGAAAAGAAAGTATTTATTATGCCCAAAAATTATTTGTAAGAATGTCTGAGTAAAATTATGAAAGACCATCTTTCCCTAATTTTTTTTTTCAATTGCAATATTGATCAATTGCTTTCACTTAGGTTATTTTATGCTGCATAAATTCATCAGTTTTTGCTCCATTACTGCTCTCCTGCTCCATTTCATGATATGCTCCGCTAATGCTCTAGTTTATCTATTTATTTGTCATCGGTCTAATAACAATGATAATAATTTGTTTAATTGTGATTGAGAGCTTATAATGAGATTAGATGTACGTTTTTGTTGTCTCTGCAAGTCATTGTCTTACAATCATGTTAATTCAATTATATTGTAGGCATGCTACAAATGGAAATTTAACTAGCTATGTTTAAATAAGAGGTGAAACTCTATATAAGTGTGATTAATGCAGAGTGTTTGTGCTTTTCTCAGCTTCGTATCTCACTCCTAAATGTGCTACTTAATTGTGCTTAGCGAGCTCATAGTTCTGCTCAACCACATTTTATGTTTCCAATTGTCTTCTTTGCTAACATATCCCCCTACTTCTCTTTGCTTATCTACAATTCTAAATTTTTCTAACGAAATTGTTTTATCCTTTGTTTCCAATCTCTGTGTATAATTTGGTGATTCGTATTTTGTTTATTACTTGTTCTCTACTGCACATTGTTTTCTTTGTCTGGTTTATTTGTAAACATGCATGATGGATGTGCTTTTGCTATTCGTTAATTGGTTTATTTGTAAACATGCATGATGGATTTGCTTTTGCTTAGGGGCAAACAGAAATAGTCAACGCGCACAACTTGAGCCAATGGCACTCTTCTTCCCTCTAGGAAAAATGGTTTAACCATTGGAGCCATCTAAACAGGATTTTGATCTTTGTGTACATAAAGTCTTTTCTCTTCAACATGATGGTACTTACGGCTCTAGTTAAAATCTTTTATTGCATTATAGCATGATCAAATGATTTGGACAATGTATTCTATCATTGAGGAACATGATGGTACTACATATGAAGCTTTTGAACTTTATATGGTGTATTAATGGATTACATGAACACAAACTCACTAATTCTTCACCTCAAAACTTTTTAATGATGCGTTGATGCAAAGTTCAATAAAGGGATCTAATTTTTTTTTTTTTAAACACCATACATCACGATGAGAGATTCCTATATTGACTTTTGCACATGACTTTGATGAGGATGATATGTAGTTTGTGTAAAAATATTTATATTGTTAAATTTGTGTTGTACTTTAATTTGTTATTAAATTTAATGTTTTAGCTAAAAGTCTATTTGGATGCGAAATTTTTCATGTTTTGATAATTTAAAATGCATTATATATTTTATTTGGTGCTATTATTATTTTGTGTAAAATATGGTTGAATGATTGAATGATAATTGTTTGTTGTTAAACAAGATTTGGACAAAATTCAGAACGCATATACATTATATGTTTTATAATGTTAATTTTTTACAATTTAGCGCAAGTACACAACTTATTATTGTGAAAAAATTAGTGTAGATGATAAAATATGACCTTAAAAATTTCAACTAGTGCAAATTTTAACTAACATCTCGCTGATGCGATTTCTTCTTTACGATTGCGGCCTTCTTGCTTGAAGATAATAGTCCAATAGGGTGTACGAACAGTGAGGTGTGCAAATAATAGGGTGTGAGAATAAATTTTGTTGAATCGATAAAACAGGTTCTGAGCCAAAAAAAAAAAAAGATGGGGTGAAGTGCTATCTCTCTGCGTTCTATAATAGAATAGAGGGGTATTGTAGTCTTTTTTTGGATGAAAGTGTTATAATAGAAAACAAAAAAAGAAATGTGCTATTTTTGTAAAGTTAATGGTCAAATGTGCTATATTTATAAATTTCTCAAAAAATTTTGAGTTTAACAAATAAAATAACTATATTTCGTCTTTTTAAAATAAAAATTTTAACAAAATTGTACATAATTTTATTAAATTTTGTCTTTTTAAAAATTTAATAAATTTTTTTTAAAGTATATCAAAATTTTTGATATCTTTTTTGTTTTTAAATTTTATCTTTTTAATTTAAAATTATTTATTATATAGTTTAAATAATTTTATTAAATTTTTATTTTTAAAATTTGTTTTTTTAAAAAAAATTAATAAAAAATTTTAAACTATATTAAATTTTTTTAAAAAATTTAAATTTTTTGCTCTTTCTAGTTAAATTAATTTGTAGTTAAGAGGAATGATTGATATTTTTTCACGAGATTGAATTTATATATTACAAGGAAAATGATAAATGATATTATCTCTAAAATAAATGACCGGTTAATAATCGTACAGGTTAGCCAACAATCATCATCACTTGCTTCAACAGCAAAAATCACGTTTTGGTCAAAATATTATTGTATATTTTGTTTTTTGTTACCATCATATTTCGTCACTAAGAAGAGTGACTTGAGAGAATTGGGTTCAACCATGGCTGCCTCGGCCGACATTGCAGAGGCCATCGTCGAGACCCCGTTCTTATCAAATAACGACGTCGTGGAAGGAAAAGTCAATTACAAAGGCCGCCCGGCGAAGCGGTCCAAATCCGGTGGATGGGGATCCGCCCGCTTCATCATCGGTATCAACCACCTCGTCGTTTCACCTCCGTTTCTCAATTCTAATTTCAGAAGAATTTCAATTTTATGTGTTGGAATTGTTGATGTGTTTTCTTAAAGGTGTGGAGATGGCAGAGAGATCTGCTTTTTATGGAATAAGTGCAAATTTGATTACTTACCTGACGGGCCCACTAGGCCAATCCACCGCCACGGCGGCGGAGAATATAAATGCTTGGTCGGGAACGGCGTCGCTTCTGCCGCTTTTGGGTGGTTTCGTTGCCGACTCCTTCCTCGGCCGTTACCGCACCATTATTGTGGCTTCTGTACTCTACACCCTGGTTAGTTGTATTTGTACTTTGTGCTTAGCATTGTGTACCTCGGTCATTTGATTGTTTATGCAGTTGTGTCTCTATAATATGATGATAGTTAGAGTTGTCTTTGTGAGTAAATTATGTACTCCCTCCGTTTAAAAAAAAAAAAAAAAAGGGTCCGGATTTAGATGTAATTTTTATTAGTTATTAGGTATAATACATTGCACTAACTAAATATATAATTTTATATTTTTATTCTTATTTTTTAATTGTGATTATACGCAATTATTAATAGTAAAGATATTTTAAGAATTTTGTTTGCAAGCATACTCTTTTTTGGATAAAAAAGATTTTTGAAAGTGAACTATTTTTTTAGATTGGAGGGAGTATTAATTTGCCTTAGGCTATATATTTTGGTTTATGATTTGTTTGAAATATGAAAATTTTGATAAGAATTTTTTATTTAAAAAAGTGTATTGGTAGGAGAATAAAAAATGTGTGAGAAGGAAATTTTTTAAAATAATGTGACGTAATTTTAGTAGAATTTTAAATTTTAAATTTAGATTTAAATTTTCAAATAAAATAATTTTTTTCTGTATTTTTTTCTCCTTGAAAAAAGTTAACGTTTCTTAAATAGAGGAAGAACCAAACATAGCCTTAGCTTGTTGGATAAATCACTGTGAGTAAGTTTTATTGGGTTTTTTTTTTTTTTTTAGTATGTAAAAGTACATTAAATATTAATTATTTTTAAAAAATACTGCTTAGTTAACAAATTAAAATTTGAAAGTTTAAAATCAACAGAAGTTTGATTAGCTTACTAGTAACCTTGAGATTTTTAATAATAAAACTCAGCGCATTTTTATAATTATCTCTTGATTTGGAAAAAAAGTTCAATTTTAACATTTCTTTAATCCAGAAAAGTGTGTGAAATTTTTATATGACAATGTATAATTCAATACATTTAACAGTACATTAAATGTATGGTATTTTGTAATTTGAAAAAAAAATTATATCAAATCAAAGGTAAATTATTTTTTTGGTACGGAGAAAGCACTAATAAAACATTATTGTAAGTACACACTTAGAGAACAAAATGCTTTATTAGCTGTGTGACTAAATGTACTAAACTTTGCTGGATATGCTTTATTAGCTATGTTAGTGAATGTCCTAAACTTTGCTCTTGTACGCAGACCAATAGAGAAGAATACGCTTCATTGGCCATGTCAACAAATGTCCTAACAAAATCAGACTTATCATGTCTTATTAAGATTTTGAGTTCTCTCCTCTCTTATCATGTAGATAATAATTAGTAAGGCTTACTACGTAAAAAAATTATTAACGGTTTCCTCCTTCAAAAGTAACTGTTGTCAAAATTAAGTAGCCGATTAAGTAACCGTAATTAGATGCAAATAGAAAACAAAAAAGTAATCTCTACCCTTGTCCTTTTGGCAAAAACAAATATTCTATTCATTAGCTACATTGCCTTTCTATTCTATCGGCTTCCTTTTTTCAGCATCAACAACACCTTTATCCCAAACTAGTTAGGGTCAGCGAAATCATCATTGATGAACCTATTTTGGGTTCATCTCATAAAAGATAGCTCTGTTTTATGCTGACTCGCAATACCTGACAAAACCCTCCTCCTTTACCCTGGTTTGGGATAGGCTATGCAAATATGCACAGGCGGAGTTTATCGGCTTCCTTTTTTATTTATTAGAAATTTTACTAAAACCAAAACTTATCCAAATGACTTTAAATCTTGTCAAAATTTTTTAATACTATTTTCAAAAATCAACACTCTATCAAATTTTGAATATGATTTTCTTTTCATCTGTAGAATTCAATCTTGCCTTTATATATTAGAACAAATATGAAAAAGTTAAAACCATGATTTGTTGGAAAAATCTTCATTGAGTTGAGCCCCTGGTTCCCCTCTTGTGAATTCATGGTGTATTTTTTTTCTAATTTTTTATTGATCATAATGTGTTAATAATTGTTTATTTGTAATGAAAAAATCTGTAAGTTTTTTCTTATTAATTGTTCTCTATAGATCTTTTTATTAATATTTTACAAATC
Source organism: Gynochthodes officinalis (assembly GCA_020080225.1). Classification (NCBI taxonomy): domain Eukaryota; kingdom Viridiplantae; phylum Streptophyta; class Magnoliopsida; order Gentianales; family Rubiaceae; genus Gynochthodes; species Gynochthodes officinalis. The sequence goes on from CM034620.1 coordinate 16,905,094, forward strand.
TACTTATGTAATTGTTGCCATGTTGCCACTTAAATTTTATTTCAGAATTGGGAAGATTTACAACATGAGAAATCCAATTAAAACGGTCTATCAGTAGTAGGAGTCCAATTTGAATCCAAAAGTTTATCTATATGAGATAATATTGATGAAAACAATATACATTTCCTTTTATGGATACACTACCACACGAAAATTCATCTTCTGCAAGCCAATCTCTTCATCATAGAATCATTTAGTACTTGTGCAAGTGCAAGTCTACCTCTTCAATGGATACATCAAAGCCCACTCCCCCACAAATCCATTTTCACCGTATACAAACTCATCTCTTCACCATGGACTAACAATATCTATGAACACAACATACCTCTTCTTCACAGATACACTATCACATCAAAAGCCCAATTCCTGTATGCCTATTTTTTTCACCATAGACCCATTTGTTGCCCATGCAAGCCCATCTCTTCACCATATACATCAAAGCCCACTCTCCCGCAACTTCATCTCTTCACCTGATACCTGATACCCTTTTCCCATTTACTAACCGTTACTAATCTGATATTACAAACCTACTTGTCTACAAGTTGTTTGTCATACTAAGCAGGCTGGCCCATCTTTACACCATAAACATCAAAACCCACCCTCCAATAAATCCATCTTTTCACTATAGACTAATTTAGTGCCCATATAGTAAACTACTATTATAATTAGTGAGTTTTGGGTTCTTCCCACCTTTTAGATGGTCTAGTTTTTCTTAACTTTTCCAATATAAACCGGTATCCATAAACACAGCAAAAATCATGTAGTATTTTAGTCCACTATTGTGTTTTTGTAACAATTTAAAAGAATTATTCCATTTATTTTTTCCATAATTAAACTATATAAAAAAATTATCCAAAATTATTCAAACAATCTTTACTATTCCAAGTGAATTGGATCCTTTTTTAGAAGAAAAGCCATAATTCTAATTAGTCTATGAAAATTTTGCATAAAGCTAATATTATGAATAGCCACCAACTAATTTATTACTTTTTGGTCATTTGCCACCCAATTTTTATTACTGTTTTGCTGTTTATATACATTTTGACTACTTAAGGATGTTGAAATAAAATATGGACACAAATGTTCCCATGCATTTCATGGGTATGAATCTAGTTGGCTGAAGAATACTGTGTTGAAAAGATGATGATAATGTGGCGTACCTTTTTAAAGAGAGATTTTTTAAGGCATTTAAGCCATTCTTATATGATACTTTTCTTTTCAGTTTTTTTCTTTTTTTACCTACCTTTTTTCTTATGGAAATTTGCTATATAAGCGAATTTGTGTTGTTCAGTAGAAAAGAAAATTGGTAACATTGGTGAATGTTTTCTGTATTTGAGGAATTCATATATTCTGTTCCAATATTGGTGTTTTACTAGTTTTTATGATTACCTTCTGAAATATGATGTGGATAAATGTAAAAAATTCTTAAAAGGAAGTCGACATGTTTGAGCCCATCGTTGATTTTACTCATCTTCATATCAAGGGTTAAAGTTACAAGCATATAAAGAGCTACATCTTGATTTAGGAAAGATGCTCAAGTATATGGTGTTTTTTTTTTTTTGTTTTTCATAAATCCCTTAACAATTAAAAGTAAGAATTAAAACAACATTAGAAAGGGGAAAGAATCAATGAGATTTACTTTTGCTTCAAGATATTTGACTTAGACAGCATAAATTACCATCACTGCTCTAACAAGGACATATTTTCTTTTGGTATCGGTTGCCATGAATCATAGGCACTTGGCTTCTTGACTCTCACAGCTCTCCTGCTCTCTCATAAGCCATCCAAGTGTCGGGATGTCTCAAATGTCATGGGATGTTCTCCTCCTCAGCTCCAAATTATCGTCTTTTTCATTTCACTGTATCTACTGGGAATAGCCCAAGGGATGCATAACCCTTGCGTCGTGGCTTTTGCAGCAGACCAATTTGATGGGCAAGATCCAAAAGAGGCTAAATCCAAAAGTTCATTCTTCAACTGGTGGTATTTCTATATGTGTGCAGCCATAGTGGTTACATTACTAGTTTTGACCTACGTTGAAGAAAATCTAAGTTGGGCTCTTGGATTTGGAATTCCCTGTTCTGTCATGGGTTTTGCACTAATCCTATTTTTGCTTGGAACTGTCACTTACCGGTTTGATGTTAATAGTGATGAAAGCAACCCCTTTTTGAGAATTGGTTGGATGTTTATGAAAGCAGCTAGGAATTGGAGAGCCTCCTCTGCAATATGCATGGAAGAGGATTGTCAGAGGATTCTGCCTTCCTTGGACTCTCAACAATTCAAGTGAGTAGTGATTTTCTCATGCACTTTTAGGTTCCCAGAATAGCATTCTTTACCTTACAAAAGGTTGTTGATTTTTAACTTCTCATACAGTTTATGTATTGACATGTTTCATATGACTTAAAGTGGTTTCTTAATTATTCTATTGGCTTCAAAGGTTTGGCAAGTAAAATTGTCATAAGATATGCATGAACCTAGTAACTATCTGCTTCGCTTAAACATCTCTTTTCCCTTTTTGTCATAGGTTTCTAAACAAAGCATTGGTAGGACCTGATGGTTCGAAGGGAGGGGGGAAAGTCTGTAGTAATATCAGCGAGGTTGAACAGGCAAAGGCAGTTCTCAGGCTATTTACGATTTTGGGAACATGTTTGGTTTATGGAATTGTATATGCACAGTCATCCACTTTATTTACAAAGCAAGGAGTTACAATGGACAGATCTATCAGTCCGAGCTTTGAATTACCAGCTGCTTCTCTACAATCTTTTATTGCCCTGTCAATAGTTGTCTTTGTCGCTATCTATGACCGTATTTTGGTTCCTATCGCAAGAGCTATTACTGGAAAACCATCAGGTATAACTATGCTACAGCGAATTGGAACTGGAATATTTGTCTCTGTTCTTGTCATGATCACTGCTGCTCTAGTTGAGAGGAAGCGTCTTGAAACTGCTCAAAAGTATGGGTTGGTTGAGAACCCAAAAGCAACAATTCCTATGAGTGTGGTGTGGTTGGTACCACAGTATACATTGTTGGGAGTTTCTCAAGCATTTACCCTGGTTGGTTTGCAAGAGTTTTTCTATGATCAGATGCCTAGTGAATTGAAAAGTACAGGTCTTGCTCTTTACCTTAGTATCTTCGGTGTAGGTGGCTTTCTTAGCAGCCTTCTGATCTCTCTGATTGAGAAAGGCACCAGTGGACATGGACATGATAGTTGGTTCTCAGATAACTTGAATAAGGCACACCTTGATTATTTTTACTGGCTGCTAGCAGGACTAAGTGCTGCAGCATTTACAGCTTTTCTGTATGTTGCTAAATCTTACGTCTATAATCAAGCTCATAACTGGCAGAATCCAAGCCAAAACGCAGTTGAAGATGAAACTCCTATATCCCAAAGGGAAAGCAACATGCTTTAGTTTATTGAACTTCTGGGATAATGGACCATTTCAGAAAGAAAAACATTACATAAAAAGAAAGGTTTGGTTTCTGTGCCTGCGTAGGTTATTGGCCGATCAGCATGTCATTGAGATTCTTACGGTTGCATGTGAGATAAAGAATTGTTGCTATTGATTTCTTTGTCAGGTAAGCTATGTGGATCAGTTTAGGGTGTTCAGAAAGTAGGATTGTACAGTATATACAGAAAGTAGGACTAAGTGCTGCAGCATTTACAGCTTTTCTGTATGTTGCTAATTCTTACGTCTATAATCAAGCTCATAACTGGCAGAATCCAAGCCAAAACGCAGTTGAAGATGAAACTCCTATATCCCAAAGGGAAAGCAACATGCTTTAGTTTATTGAACTTCTGGGGTAATGGAGCATTTCAGAAAGAAAAGCATTACATAACAATAAAGGTTTGGTTTCGGCGCCTGCGTAGGTTACTGGCTGAATAGCTTGTCACCGAGATTCTTATGGTTGCATAGGAGAAAGAATTTTTGCTCTTGATTTCTTTGACAGGTAAGCTATCTGGATCAGTTTAGGCTGTTCAGAAAGTAGGATTGTATAGTATATACAACTTGTTCAAGGAACTGTGGTATAAATGTGGCATTGTATTTGCATTAATTGTAATGGATGGAGCAATATACAGGGTCAAAACCAGAAATTAGAATAAGCGGACTAAAATATATGGTTTCTTGAGTTCACATTTTTCCCTGGGAGTTTCTGAAGCATAGGTTGTATGTACCATTCATTTAATAATTTCTGCAAAAGATAATATCATTTATCACCTTCATAGTTTTGTAATATATCAAATCAAATCTTGTAATTTGAAAAAATATCAATTGTCCCTCTTGACAACTGGTCAATTTAATTGGCGGGCACAAAAAGACGAAAAAGTTTTTAAAAAATTTGATATAGTTTAAAATTTTTTATTAAATGTTTTAAAAAAAATTAATTTAAAATAAAATTTTAATAAAATTTAAAGACAAAAAAGATATAAAAAAAATTTGATATACTTATAAAAAAATTTATTAAATTTTTAATAAGACAAAAAAGATGAAATTTAATGAAATTATGTACAATTTTGTTAAAAATTTTATTTTAAAAATACGGAATATAGTTATTTTATTTTTTAAACTTAAAATTTTTTATGTCTTCTTCATCTTTAAATTTTATTAAATTTTTTTTTCTAAATTTCATTTTTTTAGTATGAAAAATTTTATTAATTTTTTTTAAAAAAAATTAATAAAAAATTTTAAACTATATCAAATTTTGTGAGGACTTTTTCGTCTTTTTGTACTTTCCAATTAAGTTGAGTGGTAATTAAGAGGGGCGATTGATATTTTTTCAAACTACGTTTAAAAAAATTAATAAAAAATTTTAAACTATATCAAATTTTGTGAGGACTTTTTCGTCTTTTTGTACTTTCCAATTAAGTTGAGTGGTAATTAAGAGGGGCGATTGATATTTTTTCAAACTACGTAATTTGATTTGATATATTGTAAAACCACAAAAGTAGTAAATGATATTATCTCTTTCTAGTTTCTACAAAATTTTCAATATGTGGTGCTTTTAATAATAATTTTGGTAAAGTTACACCCCTTTTAGATGAATTCCCTCCTGAAAACAACTTTTTATAAGAAATTTCATTCTACATATGACCGACCCATCACGGATACAAAAAGGAAAGCCCAATATTTGAACTCCATCTCAGCAGAATGGGTCAAATCCCATATGGGCTGATTTTATCTTTAATTTCCAGACAGGCTTGAGGAGCTGAGACAAAAGGCCAGAATTAATTTCTTCAAGCAGCGAAGCTGCAGTGGGTGACAGATGCTGTTTTACTGAATCCAATTTGTCCAATCCTTCTTGATTATTATTCACTTCATTTTCTATGATGAATCATCTTCAACTAATCCACCTTCCAAAACCTTTGTTTTAGTAAACTTATTGCATTTTATCTTTAAATCACCCCCATTTTTCTTATTTTCTCGAATTTTTCTACGTCTATTTTGTTTTGTGTCTTCATATGTAGAGTTTGGCACCCAAAAAAACGTCAAGTCTTTTATATATATATATATATAATTTTTGTTCTTTATTTTTTTGAATGAACAAAGCTTTGAAGGGAATAAAATATTGAGTATCTACCTTTCTCAAAATTTGAATTTATTACTAACTGGGCCATGTTTTTTTGAAAAACTGTCAATACATTTGATAAACTTATAAATAAAAAATTATCAAAATAATTTTCACAAATATACAAATACTTTTTTTCTTGTTCACATTTAAAATGATAAAAAATAATCATTTATATTTTATTAGTGTATTTTTTAGTCTTTGCTAAATTTACATTTATTTTTTCATTTAAATATTCCTCATGCGTCTCACGTGATTTTTAACGTAAGAGTGAAAGATGAAAACAACCTAATCATGCTCCACCTTTAACCATTATTCCAATTCTTCTATACATAACTTTTGGCCAGTTCTTACTGTGCAGGTTTGCTAAAGGTTAATGGAGATTTCTTCTTTAGAGCAAAAAGTCTTCACAGCACAAATTTTTGTTGATGTAGGATCTTGAGAAAGATTGACAAATATCAGAGTCTTCGAGTCTCCACCTAAACAAGGCTGATTACAACAAAGTGTTGGTGAAAAGTTATATGTCCAATCAGCGACAGCCAAACAATTTCTTAGCAGCATTCCATTACATAAAGCTCTCACACAGAAGTCATAGAAACAGCCGAATGCCAATCAATAATGGGAAATTTGCATATATAGCAGGGTTGACCGTTGACTTTGCAAATAAGCACCCTCCTTTTTTTCCTTGCAAACATAGCACTTCAGGGCTGAACAAAGACCAACATACCCCTCTCTCACTTCAGTTCATAGCATCTCTTCTTCGATTTTTTCTCTCTAAACTCTCTAAATTCGCAGACCCTCTCTTCTTCGGTTTTTTAGTCTAAGTTCGCAGACCCCATTGTGGCGTAATTTCTTGTCTCTCTAAGTTCGTAGAAGTTTGCAGACCCCATTTGCTCAGTTGCTTTACTCAGTAATTCTTCATTTTCTTAACACTACAAAACTCCCTCTACAACAAAACAATATATATCACCCGTTTTCATGGCAAGCACAAAAGGAGGACCATCATCTTCAAGTAAGAATGTGCAGGCTCACAAGGTCAGTCGAAATTGAACTACAAATTGTCTTTTTATTCTTATGAATTCATACTGAGAGTGTTTTGATAGAGTGCAGTGTTATTGAATGTTGGAATTTGAGTTGGGTTTGTTTGAATTTTTAATTGGTTTTTGACAGAAGTGAAATTTGGTCGAACCCTAGGTCGAGTAATTAGTCGAGCCATATTGTTGGTCGAGTATTTAGTCGCGTTAATATTCGAGCCTGAAGTGGAGTAACAGTATACGTCGAGTTAATAGTCGAGTTTAGGGTCGAGTTTAATTAGTGCTTGGACCATAAATGCAATTTGGTCGATCATAGGTCGAGTAATTAGTCGAGCCATATTGTTGGTCGAGTATTTAGTCTTGTTAATAGTCGAGCCTGAAGTCGAGTATTCATATTGAGTTAATAGTCGAGCAAATTATCAAGCAGCATGTTACTTTTATTTTCTTTCATGTCTTGCAGGAGAAATCGGTTATCGTATCTGAGAATATGCAAGAAGCAATGAATGCTCTCGGCCCCGACATAGCGGAGCTGGCAGAGAGATGCCAGCAAAACGCTGCCCGCTTAGAAAAGGGCGTCAAAGATTTAAAAGAAGGAGTCAACCGTTTGGATGCTCGTGTTGACAAGTTGGAACATAAGGGCGTCAAACGTGTTGCGAAGCAGACGGCCAAATTGGATGCTCGTCTTGACAAGTTGGAGGCCAAAATTCGGCGTTTACAAAATGCCATGGGAAATGATTCTGAAGAAGTTGGAACTGTTTCCGAAGTGGACGAGTGTAGTAGCGCAGTTGAAGACAATTGACATGTTTTAACTTTGTATTAGTCTTTACTTTTATTTTAAGGACCATTGTGTTTTAAGAAATTGTCAATTTTACTTTTGTGTTTGGAACAATTTGTTGTTATATTGAATTTTGATATAATTTAGATCTTGCTCGATTTCAGTCAAGTATCATTTTTACTTTTGTCACTGTTACTCGACTTCAGTGAAGGTTTAGTGTTTTTAAAATTTTATTAAACTCGACCAAAAACTCGACCCAATTACTAAGTCTAATTTGTTTAAACATTCTTCTTCTGCAGACCAAATACTCGACAAAAAACTCGACCTAATACTAAGTATAGTTGTTTCTTAATTTTAATTTTACTCGACCTAATACTAAGTATAGTTGTGTTGTTAATTTTATTTTCACTCGACCGAAAACTGGACAGAAAACTCGACCTAAAAATTAGTCTAGTTTATTTTTTAAATTTATTTTCGCTTGCAAAAAGACCCTCATGTCGCTTGATTCCCTCTTTATTTTCGCACTCAGAGCGGCCGTTGCTCTTCATTCGCCCTCTCTCTTGTTTTCGAAAACCTATCGCCAGGCCGTTCCTCTTCATTTTCTTAACACTTCAAAACTTCCGGATTCAACAAAACATTACATATCACCCGTTTCAATGGCAAGCAGAAAAGGAGGACCACCATCTTCAAGCAAGAAAGTGCAGGCTCTCGAGGTCGAGGTCAGTCGATATAGAACTAAATTTTTTTTTCCTTATGAATGTATGAATGTATGTATGGCCAGTGGTTTACTAATATCATCATTGTGGTTCTCTGAACGATTTATTGATACAGGTTTTGCCTATTCATCATTTGCCTGTAATCCACTTTATTCCAAAATCTGTTCTGACCCTTAAAGGCTAATAAGAGTTTCAATGAACCAAACCCAAAGATATTTAGTCCCTCGTAGGTGTAAATATACACTAAATATTACATGCTGTTCTCAAATGCATGGAATATAGCATATATGCAAAATGTGACAAGGAAAAAGGCCTGAGATTATACTCAAATATTAATCTCGAGAAATAAAAAATTATCTCCATGTTGGAATTTGAGTTGGGTTTGTTTGAATTTGTAATTGGTTTTTGTCGATCATAGGTCGAACCCTAGGTCGAGCAGTTAGTCGAGCCATATTGTTTGTCGAGTAATTTGTCTCGTTATTAGTCGAGCCTGAAGTCGAGTTAGTAGTCGAGCAAATTATCAACAGCATGTGACTTTTATTTTCTTTCATGTCTTGCAGGAGAAATCGATCATCCTATCTCAACCCGCGCAAGAAGCAATGAATGATCTAAAACGTATGAATAAGGCCGTCAAACGTGTGTCGGCCGCAAATTGGAGGCTCGTGTTGACAATCTGCATGCCAAATTGCGGCGTTTAACAAATGCCCTTGATGCCCTTGGAGGAAATGATCATGAAGAGGGCGATTGTAGTATACGATTGAAGACAATTGACATGTATTAGTCTTCACTTTTATTTTATTCGATTTGCTTTTAAGTTTCTTTCTATTAGTTTATGAACGTTTATTAAGAAACTTTGTATTTTGAAGGTTTATTTATTTTATAAAATTTTAGACTAAAACTCGACCAAAAACTCATATTCTCGACCTAAAACTCGATTAAAAACTTGACTTAATGATTAGGGTAAATTTTTAAAAATTCTTTTTCTACGACCTTATACTAGACCAAAACCAAAAAACCCGACCTAACGATATGACTAAATCTGTAAGACTAAATTTCTAAAAATTCTTTTCCGCTCGACCTTTACTCGACTAAATTTTGATAAGACTAAAATTTAATAGAAAGTATAGTTTTGTTTAATTGGTAATTTTTAGTTTTATTTTTGCTCGACTGACTACTCGATAAAAAACTGGACCTAATAATAATAAGTCTAGTATCGTTTTTTATTTTATCTTCGCGCGTAAAAAGACCTACATGCCCCTCTGTTTTGAAAGAAAACCAAAGGTCGCGCGAACTGAAACATATCATAACCGACTTCTGCAAACATCTTGAGTACCTTCAATTATTCATTCGAGCAGTCATCTTCAACCTCATAGCTTTCTTCATCCATTTCATAACCCATTCCAATCATTCAATCATTTTCAATGGCACGAACAAGGGGAGCACCATCTACCACCAAGGCGGCCTCGACTGCCATAGAGAAGAAGGGGAAGAAGGATACTCATCACCGCGAGGTAAGCTCTATATTGCAGAAAATGCTCATTTCATTATTCTTTTGGTTCATAGTGTAGATATTTTACACACTGGGTTGTATGAGAGTATTGTAGGTCGATAAAGGTTGAGGGCGATAAAGGTCAGACAGAAGAGTATTGTATAAGAAGTCGAGCTCTGGGTCGAGCCCTAGGTCGAGCACTAATAAAAAGTCGAGTTTCATGCCGAGTTTCACAGTCGAGTCATAGGTTAACTGTTAGTCGAGTTTAACAGTCTGTAACATTAGGGTAACTGTTAGTCGAGTTTAACAGTCGAGTCATAGGTTAGTCCAGCTAAAGGGTTTAGGGTTTAGGGTTTAGGGAAAAACATATATAAGGTCAAGTTTTTAATGTCGATCTGAATTCGAGAATGAGGTTGAGTACTATTTGTCGAGTAATTCAGGTCGAGTTTATAGTCGAGTGTTTGGTCGAGTACTATATGTCCAGTAATTCAGGTCGAGTTTATAGTCGAGTGTTTGGTCGAGCGTAGTCCCGATTTACTTCACCTCTATCTTCAACCCTAATTTACTACACCTCTTTTCCTCAGGACCCTCTAAAGAAGCAAATGGTTGTTCAATGTGATTTCTTCAATGCCAAGGTGTCACAGTATTGCTACTATGAAGCAAATATTCTACGAATAAGGACTAAACTAACCGGGCAGCAGAAAGACATACTTAGACGGGAGAGCAGTCTGGCCGGAATTGCTTTGGACCACCAACATACATTTTGGTGTAAACAGATAATCCACAGCGTGCTATTGCGCCAATTAAAGTCAGATGAGTCAAACAAGGCGGACAATGCGATGTACTTTAATTTCGCGGGCAAGAAGGTGAGATTTGGAAGGAGGGAGTTTGCACTAATCACTGGGTTAAGGATGGGAGATTTTGATCGCGAGTACGCCAAATACCAGGCACCTGATGGTCCGAGTTTGATTAGTAAGTATTTGACTGGGGAAGATCGGCACGAAGACACAACGTACGCGGACGTTTTCAAAGCATACGATCAAATTTCCTCCAGCTATTCGGACGAAGTTGTTGTGTCCCTGACTTTGTTATTGCTATACACCTCCATTCTCGGGGAACAAAAGAGAAATCACATTGAGGACAAGGTCGTTCATCTGGCATGCGACTGGAAGAAATTTGATGTGATGCCTTGGGGGGAAATTTCTTTTAGGGCAACAGTCGATAGTGCGCGCAAGGCAATGACCAATGCCCTAAAACAAACTAGGGACGTCGATAATAGGACGTACACTGTTGGGGGCTTCCCAGTGGCGCTAGGGGTAAGGATTTACGATCCATAAGCATATTTAATTTTGTGTTTTTCCTGATTCGAAAGAACTCATTATTTTCCAATCATAGGTGTTCGCATATGAGTTGATGCCGCATTTTGAACGCTTCTCATTGGTTGAAAGGGTCGAAACCACTGGGTGCACGCCACAGATGTTTAGGTGGAAATGAGTGAAGACCCACCGCTCAGTCCAAGAAAAAAATCAAGTATGGTCGAAACGGTTGGTTAGCGGAGAGGTATGATTTCATAGTGTTTTGTTTTTCCCTCCCATATTTGATTGTGGTACTGCCTAGTTTCATTACTCACATATTTTGTATTGCAGCCAGTTAAAGTGATCCCAATAACTCCAACTCCGGATGAAGCTGCACAATTTTTGACTTGGGAGAACGGAGAAATCGCCGAATCTGGGAAGGATGTGGGGTTGGAAGAGGATGAAGAAGAAGAAGACGGCCAGCCCCGTCATACCTCAATGGGATCTGAAAAGGCTGCCGATCCTTCATTGGAAAGGGCAACCAGACGGGAGGCTCGCAAGCAATTTATAAGTCAGGTTCTTGAACGGCCGAACGGCCGAGACTCAGACGCCGAGTTGGAAACCCTTAATAAAGATCTGACCGCCACTGTCCAAAACCTGACACATATTGTCAAGCAACTACGGTCCGAGGTGCGTGGGAGTCCGACTAGTCATAAGGATGAAGAACCCGCCAGCCCTTCAACTGCTTTGGTTGTTGTTCATCCATACAGTGCTGAAAATAAGACTCCTTCCATCCCGCTCGTTGTTGAAATCGAGAGCCCTCCACCAGCCCCGATGAAGCAGAACCCCGGGAAAGAATACAGTTTTGCCATAGAGGACTCTCCCGGGGTTATCAATTTGAGTCCGCTGCTAACCATCGAATATCCCACACCCCAACCATCGATAGTTGGCCAGCGTTTCAGTATTGAGGATTTCCAACCGGGGGCCAGACGAGATTGATGACATGAAAAAGTGGCTGAAGCAGTCAAAGCGGCAGTACCTGTAGACCCCGGTGTTTGACCTTGATTCTGACTTCCTCAAGACTATGATGCTCGAAAATGAATGGCTGTCAAATGATGTAAGTGGCAATCATACTCCGTCGTTGCACATATATCGGTTTTAAACTAATATTTGTGTTGTACTATTTTTCAGCATCTCAACTTATACACGTCCATGCTCCGGAGAAGGGTCCTGGTAATGGGCCGCAAAGATGTATCAATATTGGAGACGCACTTCGATGTAAGTTACTGATCATATTCAACATTCCATTGACTGTGTATAATATAACCACTTATGACATTTCGGTGTGTTTATTTGTCGTGACAGACTGATATGAAGACGCTGTACGCAACCCAGCGGGATCCAAATTATGAAGACTTGGCAATGAAGCAATTTGTTGGTTCAGTGCCATATGAAGTTGATTGCCGGTATGCCAACCATTTCTTATTTCCCGCGCATGTCGATGTCAATCATTGGATACTCGTTAGGGTTGAATTCAGCTCGAGGACGATCCACGTGTACAATCCGCTTAACCAGAAGGAGATCGTCCAAAAACTAGACCACCTTGTTCAAATCATGCCAAAAATACTCCAAGCATATGAGATGGAAATGATAGATAACTGGCAGGTCGAGGTGGAGAGGGGATTGATCGGCCAAACACGGGGTTAGCACTTTAAAATATGCCAAACATGCCAAATATTACTTTTAAATTTCATCTTTTATTTCTAGTAACGCATGACTTTTGTTTCGTATAGCACTGGAGAATGTGGCGTGTATGTTCTGAAATGGGCAGAACGGCTAATTCACGGGTTGCCGTTGGGATCGTTCAAAATTGACAATATAATGGATGCGCGTACTGAACTGGCCGCCGCTTTGTTTGCACATGCAAGGCAAGAGGACCAAAGAAAAGCAAAGCCGGCGAAGAAAAAAAGAAAATGAATTCATTGGTATAAATGTACATATATTTTTTATACATTAGTACAAATATTTATACATTTGTACATATATTTATTTATTTGTACATATATGTAAACATTTGTACAAATATGTATACATTTGTACATATATTTATACATTTGTGCATATATTTATACATTTCATTCCTATTTGTGCACTATATAATTAGGTCATTCTTTAACAAAAGTCGAGTCCAAATGTCCAGTTTTAAAATCGCCCAAATAACAGCCAGCAACTAAAATTCAAAAAAGTCGAGTTTAAGGTCGAGTTTAGAGTCGAGCAAATGACAGTAGGATAACATATATTAACAAAAGTCGAGTTCAAAATCGAGTTAAAGTCGAACACATGACAGCAGAAAACATATTTTAACAAAAGTCGAGTCTAAAGTCGAGTCAAAGTCGAGCACATGACAGCAGGAAAACATATTTTAACAAAAGTTGAGTCTAAAGTCGAGTCAAAGTCGAGCACATGACAGCAGGAAAACATATTTTAACAAAAGTCGAGTCTAAAGTCGAGTCAAAGTCGAGCACATGACAGCAGGAAAACATATTTTAACAAAAGTCGAGTCTAAATTCGAGCATAAAGTCAAGCAACCGAAAGCGGGAAAACATATTTTAAAAAAAGTCGAGTCCAAAGTCGAGATAATTCGAATACATTACAGCAACAAAAAGTAAGTCGAGTCTGTCGGCGAGATAAATTCGAGCACATAAAAAAAAATTATTTTGTTCTATCTGTTTTTGTTTTAAGCGGGTCGGTGTGCAGAAGAAGAACGATGATAAATTTAAGCATTCATGGCTGAGATGAAGATAAAAAAACAATAACAATAGCAAATATTTGAAAGAAAAACTTCAAAAATTCATTACATAAACTCCATTTGATCATTTGTTTACTATGAAACTGCCTTACATAAACTCCATCACATATCAATTATCCGCCTTACAAACGTATGAATTCGAGCAGGTTTTACGGTTGTGACCACTTCCTCCGCAACGGCCACATTTATTTGTTACTTTCTCCTCTCCAGTTGAACGGATTCTCTGTTTTTTGGGCCGCCCGCTTTTAGACCTGGGTTCCGGAGGAGCTAGATGAATGCACATAACTTCTTCAGGGACAACCCAATGCTCAGGCTCACCGACTGGGAGAATGGGATTTGCATATGCGGATAACAGTGCATCAGTGTGATAAAAAGGCGAGCATAAGGCGTAGTGGTCGATTTGTCTGTGCCGGGATGCAGCTAATGCATGGCCACAAGGCAGTTGGTCGAGGTCAAACACCCGGCACGAGCACGTTCTACTTTGCAAATTCACTATAGCCGACCGATTTGATAGGTCTCGAACATTCCATATGTGTAGATCAACCGGCTCAGCAACATACGCTTGTGCTTCTCTCATTCTGCCATCAAGTTCACCGATGTATGGGGTTGTGTGTGAGTCCAATTCACGGGCCGCCGTACGCCTTTCATAAAACCATCTCTGTAGCGTGTTACGAATGTACTCAACCAAACAATGAATGGGTAATTCACGCGCATCCTTTAAGAGTGCGTTGAGACATTCCGCGATGTTGGTGGTCATTATGGTATAGCGTCTACCTTGAGAATGTGCCCTTACCCATCGTTCAATGCCAACCTCGCTAAATACTCACACCCGTGAATTTTGGCGTTCAAGGGTTCTCCATACCATCGAATTCAAGAATGTGTAAGCCTTGGCAGCCTTAAAGTAGACCGGGAGCATGTCGTTTCTTTTGAATGTTGCTCGAAGGTTGTTGTTCAAATGATAGATACACACTCCATGGAAGGCATTCGGAAAAACAGTTGATATACCCTTCGCAATGCTCTTATGTCTATCCGAAACAAACACCAAATCCTCGATCTCATCACCTATAGCAGCCTGTAACCTTTCCAAAAACCACTCCCAAGACGCATCATTTTCTGAATCGACCACTCCCCAGCCGATGGGGTACACTTGGTTGTTACCATCCATGCAAGTAGCAACAAGTAATGACCCAGGGTATTTTCCCTTCAAAAAGCATGCATCAACAGGAACAACTGCTGTTATAGAAGTTCGAAATCCACGTAGAGATGGGCCAAATGCGAAAAAAAGGTATTTGAAGCGTCCATCTTCTTCCATTTCAAGATCAGTAAACGTACCCGGATTACATGCCCGCAGCATGTGCATATAAGCTGGAAGTATTCTATAAGAATCTTCAAATCCACCTCGCATTTCTTCCAGAGCGGATTCTCTTGATCGCCAAGCCTTGTTGTACGTTATGTTCACACCCAACTCTCTTGGCGAATATCTGCCATGATTTCCCCGGGTTTATACGGCCGACAAACTGCCTGGTACTTACACTTGATCCATGAACCAATAACTTTGCTGTTTGCTTGCCTATTATCACAATGTAGCAACGATGATTGACAAGTATGGGTGTTTTCAAATTTATTGACCTTCCAAGCTCTCGAATTCCCAATCGCAGATGCATTCAATTTCCAGTTGCAATTGGCATGCTTGCATCGTATGTACCAATATTTGCTATTTGCCCTAACAACCTTCCACTCGAAAAAATGTTTCACAGCCAGCATACTCATTCGCAAGGCTAATTGCTCCCTCGTTTCAAATATGTCATTTACCGCAACATCTACGACAGCGGCTAATCTATCAGAAGAAGTCCCACTGTCCGCATGGGATGCCCTTGTTATTGTTTGGCATGGTATGGCTGGTAGTTCACCTATTTCTTGTTCCTTGGTTGACACATTATCTTCTTTAACAACTATGGGATTGTCAACCGGTACGCCACCCGCATTGCTAGCTCCTTCAGGGTCAATTTTATCCATACAATTGTTTTCCACCAAACGGTTTGGAGGAAGAACATCGTTAGTCCATATCGGACTGTCTGAGCCCAGTCGCTTTATCGGTGAATTGCTAGCATTAACTTCAGCATGTGATGCTTCAGTGGATGGTCGGACGCTAACACATATTGGGATCCTAGCATGTTCGGGCCATTTAATAATTTCATTCAAAAAACACTTCACATGGTAATCAGTCTTGATGGGGATAGTGGAGACTTTAGACTAGTACTTTGATAGATATTCGATGACCAGTCTATCTTTGAGCTCCATATCTAATTCCATGACAGATACTATGAGATTCACAAGGTCATCGAAGCTTGCGTCCTCTTTTAACATAAGAGGTTCAAGCCTCTTGTGATTAATAAAATTTCGTTCATTTGTATTGGGATCAACGACCCATTCTCCCCCATAAAACACATGGGTTGTGACCATAATGGGATGCGACATTCCTACAAATCCAACGAAACCATAACCCAAATTAGGCATAACCAAGTTAATAGTATAGTGGAAGGAATGTGAATATTGCTCCACCACAACTGGTAGAAATACTCGACCAAACCACGCACTCTCTCGACCTTATGCACGGCCTTTTGTTCGACCAATTAATGCACTCGACCTAATGCACGACCGTTTATTCGACCAATTACCAGACTCGACCTGATGCACGACCATTTATTCGACCTAATACAAGACTCGACCAAAGGACAGTCCAATTACTTGACCTTTCAACATATTACTCGACCTATAACTCGATATAATACTCGACCTTTACTTTGCTCGACCTAGTGCTCGACTATAGGGCTCGACTTTCTTTTCAATTTCACAAACCCAGTTCGCAAAAGTAAATTTCGACTAACCTCTAACAGCTGATCCTTTGACTCCACAGTAGCGATCTTCTTGCTTACAGATGATGGGCCAATGGAGTTTGTGAACAATGTGGTGAGAAGAAAATTTGTTTACTAGATTCTATTACGAGAAGAGAGGGTCTGCAAATTTAGAGAGTTTAGAGAGAAAAAACCGAAGAAGAGATGCTATGAACTGAAGTGAGAGAGGGGTATGTTGGTCTTTGTTCAGCCCTGAAGTGCTATGTTTGCAAGGAAAAAAAGGAGGGTGCTATATTTGCAAAGTCAACGGTCAACCCTGCTATATATGCAAATTTCCCATCAATAATGTGTCTCAGACTGCTCCTACAAGTAGTTGTTATTAGCCAATGAGACATATCAGAAATTCTAACAATGCAACGTACTAATTATTAATGCACATCATATCAGATCCACCAAGCAAAGGTCACCCTTCAAGTTGCCCACTAGCACAAGAAGACCTTAACACTCGTATTGAAGTTAAGTGAAACGGTTTGGAGTTTACCCAATCATACTGAACTCTATAACTAACTACCTTAGGTTGTGAGGCCAAAAAAACATAGACTATCAACATGTGTATCAAGCTATAACAAAAACCACACTTTAGCTTGTTCAAACTTTACCTCTCCGAACAAAAATAGATCAAATATCCTAATTTCATATTGATTGTATATTTTCTCCATTCTAGTCAATGCCTCATCCTGTCAAAAATCTCTTGGTTTGGATAGCTACCACTGAACATTGGTGTTTGTTCCTAGTGCTTCCCTTAGAATGAATCTTTCTCCAACCTACACACCTCTTGGAATTCCAGCCATTCTTCTATAGCTAGGTCTACTACTGCCCGCTCTTCTCTCCATTCTTGTAGGAATAGCCAAAGGTTCCTGGTTTTCCAGAGCATCCATAATATATAGACTGTAAGTTTAGCTCTGTCCTACATGAAGATGCCCTTTCTTCCATGGCAGATTAAAGGCCACCATTGTTTGAAACTGAAGTTTTCTCCCTCGCAACCATCCCAACTTATCGGAGCCAATTTCCAAACTCTCTGAGCTCTAAGGCATTTGAACAGGACATGCTCTAAAGTCTCCTCATCTTCTCCACGCATATGGCAAATTGGGTCTTTCGGAATGCCTCTCTTTAGTAACTGGTCTTTTGTTGGGAGGATTCCATGCCAACATCTCCAAATGAAGTGTTTGAGTTTCCCTTTGATGCCTAGTCTCCAACTGCTCTTCCAAGCTTGTTTTGTTGTTTCTCTGGTTGAGCTGCTCTCGGCCTATTGGTGCATTCCCAGTTGGGCCTTGATAACTTCTTGGTAGGCAGATTTGACCGTGTAGTTCCCATGTTTTGTGAAGTGCCACACAAGTTTATCTCTACAATCATTATGAATGTCACTTTGGAGAGGGATACTTACAATGGCTTCGGCATCTGCTGGGTTGAAAATTTGGGGTACCAGCTCCTCATTCCACCGGTCTCCCCTGTCTTGTAAGAGCTCACTTACCCATGAGACCCGCTCCCACTGATTCAGAGTGGAAGTTGGTTGGAAGTTGGGTCTGTTGGGAATCCAGGGGTTTTCCCATATTCTGACTGATTTGCCATCTCTCACTTGAAAAATCACCCCTTTTTTGATCACATATCTTGCTCCTATCCAACACTTCCAAAACCATAATGCATTGTTTTTAATCGGGACATGTAAGAGACCCCGTTTAGGAAATACTTGGCTTTTAATTGATAAGTCGTTAATTCGTCATATTTTTAGTTACTAATTCTTTTATATTTTGATTTTATTTGAGTTTAATTGGAAAGAATTGGGAAAGTTTTGTTTATTTCAAGTTTTAGGAAGCTTTAAATTAATTTTTACTAAATTTAAGTATTTTGCAATTTTGTAGGAAGGAAACTGCTTGGAGAAAGATAAGGACCGGAAAGATTTGTTTGCATCCAAAAGTTACAATTTTAGTGGAGAAAAGAAAGGGAAGTTGGTTGACAATGCCATGGCGTGTAACTTGTAATGCCATAGCATGGAGTAAGATGGCAGGCCAATTACGGGAAAGGAAAAGATTATGTAATTATGGAATCAAATCAGATCAGTCAAAAGAGTTTCACACGCTGTTAACTCCTAGTATTTAGGAACCAGAACAAGTATAAACAGAGGAGACTAGCATCAAAAAAAGGAGGTTCCTTCCTGGAGAGAAAAAGAGAAGAAAAAAAAAGAAAATGGAGTTCGGGAGAAGCCGCACAAGCCAAGGAGCATCGGTTCTTTCAATTTATTTTTCTTTATGATTTCTCAAATTATGTCTAGCTAAATTTTTCTTTTCAACCAAGGATTATAAGGTTTGATTTCAATTAATTGTGAGATTTCATGTTTTTCATCGGTTTCTTTGATTTTGAATATTATATATTCTTTGCAAATAAATTTATTATTGTTTTGAATGTTAAACAAATCAGGCCTGTTGTTTAATAGTTAAATACAATAATCAGTCAATTAGAATAAATTCATGCAATTGTTCTGAATTAGTGACAAATAGCAAATTCGAAAGGTAATCAACACCTAAGATTTATGCTATAGGAATATATATTATAGCTTAAATAAACTAGGTCGACTTCCGAGTTTACTGGCTAGAGATTGGGTCTTTACAGTTCTTAATGCAATTAACGGATATAATTTACAGATCGTTATCGAAGATTATGTCTCTTAATTAGGGAAATAACCTATAGGTCGTATTCTGAAAGTTATCGAAAATTTTAGAAGAGATTGGTTGTTATAGGACGGATCCTTAACGACTATAACTAATCTATTTGAAATACAAAGAATTATCTTTTAAATCGATGATCAATTAAGAGAATCAACACTGAAATAAATCCCTGGTTGAAAGCTTTTCTTGAATTGAATTTTTCTTTTATTTATTTTCTTGCTTATTGCCTAAGAATTATTCTTTTAATTAGTTAAAAATCTCCAAACCCCCGTTTGTTACTAAGAAACAGGTTTTAACCAATCTCTGTGGATTCGACCCTACTCACTGCTATTACAAGTTCCAGTTTAGAGGAGGTTTATTTTTGGTTGGATTCGACACCCACCATTAATACCTTGCACATGAGGAGGTTCGGCTGAGTGATTATCCTCCAGAGCTGTTTTGCTATTAGCGCATCATTAAAGAATTGTAGATTTTTGAATCCCAGGCCCCCATCCTCCTTTGGCCATGTTAGGTCTTTCCATGCTTTTCAACGGATCTTAGCTTGCTCACTTTCTTTGTCACCCCACCAGAAGCTTGAGGTCCTTTTGATGATGTTTTGGTAAACCCCTTTGGGAATTTTGAATCACAACATCACATAGGTGGGAAGAGCATCGATGACCGCTTTGATTAGCACTTTCTTTCCAGCTTGGCTGAGAAACCTATTCTTCTACCCAGAAATTCTTTGATGAACCTTGTCCTCAACGCAGCTGAACATCTCCTTTTTTGCTTTGCCAATGTTCATGGGGAGTCCGAGATATCTAGCCTTTCTCTTCTCCTTGATGCCGTCTAAGGTCTGACATATGGCATTTTTTTGCGTCTAGGAAATGTTCTTGCTAAAGAAAATTGATGATTTCTCCCAGTTGGCAGGATGATCTGCTATAGTTGGCTAGCAAGGCTTTGATTCTTTGTGCTTGCTCCACTCCTGCTTCACAGAAAAGTAGTGAGTCATCTGCAAAAAAAAGATGAGTTATTTGTGGGCCCTTCCTGCTCACTCTCAAGCCCCTATAATTCCCCTCTTAGGTTTGTCTGTTTAATCAGGTTTGAGAAAGCCTCGGACACAACTAAGAATAGATAAGGAGATAGTGGGTCCCCTTGTCTAATGCCTCTAGTTGGTTGGATATGCCCGCATTTTTTACCATTAATATTGACAAGTAGCCGAGCTTATGCACTGCCATACCCAACCAATGAAAGTACCAGAGAATCCTATTCTCAACAGGACCTCACACAGGAATTCCCACTCTACCCTATCATACGCTTTAGCCATATCAAACTTAATGGCCATCCACCCTTGGTTTCCTTTATGTTTAGCATTTAAAGTATGGATGCACTCATGTGTAACAACCACATTATCTAGAATCTGTCTTCTTGGTATGTAGGCCGCCTGGAAAGGGCTTATGCAATTGAGAAGGCAAACCTTTAACCGCTTAGCCAGTATTTTATATATGACCTTGTACACTACATTGCATAGGCTAATAGGTCTTAAATGCCCCACAGATTTAGGGTTTTTGGTTTTTGGAATCAATATGATCAGTGTGTGGTTGACTTGTTTAAACATTCTATGATTTTCAAAAAAAATATTTAACAGCTTTACACAAATCGACACCAATCACATTCCAATAAGATTGAAAGAAAAAGGGGGTCATACCATCGGGCCCAAGGGCCTTGTTGGGATTTATTTTAAAGAGAGCAACTTTGATTTCTGATTCTTCTACAGGTCTAGTCAGCCTTTGATTCATCGCTTCATTGATCGACAGTGGGATACCATCCAGATCTTCATGTTGGAAGTTCGGGCTACAAGTTGCAAAGAGTTTCTCATAGAATGTGATGATTTTATCCTTCACTTCTTGAATACTTCCACAAGGGCTTCCATCTTCTTTCACTAGTCTCTCAATTGTATTTTGCTGCCTCTTGTTGATAGGCGAGGCGTGGAAGTCTTTTGTGTTTTTGTCACCTTCTTGAAGCCATTGAACTCTTGATTTTTGTCTCCAATATACCTCTTCATCTCTGTAGGCGCAATGAAGCTCTTTTTTCAATTGTCTCCAGACATTCCAATTCTTGTTGCCCCTTTGCCTAGATAAGCACTCCATTTGTGTTTTGATTCGTGTTAACTGTGTGACTAAGTTCTGCATGTCCTATTTTGACACAAAGTTGATACATTGGGGTGCCCCTTTGCTCCTTTCTCCATGTTGTCTCCATTAGCTTGCTCACTTCTTCCTTTTTGACCCAGCGTTTGTCAAAGATAAATCTCTTTTTTGCTTTTTGCTCTTTTGGATTTGAGTCCAACAAGATGAGTGAGTGATTAGATGATTGCCTCTCCACGTGGTGGGCCTTTGCCTTTGGATGGCTTAGGACCCAAGATGGGGAGCCAAAAAATATGTCCAACCTTTCTTCAACAAAACCTTCTCTTGCTCTGTTATTAGCCCATGTGTAACTCCTTCCCACAAAGGTTATATCTTCCATACCCATTTGGCTCACAAAAGATCGAAAAGGTTGACAACTTGCCTCTGAGCCGTAACTACCTTCATGCTTCTCATTGGGACTTAAGATGTCGTTAAAATCTCCACCCATGATCCACTTGTCTCCCCAGTCTTGCTTTTGGTGCTCTAAGAACCTCCACTACTCTTGTCTTACTTTATGGTTGATGCTAGCATACACAAAAATCGCCCAAAAGGTCTGATGCTCTTCTATACTCTCACACTCCATCTGGATACAGAAGCTAGTTGACCTTATTTGCTTAACATTAATACTCTCATTCCAGCAGACAAACAATCCTCCTTTTGTGCCATCCGGTTGCACAACTCTCTATCGTTCTTGACACCTCAATTTTCGACACACTGTAGCTACAAATTTTTTGTATTTTTTTTTGTTTTGGCTAAAAATAAAACTTCTGGAATGTAGGATCGAATAACTTCCCTCAGCTGGGAAACTGTAGAGGACCCTCCCAGACCTTTATAATTCTACACACATATCTTCATTTATGATGTTGGGACCACTCAAGGCTGGCCTCTTTCACCTTTGATCGGATTATGGTGTCTTGATCCTCACGTCTTATCTTTTTGATATCCAAGATCTTCTTCTCCTCTGACTCGGATGTTTCATCTTGAAGCTGCCAAGATCGCTTACACCCAACATTTGACTTTCTTTGAGGTGCAACCCGATTTCTCTTTTGAATCCCTTTTCTTGACCATTTCTTACCCTGTTTTTCCCCTTTTGTTTGCTTCACTGGATGTTCATAGTTGACTGGTACATTAACCAAATCAAGATCGGGATTTGATTTGTTACATACCTCCTGCTCTTGTTGGTTATCAAGCTCCATGGAAATTGGCGTTTTGATTTTGCTCGGTCCCTCCAAGGAAATCTCCCTTTAGTTAACAAGGCTCCAAATTGGCACACTTCTTGAAAAGCTTGGTCCCGCTAGCACATGCTCCTGTCGGGTGTCAAAGAAGGTGGAATGCTCTTTTGTTTGGTTGCACTGTCCCGCCAACTCAAATTCAGTTGATAGAAATTTGCGGCCTTCATTGCCTCCGGTCACACTTAAGTCCAACACTTGCAACTTGTTCTTTGTTTTCTTGTGGTCTACACTCAACATTTTCTCCTTCCCATTTTCAACCTCTAAATGCACCCCATCCAAACCAGTCGAAGCTTCCAAATTTGAGCCACTTTGCCACCCTTTTTTTTGTTCAGCTATTGCCGCTTCAGAGATAAAGGTTTTAGCTCCCTCGACGTGATTCTCCATCTGCAAATCTTTGGCTGGATTTTGGGTCTTGATAGCCTGCTTTTCTCCGCCTTCAACATAGTTGGCCAGTTGCCGTTCAGTATTTATTTTCCACACTCTCTCTCGAGCATAAGCTTTGGTTCCAGCAGCACACAATCAGTCTCCATATTGTCCAACACGGATCTCATTTTTTTCTGCACCAATTCTTCTAGTCGCGCAAAGTCGCTCAACATGCCCAATTTTACCGCAATAGTGACAGAAAGCTGCCAGATTTTCATACTTAAAGTTGATCCAGCATTCTTGGTCTTGCATTTTCAACTTTGTGCCCCGCAAGAGAGGCTTGCGCAAATCAACTTCTGCCAAGATTTTCAATAATTTATTCCTCTTTATTCTTATGTAACAGCATATAGTAGAAATTGTTGGAAGTGACATTTGGTTAAATAGTAAAGTAGATTAAGGAACCCATTAAGCTAATGATTAAGATGTAAATAAAATAAATTGTAACATTAAATAAGTGGTTTGAATGTTGGGGAAAAAAAGGATAGTAGCAGACTAGCAGTAGATAAATAATGAATATGCAGTAGAAAA
Source organism: Gynochthodes officinalis (assembly GCA_020080225.1). Taxonomy (NCBI): domain Eukaryota; kingdom Viridiplantae; phylum Streptophyta; class Magnoliopsida; order Gentianales; family Rubiaceae; genus Gynochthodes; species Gynochthodes officinalis. The sequence continues at coordinate 16,928,733 of CM034620.1, forward strand.
TTAGAAAACAAGTTGTTTCAAATTCATTAATAATGAAATAGTAATATGACAAAAAAATAATTTTTTAATGAATTTTGTTCGTTGCCTTCTTCTTCTTTTTTTTTTTGTTAAAGGGTATTTTTTTAATAATCATGATTATTTTTATTATTTTTCTAGTTATTTAATTTATGATATAAAATAAGATTAGGAAATGATTCTTGAAGAGAAAAAAGAAATGAAAAACATAAAGATAGAAAATAGAAGTTATTGAACTTTATTTCAATCAAATTTTAAAACTTTAGTGGACATTTTGTAATGACAATAAACCTTAGAGGGTCTACGTTATTTATCTAAGCATGGTTTTTCATCTTTTCGACTATCATATTTGTTGATTTTAACAACCATTAGATGAGTGTGATATTGCTAGTGTTTTAAAATTATGAGGTTTGACTGATAGTAAAATTAAATCTAAAAAAATAAATATAAATCACAGGCACATGTATGTATGTATTTATTAGTTGAACGTGGAAGATATTTATGCGAAGAAAAAGCCAATAATTAACAAATGCCCTAGACGTGCCATGTCATGTACAACAGGTGGTTGGTGAAATAGCACTTCTAGAATAAAGCTTTTTTAAAGTAATATGTTAGTTCTTTTTATTGATGACCAAATTAGTTTATACATAAGTTGTCACTGCAAGATATTAACGTGAACAAAAAGCCGAAAAATGATTAATGCGCCAGACACTATACTGCACCATAATGCCGAGATTCGAAATAAATTTTAAAAAAATAAAAAGGAAAGAAAGTCATGTAGAGGTGATTGGTTCGTGAAATAGCACGTCTAAAATAAAGTTTTGAAATTTTTTTTCTTTTAAAGTAATATGTTCATTTTTATTGGGGAAAGTTGCAAAAATAGCACATTTGACTATTTGACTTTGCGAAAATAACACCTCCCTTTTTTTCTTTGCTGTTATAGTACTTTAAAACTACATAAAAACCAAAATGCCCATATCTTCTATTCTAAAACCCAATGAATAGCATTTCAGTTCCCTATTACACTTCAAGCTTTTAGAAACTGAATTTCTATTTTTCTCTCAGAACCCATTGTTTTCACACCACACCCCATTGATTTCATATCTCATTGTTCGTACACTCTATTGGACTATCATCTTCAAGAAAAAAGACCGCCATCGTGGAGAAGAAATCGCATCAGATAGAGGTTAGTGGACATTTGTCTATTTGAACTAGGTTTGTGAATTTGAATGAAAGAATAGTCAAGCTCTAGGTGGAGTGTTAGGTCGAACAAGATGTCAGATCGAGTATTAGGTCAAGTGTTAGGTTGAGCATTAGGTGAGGTCGAGTATAAAGTCGAGTATTAGGTCAAGTGTTAGGTCAAGCATTAGGCGAGTTCGAGTTTAAAGTCGAGCAAAAGGGAAGGTCGAGTATTAGGCTGAGTATTAGCATTCCGATGGAGATTTGCATTCTTGCCACAGTCTTATTACTTTGTTTATTGGCTAGGTTGGTTTATGGTTCTTATGTTTGATATAAAATCTTTGTTTATTGATGGTTTTGGTTGGATATGTAAGAATGACACACCCCTATTATGTTGATGCTTGTACATGTTTTTTATAGGGGAGAATGGAATGTTGATCCCAATACAAAGGAGCAAATCTTCATTAATTACAAGAGGATTGAACTTCTTTTGTTAAAAGAAGACATAAGTTTCACAGAACTAGTGGATCTCATCATCTCTGTCATGGAATTAGATATGGGGATCAAATACAGACTGGTTATCGAATATCTACCTAAACACTTGTCTAAAATCTCCACTCTCCTTATGAAGATTGATTACCATGTCAAGTACTTTTTGAATTAGATTATTAGACAATCCGAAGATGTTTGAATTCCAATATGTATTACCCTTTGACCTTGTACTAAAGTATCACATGCTGAAAATAGTGCTAGCGATTCACCAATAAAACGATTGTTTTCTAACAGTCCAATATAGACTAACGATGTTCTTCCTGCAAACAATTTGGTCAATGCCAAATTATACAATTAATTGAAGATCGTGGAGCTAGTAATGAGGAAGGCATTCCAGTTGACAATACCATAATTGTGGAAGATGACAATACCACTGCCGAGCAACCAGGGACTAGTGTGCCTATCAATCTGGTTCAAACAAATAAACAAGCAATAGTTCAATACCATACAACGATAAGGTTATTGCATCCAGACAACGGGACTTTTTCCGATAGATTAGCCATTGTTCTAAATGTTGCGGCAAATGATGTTTTTGAAATAAGGGAACAATTATATATGAGAATGAGTATGCTTGCTATAAAAGATTTCTATGAGTGGAAGGTTGTTAGGGCAAATAGCAAGTACTGGTACATACGATGCGGAATGCATCTTCCATTGGGAATTCGAGTGCTTGGAAGATCACTAAATTTGAAAATACCCATACATGTCAGTCATCGTTGATGCAGAGTGATAATCGGCAAGCAACCAGTAAAGTAGTTGGTTCGTGGATCAGGTGTAAGTAACAGGAAGTATATCAGCTGTATAAACCCAGTGAAATCATGGCAAATATTCATCAAGAGTTGGGCATAAACATAACGTAAACAAGGCTTGGCGACCAAGAGAATATGCACTAGATGAAATACGAGGTGGATTTGAGGATTTATATAGAATACTTCTAGTTTATTTACACGTGCTAAAAGCATGTAATCCGGGCAATTTTACTGATCTTGAAATGGAAGAAAATGGAAGATTCAAATATCTTTTTTTCTCATTTGGAACATCGTTACGTGGATTTCGTATTTGTATGCGACCTGTTCTCGCTGTTGATGCCTACTTTTTGAAGGAAAAATACCCTGGGTCATTAATTGTTACCACTTGTATGGATGGTAACAACCAAGTGTATCCCATCAGCTGGGGAGTGGTGAATTCAAAAAATGACGTCTCATAAGAGTGGTTTTTGCAAAAGCTGAAGGCTACAATAGGTGATGATATCGATGGATTTGTGTTTGTGTCTGACAGGCATAAAAGCATTGTAAAAGATATATCAAATATTTTCCCTGATGCCTTCCATGAAGTGTGTATCTATCATATGAGCAACAACCTCAAAACGACATTCAAACACAAAGACATGCCCCCAATATACTTTAAGGCTGCAAAAGCATATATTCTTGCTGAATTTAATGAGATGTGGAGAATTCTTTCACTGCAAGATTCAAAGGTGTGCGAGTATTTAACAAAGGTTTACATGGAAAAGTGGTCAATGACACATTTCGAAGGGAGATGGTACACTATGATGATCACCAACATTGCAAAATGTCTGAACACATTGTTGAAGGATGCACGGGAATTACCAATTCATTCTTTGATAGAATACATTCGGAACACGCTAGAGAGATGGTTTTATGAAAGGTGTACAGTGACTAGTGAACTTCAAACCCAGACAACCCCATACATTGCAGACGAGTTTGCATCCAAGATGAAAGCAGCACAATCGTATGTTGTGGAGCCAGTCGTATACACCGATGGTGTGTACGAGACATTGTAAATCGTACTGCTATAGTCGGTTTGCTTTAAAGAACATGCACGTGTCGAGTGTTTGATATGGATCAACTCTCGTGTGTTCATGCGTTAACTGCAACCCATTGCTAACAATTTGACCATTACTCCTTATACTCGCCATTTTATCATACTGATACATTGTTATCTGCTTATGTAGATCCCATTCTGTCGATTGGTGAACTTAAGGATTGGATTGTGTCTGAAGAAGTTCTATCTATTCAACTAACTCCTGTAGAACTAAGGTCTAAGAGTGGTAGGTGCAAGAAATAGAAAATCCCTTCAACAGGTGAGGAGAGAGTTATAAAGAAATGTGGTTGCCGCGGAGGGAGTAGATACAACTGTAAAACTTGCTCTAATCCGTTCGTGTGTAGGGCGAAAAAGTGATTTTATACGACCATGTATGTTAAATTTTGTAAAACTTGCTCTAATCCATTTGACCATATAAACCTCGCTACTTTGTGTGAATTTCACTTACTGATTATAAATAAATTTTTAGAAGTATACTTTATGTTGAGCTTACCTTACGTTATTTTGTTTTTGCAAGTGTGGTGAAAGATGAACTTTGGTAATCTATGCATTTCGATGGGTTTCAATATGACGTGTTTTTGAATATTCTGTTTATCACTCGACCAAATGCTCGACCTTCTAATACTCAACTTTTTGCCCGACTTGTTACTCGACCTTCAACTTGACCACTTTAGTACTCGGCTTGTTACTTGACATTTTGCTCGACCTTAAACTCGACCTTGAACTCTACCTCTCGACTTATGACTCGATTGCTCGACCTATAACTCGACCTAGAGGTTGACCAATTTTGTGTTCAACCCCGTTCAAATGTAAACGAAAACATCTGAAAACATTGTGACCTCCTCGACCAACAATGCCGTTGGAATAGACGACAATGGGGTTTGATTGAAATGAGAAGACGAATGGGTGCTGATAAATTCATATTTGTGCTATGGATTGTAATGAAGAAGTGAAGAAGAACAGTTTCACTCTAAGACTAAAGTGCCATGCCTTGGGTTTTAGAATAGAATAGAGGGGCATTTTGGTCTTTATGCAACCTTGAAGTACTATAATAGCAAAGAAAAAAAATGGAGGTGTTATTTTCGCAAAGTCAACGGTCAAATGTGCTATTTTTGCAAATTTTCCTTTTTATTGATGAATAAATTGATTTATTTAAAGGGATTTGTGCTTCATCTTAATTATGAATAAATTACCTAAATTTGAGGTCATAAATTGTGAAGTATGAAAAACCATAATAATTGATGTGACAAATATAAAAAAATAAAATAATTTATGACACTCCTTAAAAAGTGTAAAATAATGAGGAATAATTTTACATTTTAAAAAGTGTAAAAATGAATTTCTACATTGACTTGTTTCTCATTATAACGTTTTCGCACCTCGAATTCCAATCTCAAATTGCATACCCTGACCAAATCCAAGCAATGCTTGAACTTTATTGATGTAATTTATGTAGTCATCATATCTACCAGATTAACCGTGATCCCAATTTTCTTTACAGAGATTAATCCTTGAGACAAAATTTCTCGAACAAAATAATATCCAATATTAATGTGTTTGGTCCTCTTATGGTACATTTGGTTGTTCGTTAAGTATATGACACTCTGACTAGCACAATAGATGGTATTTTATTTTAATTCCATACCCAATTCGCTAACTAGACCATTCAACTAAATAGTTTCTTTCACTGCCTCTGCTAAAGCCATGTTTATATGTATTTATTATGAGGTTTGATTGGTAGTAAAATTAAATCTAAAAAAATAAATACAAATCACACGCACATGTTTGTATATAGTTAATTATTAGTTCTACGTGGAAGCTATTAATGCGAAGAAAAATGGGAAATTTGCATATATAGCAGCGTTGACCGTTGACTTTGCAAATATAGCACCCTCTTTTTTTTCCTTGCAAACATAACACTTCAGGGCTGAACAAAGACCAACATACCCTCATCTTCTCTTTTGAAACATAAAGACACAGCACTTCATTGTCATCTTCATCTTTATTAATTCAACAAAATTTTCTTTCACACCCTATTATTTGCACTTCTTATTATTCTTAGACCCCATTGGATCATTATCTTCAAACAAGAAGACCACGACCGTGGAGAAAAAATCACAGCAGGGAGATATTAGTTGAAATTTGCACAAGTTGAACTGGGTTTGTAAACTTCAACGAAACTGGTCGAGCCCTAAGTCGAGTTTTAGGTCGAGCAAAACGTTAGGTCGAATACAAGATCGAGTTTAAGGTCGAACAATAAGTCTGAGTAGTAAATGGTTGAATATTAGATTGAGCTCGACCTAAACTCGACCTAATACTAGGTCAAGTTAAATTTAAAAAAAAAAAAGAAAAAAATTTGAATTTTTTTTTTAAAAAAGTTTTAGGGTCAAGCTTGACCACATGCTCGACCTAAATTTTTTTTAAAAAAAATTTTGAATTTTTTTTAAAAAAAAAGTTTTAGGGTCAAGTTTGACCCCATGCCCGACCTAAATTTAAAAAAAAAAATTAAATAATTTTTTTAAATTTTTAAAATCTTTTTTTTTTAAAATTTAGGTTGAGCATTAGGTCGAGCATGGGGTCGAGCTTGACCCTAAAACTTTTTTTTAAAAAAAAAATTCAAATTTTTTTCTTTTTTTTTTAAAAAATTTAACTCGACCTAATAGTAGGTCGAATATTTGGTCAAACTCGATCTAATATTCAACTAATTACTACTCAGACTTATTGTTCGACCTTAAATTCGATCTTGTATTCGACCTAACGTTTTGCTCGACTTAGGGCTCTACCAGTTTTGTTGAAGTTCACAAACCCAGTTCAACTTGTGCAAATTTCAACTAATATCTCCCCACTACGATTTTTTCTCTACGGTCGCAGTCTTCTTGTTTGAAGATGATGATCCAATAGGGTCTGAAAATAATAAGAAGTGCAAATAATAGGGTGTGAGAGCAAATTTTGTTGAATCGATAAAGATGAAGATGAAGATGAAGTGTTGTGTCTTTATGTTTCAAAAGAGAAGATGAGGGTATGTTAGTCTTTGTTCAGCCTTGAAGTGCTATGTTTGCAAGGAAAAAAAAGAGGGTGCTATATTTGCAAAGTTAACGGTCAACGCTCAACGCTGCTATATATGCAAATTTCCCAAGAAAAAGCCCAAAATTGACAAATGCCCTAGGGGAGGCCAATTAGTGGTCCAGTTAGGCCGACGGTTACAACTCACAAGAATATGGACCAGATGTTTAGTTTTTTTTTTTATATATAAAAATTTAGAGTAATGATATTAAAAAAATTATAGTGACGGATCGCGGGAATGAAAAAAAAATTATCCTTAATTGTTTTGTCATTTTAAGAAATGTAATAAATAATTTTATCCTTGTAAAATTAAACACTGTGAGTTTTTATTATGATTTTATTTCAAAGAATCATTACTATTCTTTTTAAATAGTAAAATTACATATAAATTTCATTATTATGAATTGCTACACATAAGATAAATTAAAATTCCCATAAATATAAATTGGTACATTAAAAGCCCAGAGAAGATAGGAGGAATTTGTGCATTCTTTTCAAGTGGGGTTTTATTTATTATGATGATTGTAGGTAGGTGGTTTTGACATTGAAATTGATTTTTCCACTAGAGTAACGTCAATTGTCTGATAATGTCGAGGATCAAAATCAACACAAAAATTGACTGAATCTCACAACCACATACCCATTTGCAATTTATTTGCCGTAATATTAATAATTTGTTTTTTATGCATTCATGGTAGAAATTTTTGCATGGGCCTATTATTTCTGATGAAAGCAAATCAAAGAAACGAAAAGGAAAACAAAAAAAAATTGAAAAGAATGGGATCATTCATGACATTATTGGAGAGACGAATGTGCTGATGTTGAGAGATGAATGTGCTGATTTTATTCTTTTGATTTAAAGTATTTATCCATTTGATACATATTAGGAATTCAAAGAAAAAACTACCTTTTCAATTAGCATTGTTGGAAAATATTTAAATATAAAAATCTTTTATTTAAAAAAGCTAAAAACATGATCATTTTTATGAGAAAGAGAGAGTGCATATTATGTAGTGTCCTAACATGTCTCTCTCTTTTTCTTAAGTTGTTGATTTTATTTTCTCTAATTCCAAATAATTAAAACAAATTATTAGTTGTTCAGTAATTGAGATATTTACAATTTACTTTTTTTATTTTTTTAAAACTTTTTTTTTATCTAAAATTGAGGTATCACGTTTTCTATTTATCTCTTAACTTTTTATTAGGGAATCCAAATATTACATCCACTATTTTTTTATTTTTCTTTTAAGTTTTGACATTATTACGGGGCCCAACCCATCACCACATGAGTCAATTCAATCTAAAACATAATTAGAATGTGATGTATTTGAGAAAATTGTATTGAAATGCATAAAAGTTTTGGTGGGTATTTTTTATTTAAAAAAAAATATTTTAGAGGAAAAAAATGAGAGGGAGAATTTTTTAAAATAGTACTGGCCCCACATTTGATAAACGTATCTTGTATGTATTTTTTGGCCGCACGTTTCCTTTATTAAATTATTGAGTCGTATTAAGTTGATTTTTCCACACGTCTCATCAACGCCCAAATGAATTCTGTGTCTGATCATCAAGACCATATCCATTTAATCCAATTTTACAAATAGTGTAATTATCATTTCGATGTGCTACATTTCAGTTTTCAACTCCTTATCATTACTAATTTAACTTTGCTGATTTTATCTTCTCTAATTCCAAATAATAAAAACAAGTTATTAATAGTCCAATAATCAAGATATTTACAATTTACTTTTTATCTTTCTAATTTTTTTATACTATATATAAAATTGAGATATCAAACTTTACTTTTGTCTTTTAATTTCTAATTACAGAATCGAAATATTATATTTACTAATTTTTATAACTAATGGTGAATTAAGTATATTGCAGGTTGTAAATTAAAAAAAAAAAACCTAAATCAAAAGTGAATTCTTATTTTCGAGATGGGGGGAGTAATAATTATGTATACCCATATATAATTAAAAAATAAGGATAAAAATATAAAATTATATATTTAGTAATATATTAAATAAATTGTATTTAATAATTAATAAAAACTATAATTAATCCAAATCGAACATTTTTTTTAAGAAAAAAAAAGAAAGAAAGAAGGAGTAACTCTTTTCTTCCCTAACGTCTCACACAATTGTGATGCCCTTGATTTTTTATTTTTTATTTACTTAAGAAGGATAATCAATATTATATTTTTTAATTATTAACCTATTTATTTATAAAAAAAAAAAAATAAAGGCTTATCACTCATTTAGATATTTTAACAGCACGCATGAGTTATATTGATAAATAATTGAAAATAGAAAGCCAGTTTAAGTACTATTCATTTATACTGATTATTTTCCATTTCTGTATTATTGGATGATCACTGATATACTAATGTGCTTGTCCTTCCACTTTAAGAAGAAGAAGAAGAATAACGTAGAGTTCAGAGGATTCATACATACAGTCATGGCTGTCACAGCCGATATTTCTCCTGCTCCAGCAGAAGAAACACCGCTGTTGTCAAAAAACGACGCTGTTGAAGGGAACGTTGATTATAAAGGCCGGCCGGTCAGGCGGTCCAAGTCCGGTGGATGGTTTTCTGCTTCTTTCATCATAGGTATCGATATATTACCCAGTTTTAGTTTCAATAAAACGAAAAATAATGCAAGTTTAATTCTTCTTCTTCTGATTTTTTTTTTTTTTTGGTGATTTAATATGAAGGTGTGGAGATGGCAGAGTTTTTTGCATATTATGGAATAAGTGCGAATTTGATTACTTACATGACGGGCCCTCTTGGCCAGTCCACCGCCACGGCAGCCGAGAACGTAAATGCTTGGTCCGGCACGGCCCAGCTTCTGCCGCTTTTGGGTGCTTTCGTTGCCGACTCATATCTCGGTCGTTACCGGACCGTTGTCATAGCTTCTGTGCTGTACATCCTGGTTAGTATTGCTTGTAATTCATGCTTTGTCTTTTGTAATTAAGTTTTTTTTTTTTTTTAATCTTGTTATGCTTCTAATAAATCAAAAGGTAATTTCTCACATTCGACTAGAGAAAAACTTTGAAAAATGCTAAACCCTATAAGTTGATGCCATAAATGCCTTATTCAAAAACCATATTTTGATTGTACTTTAACTATATTAAGTATTATTGAACCGTACAACCATTAGCTTTCCCTGAAAAGGAGGTGATCCACCCACACCTTCCAGTACGACTACCTTATTACGACTTCACTCCAGTCACTAGCTTTACCTTTGGCAACCCTTTCCTTGCAGTTAAGATAAACTCGAGAGCATAGTTGTTAGAATTCAATCCGGATCGTAAGATAGTACAATCCTACAATTTGGATCATCAGAATCAATCACAAATTGTATGGGATCGTTTGTCTCATATGATTGACCATGGGATCGGGTGAGATCGTGTAGGATCGTACTATCCCACAGATCCGACGCCAACCTAATGAAATTGTTGTTTTTAGGGAAATCAGGCTATTTTCAAACATTAGCCCAATTATAAATTATTCAAAAAAATGCCCCATGTATTATTTTGGTTATTTCAATTTTTTTAAAAAAATATTTTATAGTTAATTAATTTTTCTAACAAATTATCATTAACTGCTCACTTTTCAATCTTTAAATCTCTCTATTTTTTTTCTTTTTTCCTACAAAGAAAATCATGACACAATTGTTTTCCAAAAAAAAAAAATCCAAACCTAACCTATGGTTTTTAGGATCTTTTAGCTCATGAGACTTTATAAGTGAATGTATTAATGCCTACTAGCAATAAAGTGTTTAATTTTTTTTTTCAAAACGTTAAAAATGAGATAATTAAAAGTATGATTAATTCCGTTAATAAATTAAATTTTAAACTATTAGTCTTTGATGATTATAAATAAGGAGATTTTGAAAAAAAAAATGCTTGACTGTAGCTTTAGATATAATGAATGCAATAAGCATGATATATAATTTGGTTTTATATTCATATTTTTAAAATTTGTATTGGACCTTATTTTGTTATTAAATTTAGTATTATTAATTGAAAAATGAGATTGGATCGTGAGATTGGATCAGTGGGATTGGATCGTAAAATCCCACAGATCCGATCCTACAAATTATGTCTAAAGCACTTATCCGTGTACTGTTTGTTGTCATTTTTTATATTCACTTGTGCATTGCCATTCTAAGAAGTGTATGAATAATGATATTTATATGTTATACTTCTTTTGTAGTAAAATATAATATATTTAATACATCATTAAGTATTTAATTTTAAATTTTAAATTATACATAAAATTTATTTATTAAAAAGATATATATAAGACAAAATTTTAAAATAGACTCTCTCTTAAGATTAAAAAAATGTTTTGAAATTAAAATTTTCTTTAGAAACAAAGGAAATAGTAAACTCTACTAGTATGTTACATGTTATAATATGTCAAAAAATAAAAACATGCAAAGTGAACTTTTCCAAATATTGCTTCAATTATTTAAATATTTCATTAAATTTTTATATTTATATGCACATTTATTTTAAATTTGTATATGCTTTATTTAACATTGATCTTTATGTGTTTTCTACGTTTCAAGGTAAAAATGGTACCATGTGTTTCAAAAAAAGAGTTCACTTTGGTTTAAATACAAATTTTTATTAGTTATTAGATATAATACACTTAATGCACAAACTAAATGAAAGTGAAATTTTTTTTTTTTTGAAACAAGAAAAATTTTAAAGGTGAACATTTTTTTTTTGGGTAGGACGGAGAGAGTAATTGTTTTAGGAATATAAAAAATTAAGTTGCATATATATATATATATATATATATATATATATATATTGATGTACGAAAGCTACAACTTTCAAGCTTTCTATTTTGAAATTATCAATACCGATTACTAAGAATAGAATACAAGATTTCCCTCTATTTCAAAAGTTGCCCTTTCTATTTGAGGTAATCACATCTACTCTTTTCAATGTTTGGTAAAACTACAAAATAAAGTTCCATTATTTAAGAAAGCCACAAATGTTTTCCTTTTAACTGGTCAAACTTTTAACATCTTATTCATTGAGATTTGATAAAATTACAAAATAATAATACTAAAAAAAAATTTACGTGTGTGGATAAATTGTTACTCATTAGTTTTTTTCAATAATTATTTTACATAATCATATATATGATACTTATGATCGAATATCATTTATTTTTTTTTTCACTTTTAATGTTATCTTGATCTGTTTTGTTTATATTTTTGGTTCAATAAATTGATAGGTATTTTAGTGTTTCTCTACTGGTTAACTTTCATTCAAAGGGGATATTTTATAGTTTTTTTATTTTTGAAATAATAGAATTCATTTTATAATTTTATAAAACATGTAGGAAGGCGGATGTAATTAACTTTTTTAATTTCTATTTTGAGTGAGCAAGAGGCACCAAGTAAATGTGTTATAGCTTGTTTATCACAACCACTACAACCAGAATGGGCCCAATCTCCACTTGAATACGTGGGGCATGCAAGTTTCAATCATTCCTTGAATAGGTAATTAGGTACAACGTAGCATCAAAAACCCTTCCCATTTCTCCATCACACTTCAATGTCTTGCAGCTAATAACTTAGGACCACCGTAGTCACAAGCACATGTTCAGTTTCAACAAGTGTCCCCCCGCTTAGTTGTGGGCCTTGTGGCTATAATTTTGCTGAGGTCACAAAGCACCCAAGCTGGGCACAAAGCCTAGCATTGATTGCAGGCCAGAAGTGGTTAACTTCGTTTATTCAACGTATGACTAGTTTAAAGAACCCTTTCCTTATCCTAATCGAGCCAAGATTCCCAGGCCTACAGGAAAGATTTATTTAATTAATTATTTATTTACTTAATATTATAATTTAATATTATAATTAATAATTAATTAATCTCATTTACTAATATTAATTATTATATTAATAATTAATTAATTACTTAAAATTAATTTAATCAATAATATTTTTATAATAATTAATCAATTTAATATTATAATAAATAATTAACTAATAATATATAATTAATTAATACTAATTATTATAATTAATTTATAATCATTTCTATTTCCCAACACAAACTAACCACCATTATTAGTAATCATTCTCATTTCCTATCACAAACCAACTAACAAAATTATAATAAAAGACCCCATTATCATTCCTCACTACTATTATTTTCATAACCTTTCCCATTCCCCTCCTCTAGTCAGGCGCCCCTTAATTGTTATTTCACATGTTTTGGGTAGATTTGATTTATTAAATTACAACGTCACAATATTTGTTGTCGTGGTTATGATTTGATATTTTTTCTTTCCCCAGGAAACAGTCATCAATTAGGTGAATGAATAATTTATTTTGAATGATTAGAAAATTACAAAAATGAAAAATCCCATTCGAACAACAAAGATTTTGAACAAGTTTAAGGACGAACTCGAAGAATCTTGAATAGTGAGAAAGATTTAATATTCGCATGTTACATGTGGGTGATCATCAAACAGGTGAATGGATAATTTATTTATGGAATGATTACAAGATTACAAAAAACTATTCGATTTGAACAATAAATTTTTTTAACAAGCTTAAAGACGAACTCGGAGAATCTTGAATAGTTATTTGAATAACAAGAAATATTTCCATGCTGTAGATGCCAATATTGGCATGTTGCATGTGGGTACGTAGTCATCAAAGATTCAAAATTGGATAGAAATGAAATTTATTTTAGATTAGATTTTTAATCTGGTTGTGCTAAATGCTATAATTACCTTGAATCGCAGGCACTTGGCCTATTGACTCTTTCAGCTGCCTTTCCTTCATTCAAGTCCTTTGAGTGTCGGAATGCATCAAGTGGCATGCCATGTCCTCCTCCTAAGCTGCAAGTTATGACCTCCTTCTTTTCCTTATATCTCATAGCAATAGCCCAAGGAATGCATAAGCCTTGTGTTCATGCTTTTGGAGCTGATCAATTTGACGGATTAGACCCGGAAGAGTGCAAGGCCAAAAGCTCATTCTTCAACTGGTGCTGTGTCGGTACTTGTGTGTCCATCACACTTGCGTTCCTGATTTTGACCTATATTCAAGACAGCCTCAGTTGGGTTCTTGGATTTGGAATTCCCTGCCTTGTTATGGTTGTTGCACTATTATGGTTTGTGCTTGGCACTGTCACATATCGGTTTCACGATACTAGTGATCAGGGGAGACCCTTTTCGAGAATTGGCCGGGTGTTTGTGAAAGCAGCTAAGAATTGGAGAACAGATTCTTGTGCACTCAATCCGGATGAGGAGAGTCAGGGTGTTGTGCCTCACTTGGGCTCTCAAAAATTTAAGTGAGTGAAATCCTGTTTTAAACTTTGATACTTCATGTTCAATAACCAAATAATCATCCTTGAATTTATCACTTTTCCGTTATCCTAGGTTTCTAAACAAAGCATTGGTATCGCCTGATGGTTCGATGATAGAGGGGGAGGTTTGTAGCGTAAGTGAGGTCGAAGAGGCCAAGGCAGTTCTTAGGCTATTTCCAATATGGTTCTCGTGTTTGGTTTATGGAATCGTATATTCACAACCGCCCACTTTGTTCACCAAGCAAGGGCTTACAATGGACAGATTTATCACTTCAAGCTTTGAAGTACCGGCCGCTTCACTACAGAGTTTTACCACTGTTACAATAATCATCTTCCTCTGCATGTATGATCGTGTCTTGGTCCCTATTGCAAGAGCTATTACCGGAAAACCTTCAGGTATAACAATGCTGCAAAGAATTGGAACTGGAATATTTTTTTCAATTCTATGCCTTTCAGTTGCTGCTCTAGTGGAGATGAAGCGTCTTGAAATTGTTGTGAAGTATGGATTAGTTGACTTGCCACAAGCAATAGTACCAATGAGTGTGGCATGGTTGATACCTCAATATCTGTTATTGGGAGTTTCTCAGGCCCTTACCATTGCCGGTTTACAAGAATTTTTCTACGATCAGGTGCCTCCGGGACTCAAAAGCACCGGTCTCGCTCTATACCTTACCATCTTCGGTGTAGGAGGCTGGCTTAGCAGCATACTCATCTCTTTAATTGAGAAGGTCACTGGTGGAGAATCTGGAGATAGAAATGACGGTTGGTTCTCTGATAATTTGACTAAGGGACACCTTGATTACTTTTATTGGCTGCTTACAGGACTTAGCACAGTGGCATTTACAGCTTTTGTGTATTTTGCAAAGGCTTATACTTACATAAGCAAGTAAATCCAACACCGTTGGAACCTCAGGTGTCGCTTGTTATAAATGGTGGGTTTAGTAATGGAATGGATTTGTGGAATGAAAAGGTTTGGAATAGAATGGAATAGATTTTATATTAAAATTAAAATTTAATATTAATAATAGTAAATTTATAAATAAATTTTATATTAAAATTATAATAAAAATATTAGTATTTTACATTATATGATATTTAATAAATTATATCTTGTTCAAAAAATAGTCAAAGTGCATGTCATTTTGTAGAGAAAAATATTTTCTATAATTTAGTGAATTTTTTTTTTTTTTTTAAAAAAAAAGCAAAATAGGGGTTGCAAACCATAGGGGAGTTTGCAACCCCCTTGCCATGTGGCGCGTGCCTGAATTTTTTTTTTTTTTTTTTTTTGTTTCTCCATCATTAAACTACGTCGTTTTGAGCTCTTCCAAAATTCATTTGGATAGATTTACACAAAAGGAGGGGGGGTGGGTTTACGTAAACCCACCCCCAAAGGGTTACAAAAATCCAAAACCATGTACCAAACATCCCATTTGAATCCAAAGTATTCCAAACCCATGCCAAAACCACATACCAAACACCACCTCAGTTTCTTGCCAAGATGCCATTACAAGAAATTTGGCTTTTAGTGACGGAATTGCTAGTGACGAAAAAAAATCTCATCACAAAATACCACATTTAGTGACTAAAACTTTTGTTGTCACCAATTTTTCGTCTACTCCCAATTTTTAGTGACGAGTCACAGAAAGTCGTCAGTAAAAAGTGTGACGAGAAACTTTCCTGCTAAAATAATCGTAATTAGTGACAAAAAATTAGTGACGACATTCATTCTCGTCACTAAAATCATAAAATTTGTTCATTGTGACGAAAATTTTATCGTCACTAATTTTAATACCTTTTAGTGACGATATTGTTTCGTCATTAATTGCTTATCTTTTTTTTTTTTTCAAACCAAACTAATTGTATTAAAGTGGGAATCTCCAATTAACACATTACATTGAATGTCCATAAAAAGACTAATATTAAATTGATGTGCCCTAACAAAAGAACCTAACCCCAGTAGGGATTGGTTAATACCTAAACCCACTACTGATATATGATTTTTAATTAATTTCTTAATTATATGTATATGTGTGAAACATCAGTAAATAAAAAATAGGAATTTTTTTAGTGCATTATAAAAATAAATTCTTGGTGCAAAGGAAAATTTAATTAGTAAAATAGTGACAATAAAAATGAAAATAGTTATAATCTATTAATTTATTTTTTTTTATACATAGGGTTTCAGTGTGTAATATTATTACATATGGAGATAGAAAATATTTATTTTAGTGTATAATAAAACAGAATATTATAAATTTTATGAAAAATATATGTGTTAAGCTAATTAATTTGGGATAGAGTAGATAAAATGTATTGGGCTAAATTGCTTAGACCACAACTTATATAGGATTGGGCTTGTTTTAGGGTAAATTGCTTGGGCCACAACTTATATAAGGATTGGGCTTAATTTTTGTTTATTTAATAATTGGGCTATGTAATTTATTTATTGGGCCGAAGTTAACTTTTAAAATATATAATTCTTAATTTTTAATAATTGTACTAAAACACCCAAATATATATATATATATATATATGCATTTGCCAACATTATTTGACGTACAAATAGAGTATTTGTTTGTAGAAACACTCTCACCTCGAGAATTTCCGCATATATATGAATTTGACTACATTATATGAATTTACACATATAAGTTTAATCACTTAAAGTATATAATTTTGTTGATAGTAATAAGCACCTCAAGAACTAATTAGTTTACTAGTTTGACCTACAAACTGGGTTTAATAATATTATTAATTATGTTTGTTGTATTCATAGTTTATAACTAATAAGATGTTTTACTAAATTAGTCATTTTTTTGAGATAGAGAGATTGGGAGAAAATATAAAATATTTTCACATTTTAATTAAATTTGGCTCAAACCACAGGTGCCACAGCCTCATCAAGAACAATACTGCTCTGCCATTTGACTAACAAGAAATGGCTCAAAATTGTATTTTAGTATATAATATTCTTAAATATGGAGATATAAAATATTTGCTTTGGTATATAACGAAATGGAATATTATAAATTTTAGTAACAAGATATGCATTGGGACATATAATTTGGAATAAATTAAATAAAATGTTTTGAGTTAAACTGATTGGGCCGCAACTTATATAAGGATTGGACTTGTTTGGCTAAGGATAATGATTGGACTATGTAACATTTTTGTTTGTCCATATAATTGTAATTTAATCACATAGTCTTTTTTTGTATTATCATACACCATTGGTTAGTACTAGTTGGCTTTTTTTTTTTTTTTGTCAAGAATAACAATTGCACTAAGCATATTCTTCATTGGGCTAAGATTTATTAGCTTATTTATGTTATGGTTTTTAATTTAAAATAATTATACTATAACACCTTGAAGTTTATGAATTGGCACACATAAGTTTTGTGTGTGTTAAAATAAACTATTGATTAATGGTAATCAAAAGTTTTGATATTTATTACGAACTATATTTCGTTATAAGAAAATTAGGAATTAAAAATATATAGTTTCAAACTAATTATAGCCACTAATGTAATATAGCGATATAAGTAGTGATTAATACATGTATATATATAGTTAGACGTATAATGTCTAACAAAAATAGTAAATACTTATACAGTTATACTCATTTTGTTCCAAAAAATGAGTTGGGTTTTATTAATGTACAACTTTTTATTGTTAGTCAACAAAATGCAAGTACAACTAATTTTATACAACTAATTTCTTCATTAAAGGTATTGTATGTCATACACCCTTTAATGTAATCTATTTCATTAAGAGTATTTTGGATATTTTATTCAATAATCAGTATGCACTTTTGAAATAGTGGATATGTTTTGAGACAAACACTTTTTTTTTTAGGACAAAGGGAGTATCTATATATACATATATAGATAGGACTAAAATGTATAGTATAAGTAATTAATACATATATATATATATAGTAGTTATGTGGTTATATAATTATAATAAAAGTAATTGTTATAAAGTATAATTACTTTTATTGCATATATACACATGCTTATAATATACATAATTTTTTCAATATCAACATGAAAATATTAATATTATATTTTTTAAGAAAATATTTGTAAAAAAATTCACTTTAGCCATTTAATAACTAATTAGGATTTTAAAATTTAAAGATTAAAAACATTCAAATCAGAATTTTCATAAATTAACATAGTATTGTAAATTAAAAAAATTGATTACTAGTAAAAAAAGTAAAGATTTTTTAATAATTAATAATAAAATGTTGTATGTTTAAATGCTTAAAAAAACAAAAGTAGGGAAACTAAATTTAATTAGGAGAAAAAGCGGGATGTTAAAAAAATTGTGGCACAAATTTACAACATTCTCTGCCCAAACTTTACACTTAAACAAAAATTCAAACTTTACACTTAAACAAAAATTCTGTTTTGTAGTCCGGAAAATCAGTCTTTCACTCCCCAGCAATCCTCCGCCCTTTACAACGTTCGCCGCTCTCACCCTTCTTTCTCAATCGGCCAGCCAACCACCTCCCTCTAATGGCAGCTCCCTAAAGAAGCAGAATTGGTGCTCTTAGGTCTGCGGTGGGTGTTCTTTTCTCTCCTCCTTTGTCCTCTCGGGCTCCTGTCTGAACCACCAAAACCGGCGATGTAGATTCGTTTGGGATTCGTTGACCACATCCGACTCGTCCCAGACTCGTTAATGATACATCGCGATTCGTTTGTGACAAAAACCGGCTTCATCTTTTGGGGCTCCCGACTGCTCCAGATTCATAGACAAAACAAAATTTGCAGGCCTTCAAAAAATCGGCGTTCCCGTCTTCAAGCTCTCGTCCTCTCTCCAAATCCGGTGTTCCTGTTTTCTCTCCAAAAACATCTTCACTCCCAAGGTTAGATTTTCACCCTCTTCGTTTGTCCCAATCTGGCATTCCTTATTCAAGGAATTTTCAGTCTTTCACCAAGAACCCATTTCAGATTGGTTAGCAAACCTCAGGCTTTTACCTCTTTTGGGGCTCTCAGTCTCAGAGGACAAGGAAACAAGAATTCCTTTTGTATTCATCCGTGGGCTCCTTTGCTTCTTCTCAGAAGCCGGATAGCAATCAAGGTTCTTCAAGCTTCTATCTCTAATTCATGGAAAATTGTTGGTGTATGCATTTTATGGTAGCTGAAATATTGTGCTATGTAGGGACTTAGTCCGTTTTTTGTTTAGTTATGTGAAAAGATTGAAACTTGAATTTAGAGACTACCTGTTTGATGAAATGTTTGTATGGCATTTGTAATTTAGTTTCTTTAATTTTCAGTTTAAAATGGAGATTTCCTCCACAAACAGCGAATTATATTTTCATCCACAAACAGCAAATTATGAGAGAAAATTGCAGCCTTCGTTGGCATGGTGTTGAAAATGAAGATTTCCTCTATGTTTTCACACTAATTCTGACTTTGGACTAGCTGCAAATAAGAATACAATATGGAGTTGATTAATCAGACAATTAACGTGGGCTCTAAGGATGATGTTTCAGCTGTAAAGAAGGTTGGATGCTGTTCTGCTTAGATAGATAGATCCAGTGAAGGAAACTGGTGTCTTTTTATCTTTTCGTATCATATTCTTGTGGTTATGGAATTTGTCTGTTACATGTCTTTGTATCATTCTGAATTTGTAGATGAGTCTTTGTATGTTTCTGTTGTACAAATTGTGGGTGTGAACTGTGAAAGCTAGAGGTGAACAATGGAGATTGTGAAAGCTAGAGTTAAGAATTTTGGCAGAAAAATAATTGTAAAGTATGGTAATCAGAAGACAAGGAATCAACTAGTTGGATAACATCGCTGACTCCATGCTAAATAATAATTTTCGTATTAAAAATTTGAAGAGCTCCAATATATAATAATCTACTGAAAAAATATTATATGGAAAAAATTATCCAATTAATATGATTAAAGTAATTATTCCCATTGTTTTTAAGTTGGCAACGGTACCTAATTGGAATACTAGCGGTAGAAATAATGACTTTTGGATCCTAATGGAAGATAACGGTACAATTAATTTAACTCATGGAAGCCATTAATTTGCCTTATTTCTTGTCAGTCTGTGATTTTTAGTGTTATATTTGACATTGATTATCACTTTGAAGTTAGAGTTGACTTTTGAGATCGAAAAAACTTGCAGCAATTTCCATGGGAGTTTTAATAGTTAAAAAAAAAAAAAAACAAATTCAGGTCAAGGTTTGGACTTTAACAAATTGAACCCTTAACAAAAAGACAAATAATGAATCGAAAAAATTTCTGAAAATACTTTCAAATATTTAAGATAGAATTGGTCTGTAAAAAATGTAAAGTAAATAAATTTTTACAGTTCATTTTAGCATTGGTCTTCTATAGTTCATTTTTAGGGTTTTTCTTGTTTTTTTTTCCTGTCCCATTTCTTGTGCCCTTTGTTTCTCTGGTAAACAAATTTTGTCGTACATGCTTTCTTTTTGCTTTTATCTTCCTTCACCTTCTTCTGCTTCACTGTCATGATCATTTTCTGGGAGGCAAGTGGTGAAGTTTGGGAGTGTTGATGAGATGATAATACATGTAGCCCAAACCATGGCTACGATATCTGTCCATAAGGCACAAGGAATTGTAAAATGCTACAATACGGCTCGGGTAATGGACTTGGAGACATAGTCGTCTAGGCTGCAGTTATTATATAGTTATAATCATGCAGTTAACTTACGGTGATTTGATACTGCGCTGAAAAGTTATCTTTATGTCTTGCTTCAACTGAAAATACCATGTGTGATTTTGGCTAGGAGCTCTGATATTTATGTTTGAGGCATAGTGATTCCATAGCAATTTGTCTATTGTGACGCTGATAACTTGATAGAAGTGGAGACACTCTGAAGTGATTTTTGCCCTGCTTGAACTTCTTTATTTATATTGGGGAAGTTGATTAAAATTTATTAGGATGAGAAAAATGTTAGACATTTTGGTTGACTCCTATATTAGAAAATGTAACTGCATCATCAATTTTGAATTGTTACATTTTTTTTTCTTTCCAAAAAAAGAAAAAAGAAAAGAAACCTGTAGGAATTTAATTTATTATGCAATAAAGTGCAGAAACCATAAGCAGCTTTACATTCCACATTCTTGAGTTTTTGTTGCTTGTCGATTCTCTTTTTGGTGAAGAATTAAAATTATAGTATCTGTAATCTTTTTCACACTTTCAGCCTGCGTGTTTCTTCTGCGTACCTTTTTTGTCTGTGTTTTGGTTTGTAGATGAAACTGTAGCATGCCATTTCTTCTTCAATCTACAAGATTCTTCTATAGTTATCCCTCTATTTGTGATTGATATATATATATATATATATATATAATTTTTTTTTGTTTCATCAACCAGCGTGGATATGCAATGGGTGATGTTTATCCAAATTCCACTAAACTTCCAAAGGGAGAATACACTTTGCAACTGTTTCTGAGGTAAGGACATTATTTTGGGATAATGTGAAGTGCTTATTGTTTCACAAACATCATCCTATGATGGCCAGTGGTACATTAATTTTTAAATAGGTCTGTTTCAGTCAGAATTATAGACCTATAGTAATGTTCCAGATATTGTAAACTTGTAATACAATCAATTTTTAGCGAACAATTTTGATACTTTTTACAAATGTAGGATGCTCAATTATCTAGCACTCTAAAGAGCGGGCATAAAGAATAAAATAAAACAAAAATCTTCTTGTCCGGAGAGCAGTCTTGTTTTTCTGTTTTGAGCTTCGAATTATGCATAGAATTGGCAGAAGATCATGGAAGACTATATTAATCTTGTGTCTTGCTTTGTTTTTGTTTTAGGCATGACAATTTGGAGTATTTGGAGAAAATGAAGGGCTTGACATTATTTCTTGAAAGAAAATTGGAGGAGAAGGTGGATAAGCATGTTCTGTACTGTATACTTTCCAAATTTTCTTGTGAATAAGATGGTTTTTTTTTTTCCATCTTATGGGTTCTATTTTAGTTGTTTGACTTTTCCCTCCACAGAATTCTAGAATTCTGTTCTAGTTAGTTTCTGGTGAAAACATTTTTTTCCTCATCTTTGGGAATGCCAGGAAACATAAATGGAATTCTTGATTTAGGACTTATTTCTTTCAACATTCAGATACATAAGAAACAGTTTGATGGAGAAATAGTATGTAGATTACTTTTGGCAACTCATAGAATCTACCATGTTTTCCTTCACTGTCAGGAAATTTAGAATAGGTTTTCCAAGTATTATTTGTCTCCCTTGTCTATCTTTTATGTGCTTTAATCCTTCACTGTCAGGAAACATTATGCAACATATTGGTGCCTTGTTAATAGGGTTGGTTTATGAAGATTATCTTTGATTGGTCGTAATGTATTATGTCATGTGAAACAATTCGTAGTCACTTCATTTTTCTTTGATTGGTGTAGAATGTAGTATGATTATTATAATTTGTTGGTGAAATTGTATTTTGTAATGAGATATAATTATGGGATGTTGCTGCTTCTATGGATATAATTGTTATCGCGACATGATGTTGTTCCTTTAATACGTTCTCAAATGTGCACTCATACATTTCATTTCCTTTTTGTTAATGCATGGCACATTTTTACATTTGTATGAGGAATAAATATTATGTAACATAATGATGCCTAGTTAAAATGAGTGGTTTAAGAGTATGATTTTCGATTTGTGGTTTTGTATTATGTCATGTGATAGATTGCATGGTCATTTTTGTTAAATGTGATTGGTGGAAAATGTAATATGATGATTATCATTCATTATGATGAATTGTACTATGTCATGAGATGTATAGTTATAGGTTGTTGTTTCCGTAGCTAGTCATATTTGCAATTGGATTGGATGGAATTTATAACATTTAGTGCTTTTTCTTTTCTTATCACAGTGACGCATCCACCACCACATAGCCAAGCATCCACAGATTGCAGACATATTTTGGAATCAAATGGCCAGTTGGTTGCTGTTGTCAAGGTCTTAAAATAGCCTTTTGCCTATTTACTTTTAGAATGCTGTGGGAATTATGTGTACATTACTATTTTGTGGGGTGTAAGATGTTTGGATAATGTTTTATTCTCATGGTTCGACTAGGATATTTAACTTTTATTTTCTTGTATGCTAGAAAAGTAAAATGTTGTCTTTTGCAATGCACAAGTTTATCTTTCGTACCTTTCTTCATATAGGTTTTGAATGTTGAATGATTAGTAAGATTGCTTTCATTATATTTTCGATGCCGATGATGTTTGTATTAAAAGGATAAATAATGTGATGATCAATACAGTGATGTTATTGGTGATAAAATATTGAAATATACAATGTTACAGTTTCGGTTAAAATTGTCACTAATAACACTATTTAGTGACAAATTTTTTTCTTCACTAATTTCATTTGCGAACAAATTTTTAGTGACGAGATTGTTTCATCACTAATGCAAAGGACGTCAAATTTTTCCTTCACAAAATTGCATTGGCCAACAAACTTTTTTGATAAATTTAAAATTCTCACTAACCATTTAGTGACGATAAACTTTTTGTGACAAACTTAAAGTCGTCACTAACCATTTAGTGACGACAAAAAAATCGTCACTAGTTCGTCACAGAATGAGTTGACCAAGGTACTTTTTAGTGACGAATTTTTTTTCTCGTCAGAAAACCATCACAACTGTCCACTTGACCGAAATAGTTTCAGTGACAATTTTTTTCGTCTCTAAACTTCGTCACTAATCATGCGCAATTAGTGACGACTCTTAACTTTTAGTGACGACTTTTTCCCTCTTTTTGTGACGACTTTTTTTCGTAACTAATTTTCGTCACATCCTCCTTTCGTCACTAACGCCACTCATTTAGTAACGATTTTTTTTTTTGGTCGCTAAAACAATTTAGTGATGGAGCATTAGTGACGACTGAGTGACGAACCATTTTTCCGTCACTAAATAGTTTTTGTGACGAAAAAGTGACTTTTAGTGATGAGATTCCAGTCGTCACTAAAGCCTATTTTTCTTGTAGTGTGCTTAATAGACTATACAGGTGGCTGGTAGTGCACTATATTTTATCTTGTGCCACTTCATATTTGTTCTTAAATGTATCATTTGTTGGATATATTTAAAATATAATGTAAATAATATATTCACATATAAGTTCAATAGGTGAAAACTTAATTATTAGGGCACATGTGAGTTGAAATTCAATAACTTGCCTATATACGGACTCTAGACTAAACTAGTTAGAAGTAACATTGTTGAGCATTCTAAATTTGATGTCTCAAGATGTAATACTTCAATCAACCTACCAAATTTGCTCAAACCAAAATACCTCCAACAATCTTAAAGTATTAACAATGTATGTCAGATCTGAGCAAGCATTGTATTTACTTGAAACTTTTGATGAAAGAAATTCAACGGTGCCATCAAATTTCAGATACAACGATAGAGTTGGCCAGGATCTGAGTTTTAAATTTCGAGAGTCGAATTTTTTTGTCAAATCCCGAAAAATATATTTGATTATAACGTGTAAGACTACTTGGGTTTTGTTCTACTCATCGAGACTAACATTTTGAGTGGTCACCAACATCAAACGGAGGTCGGATGACGGAGATATGGCTTTCTAAAGTTTCAGGCGAGTCACGGATCAAGTTGACATAGGCAAGTCGAACGAGTTGACTTAAGGCCAGTCAGATCTAAGTCAGACCGTTGACTGTTGACCATTGACTAGTAGTTTGACCGAACCTTGACATGTTGTTGACTTTTCCCAGCGACTAGAGCAGTCTATCTTAAACTGGGCGTTCCGGATCTATTTTTGAGATCTATTTTGACTAATTCCTCCTCTAGAGAGCAGTTTGACTGAGATTAGAGGTTTCGTAAGTCAGGAGGACCCCCAAGTGCACTTTCCTGCTCTCAGCTCTATCTAAAATGGCAAAGTATAGTTCCTATGATATCATCAAATTACAATCATTTGATGCTATTAAATTTCATTGTTGAAAATTGCATGTTCAATTTGACATGAAAGAATGTGAAATATTTTACACTGTATTGAGTGATTTTGCATCTACTACTGAAGATGCTGATGAATATCGATGGAAAAAGGATGAGGATTTTTATAGAGATTATTTGTTCAATTCTCTAAATGCTCAATTAGTTATGACCTATAGTGGGTATAAAACGGCAAAAGAGATATGGGATCGCTTGAATGCTCAGTGTCAAAACCAAGAAAGGCTCTTTAAAAATCTCATAGCGGAGAAGTTCTTTGATGTTAAATTCAATACGAATTCGAGCATCATCTTTCAATTGATTGAACCTGAGAATATGACAACTCTGATTTGTTTGATAATCTCTTTGTAGATTTTGTGTTGAGTACGCTACCCGCCGAATGAAGTTTTTTCAAAATTGAAATGCACAGACTAAAAGAACATATGGGACTGGATGAATTAAAGAGGAATATTCACATTGAAGATCAAAACATTAATAGGAAGGGTTTGGAACTAGTTGTACAACAAAAATCAGTTGCCAACTTAGTTTCACATTCTAAGAAACCTTACAAAAAGTCCAAGTCACCAAAGAGTGAATTCTCTTTATAATTAGAGGCCAAAAAGACTATATTAAAAAAAAAGAAAAGAAGGGCAAGTGCTATAACTGTGGAAAGTGGGGTCACTGGGCGACAAAGTGTAAGCTACCAAAAAAACCAAATACTAATATACCACAAAATGAGGCTAATATATTAGTTGGTAAAGTTGAGTCACAAGTCTTCATAGCAATGATGACTGACGGAAAGACCAATACTTTCTCTGAATGGTGGTTAGATAGTGACGCTACTTGTTATGCTGCAAATGATAAGAATTTACTTACTGAAGTCACTGAAGTGAAAGACACCGTGGAGAATTGTAGTGATGGTAAAGCAGAGGTGACTCATACTGGGACTGCAAACTTGGTATTTTTTCAGGTAAATTACTAACTTTAAAGTATGTTAGAATAGTACCTTTGCTTAAAAAGAATTTGATATCTATAAGTTTACTTGATAAAACTGGTATGTCTTTTTCAACAATGAATAGTAAAGTAACTTTATTTGTTAACTCATATTATTTTGAATGTGCATTAATGGTTAATGGTTTGTATAGATTGAGTTTAGCTACTGATAATATATGTCATGTGGCTTCTACTTTGATTGATCCAAAATTGTTGCATAATATACTAGGACATGTAAACTATAGGAAAATACCACAATTTACTAAAATTCTTAATATTCCATTAGACACTTCTATTCGGTTTGAAAAATGTGAAGTGTGTGCACAAACTAAGATCACTAGAAAACCTTTTAAGTTGGTTTCTAAAAGTATACAACTTCTTGAGTTGAGACATTCTGACCTTTGTGATTTTAAGAGTTATGTTACTAGAGTTGGTTGGAAGTATCTAATAACATTCGTAGATGATTTTTCTAAATATTGTCATGTTTATTTGTTGAAATCAAAAAATGAGGCTTTTGAAAAGTTTAAGATTTTCAAGTCCAAAGTACAAAACCAACTTAACTTGAAAATCAAAAGGTTTAAGAGTGATAAAGGAGGAGAATATACAATGACAGGATTCAAGAAATTTTGTGCTATAGAGGGCATAATACTTGAAACTACTGCTCTTTACTCACCCCAATCAAATGGTATAGTTGAGCGTAAGAATAAGACGGTAACAAAAATGTTAAACTCTATGTTATTTACAACTGGCTGACCTTCTTCCTACTGGGGAGAAGTAGTTATAACTGCTAATCACATCCTGAATAGGTTGCCACACTCTAAATTGTCTTCAACTCTTTATGAGATATGGCATAAGTATCCTTGTAGATATGATACTGTTGAAACTTGGAGTTGTATTGCTTATGTGAGGATACAAAACCTTAAACAACCAAAGGTGGGGTCTAAAACCATAACCTGTATGTATTTAGGATATGCAAAAGACAGTGCTACTGATAGATTTCTAAACACGACTATTAATGTATGTATTTTATAATAGTTTATCTGAATCAATACCTCTTAGAGTATCTACAAGGGAAAGAGTACCTAAAAGTTTTAGTGAGGATTTTGTCACTTACCATCTAGAGGATGATTCATTATCCTATTAGGAAGTAATAAAATCTAGAGACTCTCTACTGTGGGTATAAGCCATAGATGATAAAATGAGTTCTCTACTATAGAACCACATTGGGCAGCTAGTCGATTTACCAAAAGGGGCTAAGGCTATAGGTTATAAGTGGGTATTGAAGAAAAAACTGAATTGTGATAGATCAATAGGCAGGTACAAAGCACGCTTAGTAGTTAAATAATCAGCAGAGTGAAATAGACTATTTTGATGTCTACTTGCCTGTGTGTCATTTATCAACTATAAGAATTCTTCTTGCATTAGCATCTATTAAACACTATGTAGTGCATCAAATGGATGTAAAGACAACTTTTCTAAATGGAGAGTTGAATGAGGAAATCTACATATATGGAACAACCTGAAGGGTATGTTGTGAAAAGTTTCGAAGACAAGGTTTGTAAATTGAAGAAATCCTTGTATGATCCTAAACAAGCACCTAAGATGTGGGATCTTAAATTTGACGAAATGGTAAAGCGTTATGGTTTTCAGTCTAGTTATTTAGATAAATGCCTTTACTATTGGTTTATGTCCAATAAGGTAGCCATCATTTGCTTGTATGTGGACAACATGTTGATTCTTAGCTTTGATTACTCTGAAGTGAGTGATGTGAAATTTGCTTTAACTAAAGAATTTCACATGAAAGATCTTGGTATTGCTAATCCCATTATTGGTATGAAAGTAAGTTTTGAAAGGTAGGCCATCTCTCTTAGCCAGACTTATTATATTGAGCAGCTACTTTCTACCCAGGGATGCAGTAAGTGCAAACCAAGTGAGACACCATGTGACTATAATAAACAACTGAGTCCAAATGAAAGAACCAGTGTGGATCAATTAAAATAGTCAAAATTAATTGGTAGTCTTATATATGCCATGAGTTGCACTAAATCTGACATAGCCTATACAATTGGCATATTAAGTCGTTTCACTAGTAATCCTAATAAATAGCATTGGGATGCTCTCAGTAGGTTGATGAGATACCTTAAAGGTACTAAAGATTATGCTCTATGTTATACTGGTTATCCTCCAACCGTGGATGGATATTCTGATGCCTCATAGTGCTCAAAAATTAGAAATAGTAAGTCCACTAATGGATACATATTCACTTTGAGTAGAATTGCTGTTATTTGGAAATCCAGAAAACAGACTTGTATTGTGTTATCATCTATGGAATCAGAACTTTTTGCTTTGATCTTAGCCGACGAAAAGGCAGAGTGGATAAAGAATTTGATAATGAATATTTTTTTGACTCAGCTAAAGATTAGTTCTTTAAATTTGTTCTATGATAATCAAGCAGCTGTCTAAGTTGTCAAGAACTCACTCTTTAATCTAAAGAGGAGACATGTGAGATTAAGGCATGCATTATTGAATTATTTGAAAAAACATGGAGTTATCACCTTGATCGATGTGCAATCGAAAGATAACTTGGTCGATGCTTTCACAAATGGTTTGCCTAATGATCGAATATTCAAAATATTAGGGAAAATGGGATTAAAGACTGTGTAGACAAATCTTAATCATCATTTAATTGTTTGTTTTAAAATATTGATCTTCTTATGTTGGCTAAAATGATAAGCACACTTAAGTGTTTCATTGATGTTCATGGTCGCTGACTAATTTGGAAATGGTGAGTTGTCTCATTCCAAACTTGATGTTGATAACTTTAATCTAACTTAGGAAGGTTGTGCCATTCCAAACTTGATGAACATAATCCAATTGGGTCAGACTATTCTCTTTGGTTAAATGGTCTCATTCCAAATTTGATATTAGACTACTTAACTTAAAGGAGTTAGCGGTTATGACATTCCAAATTGAAACACATAAATAGTTATTTGCATAAGAAGCCTATTGCTCTTGTTGGTAATTGAACTTGACTTTGTTTGGCTAGGTTGTTTGTAAGTGATTTGACTATTGGTCTTATTCTTTGAAACTAGACAATTGGTTATTCTCTTATAAATAAATTTAAGCTGATGGCTCTTTGTAAATCAAACTATTTAGGCCTTATTCATAATTTATGAAACTGGGGTTTTATACTTATGAACATGACATTTTGATACTATATGACATTAATGTGTGTTCTTCTCTACTTGATGTAGTGGTGCTAAGTTCTTTTAGTAGAGTTAGACACTCTAGTGGATTATTCAAATGATTGAATTCATATTAATATGAAATTCATATTTGACAATCTATAGGGGATGGTGGAGATGGAGGAGAGTTTGATGGGTGGGATTCTAAACAGGATGACCTACTTGATGAAGAT
This sequence comes from Gynochthodes officinalis, assembly GCA_020080225.1. NCBI lineage: Eukaryota > Viridiplantae > Streptophyta > Magnoliopsida > Gentianales > Rubiaceae > Gynochthodes > Gynochthodes officinalis. The sequence continues at coordinate 16,958,096 of CM034620.1, forward strand.
ATCATCTAGAGATTGTGGGAGACTTATCAGTCCACTTGCATTTTGCCCATTTTTTGAGATTTTGTTATGATACTCATTTTGTCCATTCTCCTTGTGAAACCATTATATTCTTTTTAGTATTTGTTAAAACTATTAATCTTCTACTATGGTTCACACTTACTTGAGAATATAAATATTTTGTGTTTTTAGACTGTTCTTGAAACTCTGGTTTTAAGCTCTGAATAGATCTGAGATATTTTATTATTTTACTTTTATATGAGATGGATTGTTGATGGAGTTTCTAAAATTTTATTAGAAAACTCTATGTTTGGATAATTTGAAACAGGGATGTGAATGATTCATGTTTGTTTGAACATTACACTGACCACCGTATTGGATTGTACTATATGGTGAATATAGGAGGAAATTGTTGGATATATTTAAAATATAGTACAAATATTATATTCACATACAAGCCCAATATGTGAATATTTGGTTATTAGGGCACATGTAAGTTAGAGTCTAATAACTTGCATATATACTCTACAGTAAGTTAGTTGGAAATAACACTATTGAGTGTTTCAAACTTAACGTCTCAATATGTAATACTTCAAACCACCAAACTTGCTCAAACCAAAGTACCTCAAACATCTTTGGGGTTATTATTATTATTTTTTTCTTTTGATCCATAGTTTATTGTTAACCTTGTACATAAGAATTATCTATGTCAATGCAGAGGACGAAAAAGCCAATCTGCCTTCGCTTCCTCTCTGTTTAATTTGCTATGTACCTGTGGTATCATATCATGGTGAACCGATCAATTTATCTTGAGATTCTAAAATTTTCCTTTGTCTTGTCTGGCTACTCCTTTGTATTATTTTTCATTTTCTACTTACCAAATCTTTGATGTTGGCATCTGAGAAGTTTTCATCCTTCTTGGATGTTTGACTCAAGATTATGGCTTCTCAGACTAGCCAGTTTATTTCGATTAAGTCTGATAGTTTTAGGTATGGACGTGGGGCCAATTTGATGGAACACTATATCATTTCCTAAAACGATCGGGAGTATGTTAATCAAATAATGGAGAAACCAAACAAAAGCATTCAATATTATGATAAGCTTCAATCCAAATGCAATGTAAATTAGTGTCCTAATAGTGGTTAGAAAGAAGCACATGATTGATTCAACGCACCTTAATTTTTAATTAGGGATTTAGTGCATAAAAGAAAGGGAAAGAAAACCTATTAATCCTAACAATTGATTGTAATTTCAACATGATTGATTCAATGCACCTTAATTTTTAATTGGCGATTTAACGCATAAAAGCAAGGGAAAAAAAACCTATTAATCCTAACAATTAATTGTAATTTTAACATCCAACCTCTTCAATTACTAGCTACAGATTTTATTAGCACTTTTGCTTTTCTGCCCACTTATAATGAGGTTTTCAAGAGAGTTTTATTCAACAAAGTAATATCCAAAAAAAAAAAAAATTTGTCTTTTGATTTGATACAACTTCTTCAATTTAGAAGGTACAACACATTTAATATACCACTAAAAGTATACTTTTGAATTTTTATGTATACTTTTTAATTTATGAGTAATACAAGAATTTCACACCAAAACTAAAATATTTTTTTGATACAACAAAATTTTTAAAATTGGATTCCTTTTTTTGAGGATAGAGAGTATAATAACTTTAGTAAAAATTTATGATGAAAACCTTATAATAACTGATGTGGCATATTACAAAAGGTAAGATAATGCCAATAGTGATTGTTATGACATATTAAAAAATACAAAATCATGGCAGATTACATTTAAAACTCACAAAGGCAAATAAGCTCATACACATTTTATTTTTGCAAAAAATACCCGTAGTTATAGGGTTATATAGTCGGCCAAATATCGAAAAATTACCTAAAAATAATTTTTAAAAAGTTACCTAAAAGTGTCCTTAAACAACTACTAACTTAGGCGCGGCACTGTAAGGCAAGTCAACTTGCACTAGAACAAAACCCTAATTTCCTTTTTATTTTTGTTTCTATTTTCCACTCTCTTATACATGGAATTGGACCAACTCATTAGGATTTTTCTTCTAATACATCTTATGGATAGTCTACATGGAGTAAAGAGAAGAGAAGATTTGATTTTTTTTTTTCAAAAATCAACACTTTTTATCAAATTTTGAATTTGATTTTCTTTTCATCTTTTCTCTAAAATTCAATCTTGCCTTTATATATTAGAACAATTCCGAAAAAGTTAAAACAATGATTTGTTAGAAAAATCTTTATTGAGTTTAGGCCCTGTTCCCCCTCTTCTGAATTCATGGTGTATTTTTTTTTCTAATTTTTTATTGATCATAATGTGTTAATAATTTTTTATTTGTAATGAAAAAATTTGTAAGTTTTTTCTTTTTAATTGTTCTCTGTAAATCCTTTTATTAATATTTTACAAATCTATTTATGTAAGTGTTACCATGTTGCCACTTAAATTTTATTTCAGTATTGGGAAGATTTACAACATGAAAAATCAAACTAAAACAGTCTATCAGTAATAGGAGTCCAATTTGAATCCAAAAATTTGTCTATATGAGATAGTATTGACGAACACAACATACATTTCCTTTCATTGATACACTACCACATAAAAACTCACTTTCTGTAAGCCAATCTCTTCATCATAGACTCACTTAATACTTGTGCAAGTCTATCTCTTCATCGTATGCATCAAAGCCCACTCCCTTCACAAACCCATTTTCACCACATACATAAAAACCCGCTCCCATACAACTCATCTCTTCACCATAGACTAACAATATCCATGAACACAATAGATCTTCTCTTCACAAATACATTATCATAGCAACAGTCCAAATCCTGCAAGCCTATATTTTCACCATAGACCCATTTGTTGCACATGCAAGCCCATCTCTTCACCATATACATCAAAGCCCACTCTCCTGTAAGTTCATCCCTCCACCTAATACCCTTTTCCCATTTAGTAACTGGTACTAAACTGTTATACTAGGGACGGCAATTCGTGACACGACATGTAAACACAACATGAACCTAACACGTATTTAATATGTATAGGTACACCCCTTGGTGGGTTCGGGTTGAAATCAGATCGGACCGGTATAACACGCAAAATAAATGGGTCATATTCGTGTCAACCCACGAGTCGACCTATTTAACCCATTTAATAATTTGAAGAATTATATTAGGGTAATTTTGTAAAATTGAAAGAAACTATACTAACTCTAATTGAAATTTGGTTTGTAATTCTTGACATTTTATTTGATGCTAATGCTTGGATTGCAATTTGGAAAATATTTTTATGACTTTTTGGCTTGTAATAGTTTAATTTTAGTTGGAAATATTTTTCAAATATAATTAGAGGTATTTTTAGATTTTTTTTGGTGTATTAATCTTTGACAAGTAAGTATTTTCATATTAAATAGATAATTAATTCTGTGTCGTGTTAAATAGGTCATTACGGTGTTAATAGTTTATTTAAGTCTTTTAAGTTTTTTCATGTTAAATAGGTCTTTTTGTGTCATGTCATGTTACCTGAAAATAAACAGATCATGTTCAAATTATATTTTCTGACACGAATAATTAAACGGATCGTGTTCAAATTCGTGTAAAACATGTAATACTCATATCAAAATACAACTTGTGAACCTGAAACACGACCTAATTGCCACCTTTATATATTACAAACTTACTTGTCTACGAGTCATTTGCCGGACTAAGCAGGTGGGCCCATCTTTTCACTATAGACCAATTTAGTACTCGTGCAAGTAGTAAACTGGTATTGTAAACCTACTTGTCCATGAGTTATGATACCACTTGTTGGGGAGATTTAACTAATGAGTTTTGGATTCTTTCCACTTATTAGATGCCCTAGTTTTTTTTTAACTTTTCCAATATAAAATAGTATCCATAAACACAATAAAAATCATATAGTATTGTAGTCCACTATTGTGTTTTTGTAATAATTTAAAAGAATTATTCTGTTTATTTTTTCCATAATTAAACTATATAAAAAAGAGATAACCCCCAAAATGATCTCTTATATATTAGCGAATGATCTTTTTAATCCCTCACTTTTAAAACGGAAATAAATAATCCCTCACATTTCATGAATGTACCATTTTGGTCATCCGTCACTATTCTATTATTGAACTATAAAAATATAAAAAGAAATGAAAAACATAAAAAGAAGAAATATAAGTTATGGAACTTCATTTCAATCAAATTTTAAAACTTTAGTGGACATTTTGTAATGACAATAAACCTTAGAGGATCGGCGTTATTTATCTAAGCATGGTTTTTCATCTTTTCGACTATCTTATTTGTCGATTTTAACAACCATTAGATGAGTGTGATATTGCTAGTGTTTTAAAATTATGAGGTTTGATTGGCAATAAAATTAAATCTAAAAAATTAAATATAAATCACACGCACAAGTATGTATGTATTTATTACTTGTACGTGGAAGATATTAATGAGAAGAAAAAACCCATAATTGACAAATGCCCTAGACATGCAATGTCATGTGCAACAGGTGGTTGGTGAAATATCACTTCTAGAATAAAGCTTTTGAAAAGTACTTTTTTAAAGTAATATGTTAGTTCCTTTTTATTGATGAATAAATTAGTTTATACACAAGTTGTCACAGCAAGATATAACGTGAACAAAAAGCCCATAAATGATTAATGCGCCACACACTATATTGCTCCATAATGCCGTGATTCAAAATAAATAAAAAATAAATAAAAAGGAAAGAAAGTCATGTATAGGTGATTGGTTGGTGAAATAGCACGTCTAAAATAAAGTTTTGAATTTTTTTCTTTTTAAAGTAATATATTAATTTTTATTGATGAATAAATTAATTTATTTAAAGGGATCTATGCTTCATCTTAATTATGGATAAATTACCTAAATTTGAGGTCATAAATTGTGAAATATGAAAAACCATAATAACTGATGTGAAATAATGAGAAATGATTTTACATTTTAAAAAGTGTAAAAATAAATCTCCATCTTGACTTGTTTCCTATCATGACGTCTTTCCACCTCGAATTCTTATCTCAAACTGTACGCCTTAACCAAATTCAAGCAATACTTAAACTTTACCGATGTAATTAATTTAGTCATCATATTTCTTGGATTATCCGCGATCCTAATTTTCTTTACGGAGATTAACCATTGAGACAAAATTTCTCAAACAAAATGATATCTAACATCAATGTGTTTGATCATCTCATGGTACATTTGGTTCTTCGTTAAGAGTATGACACTCTGACTATCACAATAAATAGTATTTTAGTTCAATTCCATTCCCAATCAGCCAACCAGACCATTTAACCAAATAGCTTATTTCACTGCCTCTGCCAAAGCCATGTATTTTGACTAAGTTGTAAACAAAGCAACAATCAATTGTAACATAGCCTTCCAACTGATAGTACAATTGCAAAGTGTGAAAATGTAACCTGTCATAGATTATTTTTTTTGTCCAAATCTCCTGCATAACTCGAATCAACATAACTAACGATTTCCCCAAGTCTACGACCTTGTTCATATACTAAGCCAACACATGTAGTTCCTTTGAGATATTTTAAGATCCATTTCACAGCTTCCCATTGAGTTCTTCTAGGACAATACATAAATATACTCACAACATTTACTACATGTGAAAGATCTGATCTAGTGCATATCATGGCATACATGAGAATGCCAACTGCACAAGCGTATAGAACACGAGACATATGCTTCACCTCCTCCTCAATATTAGGTGACATACTTGTAAAAAATTTAAAGTGTCCAACAAATGATGTACTAATAGCCTTCAAGTCAAGCATCCCAAATCGCTGAAGAACTTTCTCGATATAACTCTTTTGTGATAGATACAACTTTCGTTCATGTCGATCTCTAGTGATTTCCATCCCCAAAGTCTTCTTTGTTGCATCCAAAGCTTTCATCTCAAAGTCACCTATTAATTGAGTTTTTAAAATGTTGATCTCTGATATGTCTTTGGAGGCAATCAACATATCATCAACGTACAACAACAAATACAACAAAGAACTACAAAGGAGTTCCTTGAAAATCCACTTCGATGATTTGAAACTTGTAATGGCCTCCTGATATGTAACAGGCTTTAAAGTTTCAACATCATCTACCACACTTAGAACACAAGACACCAAGTCTACATATCTATATCTTTTCTATAGTTTAATTTGTCTTCTCTTTCTATCCCAAGCAAGACTGTAGTCTTTTTGTTATTGTTTTTCTGGTGCATCTATGCTAATGGTGTCTACCACATTTTCAACAGGCTCTTCTAGAGTTATCTAGGGAATTTTTTTGGAAGTTTCAAACTCTTATTGTTTCTTAATGCTCTTGTCTTCAGCCATGTCAGTTTTTTCCTCCTTCTTTGTTCACAAAGTGGACTCATCAAAGGTAATATCTCTATTGATCAAAAACTTGGATGACTTGTCATTAGAATACCATAACCGATGACCTTCACTCCATCTACATATCCTAGAAATATGCACTTTCTTGCCCTTGGCTCAAATTTATCAGCCTTAACATGAGTATATGCAGGACAACCAAATACTCTCAATTCAGAGTAATCTGCAGGGGAACTCGACCATCTCTATTCTGGAGTCTAACAATTAATTGTTGTGGATGGAGACTAATTTACCAAATAACAAGTTGTGTTTGTAACTTCAGCCCAAAATTCCTTTGTTAATCCAGCATTAGAAAACTTGCACTTTAATTTTTCCAGAACGGTCATATTCATTCATTTTGCAACTCCATTCTATTGTGGTGTGTATGTGACAGTGTAATGCCTCACAATCCCCTCATCGTAGCAAACTCATTGACTTCATTTTTACAAAATTTCATGTCATTATCCATTCTTAAGCACTTAATCTTATTACCAGTATTCTTTTTAATCATGGTCTTCCATCGCTTGAATGCCACAAAGACTTCATCTTTGTGCTTAAGAAAATACACTCACACCTTACTTGAATAATTATCAATAAATGTCAACATATATCTTTCTGAAGGAACTTGAGAAGGCCCTCAAAGATTAGAATGAATATAATCCAAAGTACCTTTAGTTTGTTGAATTTTGGTACTAAATTTTACCCTAAATTGTTTGCCGAATACACAATGCTCACAGAAATCCAACTTCCTTGTCACCAGCCCAACAAGCAAACCCCATTTGTTTAATTTAGACATTCCTCTTTCACTCATATGCCCTAATCACATATGCTATAACTTGGTAGTATATATGTTATCATCCGAACTAGAAGAATAAACAGCTGCTGCACCTGTCACTGTTCTATCCTGTAAAATATAGAGACCGAATTATCTAATTCCTTTCTTAATCATCAGTGCACAGCTAAAAATATTCAGAACTCCAACTCCACCTCCACCTTTGTGATGATAACCAGTTGCGTCAAGTGTTTCTAAAAAAATCAATTTTTTTCTTCAAGTTTGGTACATATCTGACATTTGTCAAAATCCTCGCAATACCATCATGCATCTTAATTTTTACTGTACTCATTCCAACTACTTCACAAGCAATATTATTGCCTATGAGAACTTTACCACCATTAATAAATTGATGAATAGTAAACCAATCCCTACGCAGACTCATGTGTAAAGTGCAACCTGAATCAAGAATCCACTCTAAACCCAAGTAACCAATAGTAGTAGTGAGAACATATGCACCTTTTGACTCACTTTCAACAATTCCAGTGTTTCCTATAGAGCTCACTATATTCTTCTCTTGTACCTCTGGAAAATCCTTTTTATAATGCCGTTTTTTGCCCATAGTTAAAGCACTTGTTATTTTTTTAATTTATATTTTGATCGGGATTTTTCTTTTACCCCATTTTCCTCTTCCATTCTCTCTACCTTGAATAACCAATCCTTTAGCACTAACTGTATCAACTTGTTCAATAATTGATTTTTGCAAATTGTTAGAATTCAGTGATGCCTTTACATCCTCCATGAAAATTGAGTAATGCTCATACAACAAAGTGGTAACCAAGTGATCATAGGATTTTGATAAATAACACAGAAGAATAAAGGTTTGATCCTCATCTTTTATTTTCACATTGATTTTATCCAAGTTTAAAATAACTTTGTTGAACGTATCTATATGTGTATTAATAGTGCACCTTCTTTCATCTTCAGGTTGTATAACAGTTGTTTCAAATACAACCAATTCGTGAGAGACTTTATCATATAGAGATTCTCAAACTTTAACCAAAGTTCTACAGGTGTTTTTTCTCCAACAACTTTTCTGAAGATATTATAAGCCAATGACAAGACATTTGAGCCATACGCCTTCTCTAAGAATTCATCTTTTTTCTTGTTTATCATTTTCTGAGATAAATGCTCTTTACCCTATAATGCCCTTTGAAAACCTTCTTTACATAAAGAAGCATACATTTTCATCTTCCACAATACGAAATCATTCTTCACATTAAACTTTTCAATGTTATACTTGATGGTAGCCATCTTGAACTAACCTAGGCTCTAATACCAATTTGTTGTGTTTATTCCCAAGATCGTTCACGAACAGAAAAGTAAGAACACAAAATAAATCAAGACACACGAATTAACGTGGTTCAACTTGACAATTCAAACCTACGTCCACAGTAAAGACAATTATGATGTTATTAACAATTTCAAAAATTACAAAAGTAAGAACACAAAATAAATCAAGACACACGAATTAACGTGTTTCAACTTGACAATTCAAACCTACGTCCACAGTAAAGACAATTATGATGTTATTAACAATTTCAAAAATTACAAAGATTTTCCAAATTCTTAGAAACACCCCATCTCTCATTAGTCTTGTATACACCTTCTATCCTAAAAATCTCTCTCTAAAGCTCTTAAAACTCTCTTTGAAATCTCTACTCTCTGTGTGAGAAAAGACCTCTACTACATCTATATATATAGGCATAAAGTAAAGATCCAATCCAAATCTAATTTAGATTAGTGTTACAAAATATAATAGAATTACCTAAAGGTTCCAAATCCTAATTGGAAACAATTACTATTATTTTTCACTATAAAAAAAATCATTAAAAGTATCATTATTCTAAATTGTGACAATTGCCCACGACAAGCACTATATAAAAATATCCCTACCAAAACTTCCAAACTAATTTCAAAACAAGCACAGTATGATATGGCTCGAAATGTATTATGTAACTGTATTAAAGTAACTAGTTTTTTAACCCCACACATGGTGATATGTGTGCCCAATGATAATTCAAAATTTGATAAACATTAAATTTTTGAAGAAAACTTTTGTTTGGTTTTTAATATATATATATATATATATATATATTGTTGTATTTATGGACTATAAAGTTTTTTTTTAGTTAATGTAGTACTAATTCATATAATTATATTGTTAGTTAAAGTATCATGTAACATGTTTTCTTATTTTTTTAAAAATATTTTATTAAATGCATATAAAAATTTATTTAGTATGTGTAACTTTAAGTAGTAGATATAAAGTTAATTCGATTAATTAACACTAAAATATTGAAATTAAAACGTATTTCAACTTTAAATACATATGTAACTATTTATATATTATTATGTTGTAAATTAATTTATATAAAAATATATTTAGTTAATTTAATAAGTAGAAATTATTGAAGATAATAGTTATAAAATATTTAAATAAGGATATGTAAATGTAGAGTATGATTTTTTTTCTGTGGATAAATATTCTAATTATTTGTAATCATAGTGTTCATAATTTATTTAAATAATTATATAATAATTTAAAATAATTTTTTAATTAGTATTGATATTTTTTTAGTCAAAATATTTGAAATAATAAATGGGGATTAAGTTAAATTATTTTAAATATTTATTTCTATAATTTTTAACATATATTACTAAGTAAATTTTTTGAATATTGAAAAATAATAAAACATTTAAGATTATATATATATATATATATGTATATGTATATATATATATATATATATATATATGTATGTATATATATATATACATATCTCTAAGAAAAATATAAGTATAAGTGAGTTACAAAATTTATAGGTTAATAAAAATTGAAAAAATTAAATGTATGATAAAAATTTTATTTAATTTTCGATTACAAGTAATTGTATTTGAAAATAAAATATAAATTGATAATAAAGAAAAATACAATAAGAAAATTTTTTAAAATAAATTAATATATTAAAAATATATAAAATAATTTCAACTTTTTATTAAATTATACTTTTATCAAAGTGTAATCCGTAATTTGATAGACACCAATTAATAAAAAGTTACCTATCAGTCTCCATTTTATATGGATAGATGCAAGGATATTATTCTTTCAAAGAAATTTAACTGATAGAGCTGTACACTTCATCCATCCAAGCTTCCGCGCACCCGAATAGGGATTAAAAAAAAAAAAACCAAAAACAAAAATTGTTCAGCCCTATCAGAATGATTACAATGTGGATAGGACTAACAGAGCCGTGCTAATGCCCAAAACCTGCAGCCAACATGCATGGTTTTTCCTTTTCTTTACTTTTTTCCCCAAGTTTTGGGCACGTCGATGATTTAATTGGTCAAATTGGCACACCCAAGAACAAGAAACTAAATGTTATATTACTGTTTGACTTTAAATCCTAACACTAAATTCATCTATTCTCATTCTCAAGCATGAATCTAATTTTTTTTTTGTAACATTAAATACTATGCTTCCACTGTTGATTGATGCCTTAAACATGCAGATTAAATGTATCTTTCTCTCACGTGTATGGTTTAGCTGGTCAAAATAGCACACGAAGACATGAAAATCCATCTCTAATGATAAGAATTGCCATTTCTTTCACGTGCAGAGTGCACATTGATTTAGTTTAAATAATTTTTTTGCCCTACTTTTGCTCAACTTACTTAATACTTTTGCTGGCACTAATCAGATTCAGTCAATATTTAATCTCATACTTCTCCCTACTCCCAAAAAAAAACAAAGAAAAAAGTTCTCCACTTTTTATTTGGTTATCCTAAAAGAATGTGCTTTCAACTGAAATTCAACTGAATTATTAAAGCATTGACAGCTTAATGATACATATTTTGAATTTTTAAAGTTAATTCTGAAATTTGATTCAAGGACCACCAGCCGTAAACTTAGGGTTTGTTTGGAATGTAATGTATTTGAAAAAAGTTGTATTGAAATGTGTGAAAATTTTGGTGAGTATTTTTTTATAGAAAAAGTATTTTGGAGGGAAAAACAAGAGGGAAAATTTTTTAAAATTATGTGAGAGGAATTTGAGTGAGAAAATTTGAATTTTAAATTTTGAAATAAAAATGTATTTGAATAATTTGTTTTTATTTGAGAATTTACTTATTTACAAATAGAAACCTTCAGTCCAAACCGACCCTAAGGGTCCGTTTGGACAAGGAATTTTTATTTGCAAATGGAAAAAATTGTATTGAAATGTGTGAAAATTTTGGTGGGTATTTGTTAATAGAAAAAGTATTTTGGAGGGAAAAAATAAGAGGGAAAATTTTTTAAAATTATGTTAGAGGAATTTGAATGAGAAAATTTGAATTTTAAATTTTAAAATAAAAATATATTTGAATAATTTATTTTTGTTTGAAAATTTCTTATTTACAAATAGGAAAAAGTTGTCCAAACGCACTCTTAGATTTTTTTGAAAGTGACCTTTGTAGCATGAACCATCAACGCAGCCCATTTTTTGGAATTTTATGGAGTGCCATCCCTCAAATTGTCCACTTGCCATGCTTTAATATGTCCAAGTAAGCTGAATGGCTTGTATGGAATCATTTCATTTGCCCAAGTGAGATGAACAGCTGGAATGTCTATAAATTTGTCTATGGGCATAAGCTAACTTTTGAAGCCCACTTGAAATATACTTACATTTTTTGGTAATATTGTAGTAAGACTTGGTCCATTAAGGATGCTGCAAATTAATTCGAATCAAACTTAAATTAAACGATTACATTCATATATAGTATGATTTCCTGATTTGACAAGTTTCTTACTTGTAGAAATTGCTTAGGATTCACTGCTTATTCGCAGCCATCAAATCAATTATTTTAGTGGGAAAGTTTAATTGTCCAATCGAGTTTTGCTTATCTAATACATTTGGATAAATTAAATTTATCTTCACTAAAATTTAATTTTATTGCCAATTATTTCGTGAGGTTTAAAAATATTACCATCTCTCTCTGGACGTTTAAAAAACGTAAGACTAACTTTTAAATAGTTAAAATAAAAAATAATAATATTTTTAAATTTTAGAAATAATTAGTAAATAAAACAAAACTTTAAGGGAGTAAATATAATTTAACCACTAAATTTCTGGCTTTCAGCCTAAATTCTTGGCTGGCCAAATGTTCTTTAGTGCTTGTTTAACTTCTTTTGCCTATTCCACTAAATTTTGTGATATGAGGTAAGCCTAAGTTTTGCTTGTTATGAGCCTTTGGTTTTATAGCATTTGTTTTGTGTTTTTTGCACTTGATTTGTCACCATTTCAGCTTTTAAGCGTTTCACGCCTTTATACTTGGCGGTGGAGGACGCCAATCAGTTGTTCAGTTATGCCGACAGTTACAACTCACAAGACTATGGACCTGATGTTTAAAACTTGTATCCTCACGCAAGTGAAATCAAGTTTTTGCATAGTTTTTATTTATTTTATATTTTTTTTTGGAGTAATGATATTAAAAAATTATAGTGACTGGCGTGGAAATAAAAAAAAAATTATCCTTAATTGTTTTGTCATTTTAAGAAATATTATAAATAATTTAATCTTTTAATTATTGTAAGTTCTCATTATGATTTTCATTCCAAGAATCATTACTATTCTTTTTAACCAGTAAAATTACATATAAATTTCATTATAATGAATTGCTGCACATAAGGTAAATTAAAATTCCCATAAATATAAATTGGTACGCTAAAAGCCCAGAGAAGATAGGAGGAATTTGTGCACTATTTTTCTTAAAAATAAAAAAAAAATTAAAAATTCTAAAGTGAGTTTTGATATTTTTCTTTCAAGTGGGGTTTTATTTATTGTGATGATTGTAGGTAGGTGGTTTTGAAATTGAAATGACTGTAGGCAGGTAGTAATGACATTGATGATTTTTCCGCGAGAGTAACGTCAATTGTCTTATGATCAAAATCAACACAAAAATTGACTGAATCTCACAGCCACATAACCATTTGCCGGAAGATTAATCATTTGTTTTTTATGCATTCATGGTAGAAATTTTTGCATGGGGCTATTATTTCTGATGAAAGCAAATCAAAGAAACGAAAAGGAAAAAAAATTTGAAAATAATGGGATCATTCATGACATAATGTTACTATTATTTACTATTATTGTGATTCACAATATTTATTCTGATCCCATCAATCATCATCCCACCAAAATTTAACATCACCTCATGCGTTAACGTGTGGGAGTTTAATTTGGTTTTGTGCAAATATTATTACGTGACAATCTAACAAAGGCAACCCAGAAAACCACTTTCCTTCCACTCATGAACCTTGAGACTTCAGCCATGGCTTCCTCGGCCGACATGTTTCTAGCCTTGGCCTTTGAAACAACGATAAGCAAACGTACAAGGAATGGACAAATATGATCAAATGTAACGAACAACTAGAACAACTAGAACAACTTTTGTAGATTGAAAGCTTGTGAACTTGGTCTATTGCATAATTTTTAAAATGCTCCTGTACCTGATATTGTTTTTATATGGGATAGTTTCTGTTAAGGTTAAAAATCCCATTTCAAAGGTTAAGTGTATGGAGACAATGAGCTTGTGGCTCTTTATTGAATTCACAGTTGATGGCATTACAATGAAAGATACTTTCTACCAAACAATATTCCTTCAATAGTTACAATGGTTTTTGCATTTTGACAAAAAAAAATTAAAATTATTGGATCACCAAACTATTAATATTAGTTGACATCAATTTACCAAAAAATTTGATATAGGTTTCTTCATATAAAAAAACTATTTCTGAATAGATACCTAGCCCTATGAAATTGGTATGCGTTAGGTGTAGGTGAATTTTTAGTCAGGTGCAGTTAAGTTATGAGTGATTGGCAAAGGTTTAGTTAAAAAAATTCTTTTAAAGTTATTCTTTCTTATGCTTTTAATAAGAATTTTAAAAGTTATATGTCCTTAATAATTTTGATTGTTAATCTGCCCTTCGGAGAAATTTCCCTTTTTTATGTTTGACTTTTTGTCTCATAGTTATTGGCCGTCGTTTTTTGCAGAAATTAAGTAAATATGTGATAATTGTTATGTTCATATGATGTTGAGAGATGAATGTGTTGATTTTTTTCTCTTGATTTAAAGTATTTATCAATTTGATGCGTATTAGGAATTCAAAGCAAAAAAAAAACTACCTTTTCAATTAGCATTATTGGAAAATATTTAAAAAGATTAAATTAAAAATCTTTACTTAAAAAAGCTAAAAACATTATCATTTTTATGAGAAAGAGAGAGTACGTATTATGTAGTGTCCTAATAAGTCTCTCTTTCTCTCTCTCTTTTTCTTAAGTTGTTGATTTTATTTCTCTAATTCCAAATAATTAAAACAAATTATTAGGAGTTCATTTATTGAGATTTTGACACTTTACCTTTTTATTTTTTTAAAAAAAAATTTAATATAAAATTGAGGTATCACGTTTTCTTTTTATCTCTTAACTTTTTTTTATTAAGGAATCCAAATATTACATTCACTATTTTTTAATTTTTTTTTTTTTAGTTTTAACGTTATTCCACGGCCAACCCATCACCACATGATTCAATTCATCTAAAACATAATTTTTTTGAAGCTAAGTGAATTTGATAAGTTTTGGATTTCATTTTGAAATCAAGCCATGTGACTTTGATATTCAAGTAGAGTAATACTACTGCCCGCACATTTGATAAACGTATCTTGTGTGTATTTTTTGGCCGCAAGTTTCCTTTATTAAATTATTGAGTCGTATTTAGTTGATTTTTCCCACACTTCTCGTCAACGCCCAAATGAATTCTGTGTCTGATCATCAAGACCATACCCATTTAATCAAATTTTACAAATAGCGTAATCATCATTTCATCAAATATGCAACATTTCAGTTTTCAAGTCCTTATCATTACTAACTTAACTTTGCTGGTTTTATTTTCTCTAATTCCAAATAATAAAAACAAGTTATTAATAGTCCAATAATCAAGATATTTACAATTTACAATTTATCTTTCTAATACTTTTTTTTTTTTGGATGTATACAATTGAGATGTTAAACTTTACTTTTATCTTTTAATTTTTTATTACGAAATCGAAATATTACATTTATTAATTTTTTAACTCTTATGGTTAGTGCAAGACCTAACCCATAACCACCGCTTGACTCAATTCATTTAAAACATTAATATATAGATGACTCTATGATAACATTTAATTTTTTGATTTTCGTATAATGAAACCATCCAAATATTTTTCAATATGCAACTTGAATTTTTTTTTTCTTTTTTAAATGCTGCTACTTCACCAGGTACATCAAGAAATCCTCCCCTTCTGATTTCTCCTCGAATGGTCATACAACAACAACGGCAATAATAGTAATATATCTTTGTATTTTGGCGGCTCGTTTCTTTTTATCTAAATTATTGAGACGTATTTAGTTGATTTTTCCTTACTTCTTATCAATGCCCGAATGAATTCTGTGTCCAATCATCAAGAACTTATCCATTTAATCCAACTTTAGCAATAGTTTAATCATCATTTCTATGTGCTACGCTTCAGATTTCGAGTCCTTTCGTTATCAATTTAAGTTTGTGAGGACTCAACATATATATTACTAAAATAATTAGATTGCGATTTACTATACGAATTTCCTTGCAAAGAGGAGTTTGAAGCCAATCAAGTTTTCTTTTAATTTTTTTTAACTCGGAAACTCTCGCATTAAACTATTATTCATATTTCTAATCATGCACTAATTCCGAAACTTCTGTGGTTAAGCCATCGCACCAAACTATTATTCATACTTCTGATCAGGCACTAATTCCGAAACTTCTGTGGTTAAGCCGCAAAGCATGCCAATCAAGCTTCTTGCTCAAGGGTACATACATTTTTTCCTTAAAGACAAGGGCTTATCTGAAAGTTTAATTATTAAACGAATCTTTGGGGCTCCATTTTAGTGTGCCTTCTTTGTTCTTTTATTCTTGCCGTGTCGTTTTCAAGCGGCTTCTGTGTCATTGTTCTTCCAGGGGCTTCGTCTATTTTGTGCTTTTCCCCAGCGCATCCCATTTCACTAATAACCTCATCCCACGAGTCTTAATGTGTACATGCATGTGCATCCGAATCTTTTTATTTTTCGAACAATTTTTTAAGACTAATTATACCAATTATGATGTAATTGTGATATCATTGCTTTTATTTGCTAATTAACATGAATTAATGATATTTACAACTCATGATTTGATATTACTCCTTCCCTTGCAAATAAAAAATAAAACTATTTTTAAACTAAAATATCTTTATTAATACTCTTTCGTTCCAAAAAAAAAAAAATCATAAAAATATTCACTTTTTATGTAAAATTCGTATATTATTCTTACTAATAATGACAATTAATAATTCAAATTCAAAAGTAAAAATAAAAATATAAAATTATACGTTTAGTAATATATTAAATATATTGTATTTAATAATTAATAAAAAAATTATAATTAATCCAAATCGAACTTTTTGAAAAAAAAAAAAGAAAAAGAAAGGAGGAGTAACTCTTTTCTTCCTTGACGTCTCACACAATTGTGATGCCCTTGATTTTTTTATTTTATTTTTACTTAAGAAGGATAATCAATATTATATTTTTTATAATTATTAACCCTGTTCATTTATAATAAAAAAAAATAAAGGCTTATCACTCATTTAGATATTTTAACAGCACGCATGAGTTATATTGATAAATAATTGAAAATAGAAAACGAGTTTAAGCATTATTCATTTATACTCATTATTTTACATTTCTGCATTATTGGATGATCACTGATATAGTACTACGCTTGTCCTTCCAACACCCCAGCAAACGTCATCATTTGAAGGGTATCGTGTGGGAGTGTGCATTTCGGTACTGCTACCGCCCTCGTACCAACATTATTTATATACGCATAACGGACAACGGAGCCTAAACATTTTCCACTCTAAGAAGAAGAAGAAGAAGAAGAAGAAGAAGAAGAACAACAACAACAACAACATAGAGTTCAGAGGATTCGTACATACAGTCATGGTTGTCACCGCCGACATTTCTCCTCCTCCAGCAGAAGAAACACCGTTGTTGTCAAAAAACGACGCTGTTGAAGGGAACGTTGATTATAAAGGCCGGCCGGTCAGGAGGTCCAAGTCCGGTGGATGGTTATCTGCTTCTTTCATCATAGGTATCGATATATTACCCAATTTTAGTCCCAACAAAACGAAAAATAATGCAAGTTTAATTATTCTTCTTCTGATTTTTTTTTTTTTTTGGTGATTTAATATGAAGGTGTGGAGATGGCAGAGTTTTTCGCATATTATGGAATAAGTGCGAATTTGATTACTTACATGACGGGCCCTCTTGGCCAGTCCACCGCCACGGCGGCCGAAAACGTAAATGCTTGGTCCGGCACGGCACAGCTTCTGCCGCTTTTGGGTGCTTTCGTTGCCGACTCATATCTCGGTCGTTACCGGACCATTGTCATAGCTTCGGGGCTGTACATCCTGGTTAGTAGTGCTTGTAATCCGTGCTTTGTCTTTTGTACTTAAGTTTTTTTTTTTTTTTTTTTTTATTGCCCTTTTAAACTCGAGAGTGGAGGAGAGTCAATGCCGTTGTACTGTTGTTGGTGAGGTTGATGTCTCGTCTCTCTAGTAAAGATCTAAGCTCTTATCCGTGTACTGTTTGTTGTGCATTGCCATTCTATGAAGATATGAATGATGATATTTTTATGTTGTTCTTCTTTTGTAGTAAAATATAATATATTTAATATATTATTAAATATTAAATATTTAATTTTATATTATATATAAAATTTATTTCTAAAATATATATATTTAAAAAAATAAACTCTTTTTAAAATTAAAAAAAGTTCTGAAATTAAAATTTTCTTTTGAGACAAAGGAAATAGTAAACTCTGCTAGTATGTTACGTGTTATAATATGTCAAAGAAAAAAAACATGCAAAGTGAACTTTTCCAATTATTGCATCAATTATTTAAATATTTGATTAATTTTTTTATTTATATGCACATTTGTTCTAAATTTGTATATACTTTATTCAACATTGATCTTTATATATTTTTTTTAATTTTTAAGGAAACAATAGTACTCTTTCCATTTTAAAAAAAGAGTTCATTTTGATTTAAATATAATTTTTTATTAATTATTAAATATAACACAAATAATGTATAAATTAAATGAAAAGTGCATTCTTTTTTTTAATTAAAAAGGTCACACACTTCGACATCAGTAATTCGTATATATATTGATATACGAAAGCTACAACTTTCAAGCTTTCTAGAAATTATCAATACGGATTACTAAGAATAGAATACAAGATTTCCCTCTATTTCAAAATTGGCCCTTTCTATCTGAGGTAATCACATCTACTCTTTTCAATGTTTGGTAAAACTACAGAATAAGTTGCATTATTTAAGAAAATCACAAATGTTTTCCTTTAACTGGTCAAGCTTTTAACATCTTATTCATTGAGATTTGATAAAATTACAAAATAAATTTTACTAGTAAAACAAATTTACGTCTGTGAATAAATTTTTACCCATTAGTTTTTTTCAATAATTATTTTACATAATCATATATATGATACTTATGATCGAATATTATTTATTTTTTACACTTTTAACGCTATCTTCTTCTTTTTTGTTTATATTTTTGGTTCAATAAATTGATAGGTATTTTAGTGTTTCTCTACTGGTTAATTTTCATGCAAAGGGGATATTTTATAATTTTTTTTTTTAATTTCTAGTTTGAGTGAGTGAGAGGCAACATGTATAAGTGTTATAGCGTGCTTATCACAACCACTCCAACCAGGTCCTGGGTCAGATCTCCACTTGCATATGAGGGGCATGCAAATTTCAATCATCCCTTGCATAGCTACACGTACCATCGAAAACCCTTTCCCATTTCTCCATCACACTCCAATGTCTTGCAACTGTTAAATTAGGACCACGGTTGTAATAGACAAATGTTCAGTTCACTCGTCAGCTAGTGCCCGCTGCTTAGTTGGGGCTATAGTCACTGATGTCAACAGGTCACAAAGCACCCGAGCTGGGCACGTAGCGTATCATTGATTGCAGGCCAGAAATGGTTAAATTTTCTGAACCAACATGTATGAGAATTGAACAAATGTCAACTTCGTTTATACAACGTATGACTGACTGGTTAAAGAACCCTTTCCTTATCCTAATCGAGCCAAGGAGAATCATTGCCGTACAAGAAAGTGAGTCTGAGTTTTTCTTTCCGAAGAAACGAACACGCTTGAGAATGCTCCACATTTGTAGCACATGATGACTGTTACGTTCCTTAGAGTTTGATGATATGAATAGTTCATTTACGAGGTAAATTTTGCACTATTATATACATTTTCATGTATTGTCGGTAAGAATATAGACATATAAAATTGAGAAATGTCAACTTCATAGCTTTAAAAAAATATATTAGGGGAAAATTGCAATTGTCCCACAATTTTAATCATTCAAGTCATGTCATGTCATCATGTCATGGCTAATTTATAAAACTGCGCATATGGTAGCATAATCGGATAAGAAATATGGGGCCTACCTTACTGGTTCTCACTTGTTTTACATTAATTGAATAAATACCTCTTCCCCAAGTTGATCACCAATGGTATTATTGTATTAATTATATTTTCAAGAGCTAGCCCATCATTGCTGGTATCATTGTCCTTCCGTTTGTCCTTTCATGAGTTATTTTTCTTTTCTTTTCTTTCTTTTTTTTTTTTTTTGGTGAACTTATCCTCGCAATGAAGATAAAGCACTGTCCATTGATGTATATGTTAACAATATATTAATGTATTTAAATATCTCTAAAAAGAAAAAAGTCGACTGCTTAAAACTAAATAAATGATGGGTTAATAGAAAATTAGCAACATCATAAACATAATCCTAATCTTTAATTTTATAGGATACCCTTGGTTCCGTACTAGGTTTAGAATTATCAAAATTAGAATTGAATAGGATTTGATTTCAAAGTTTTAGAGTTAACAAATTCACTACCCATGTAGAGCCTAAGACTGTTACTTCACATGTTGTGGGCAGATTTGGTTTATTAAATTACTACGTCACAATATTTGTTCTCGTGGTTATGATTTGATATTTTTTCTTTCCCCATGAAACAGTCATCAATATGGTGAATGAATAATTTATTTTGGAATGATTAGAAAATTACAAAAATGAAAAATCTAATTTGAACAACAAAAAGATTTTGAAGTTTAAGGCCGAACTCGAAGAATCTTGAATAGTTACTTGAATAATGAGAAAAATTTAAATACTATAGGTGCCATTATTGACATGTTACATGTGGGTGGTCATCAAATAGTTGAATGGATAATTTATTTTTGGAATGATTAGAAAATTACAAAAATAAAACTATTCAATTTGAACAATAAATTTTTTTAACAAGCCTAAAGACGAACTCAGAGAATCTTGAATAGTTATTTGAATAACAAGAAACATTTCCTTCCGTGCTGTAGATGCCAATATTGGCATGATGCATGTGGGTGGTCATCAAAGATTCAAAATTGGATAGAAATGAAATTTGTTTTAGATTAGACTTTTAATCTGGTTGTGCTAAATGCTGTAATTGCATTGAATCGCAGGCACTTGGCCTATTGACTCTTTCAGCTGCCATTCCTTCATTCAGGTCCTTTGAGTGTCGGAATGCATCAAATGGCATTCCATGTCCTCCTTCTCAGCTGCAAGTTATGACCTCTTTCTTTTCGTTATATCTCATAGCAATAGCCCAAGGAATGCATAAGCCTTGTGTTCATGCATTTGGAGCTGATCAATTTGACGGATTAGATCCGGAAGAGTGCAAGGCCAAAAGCTCATTCTTCAACTGGTGCTGTGTCGGTACTTGTGTGTCCATGACACTTGCATTAATGATTTTGACCTATATTCAAGACAGCCTCAGTTGGGGTCTTGGATTTGGAATTCCCTGCCTTGTTATGGTTTTTGCACTATTGTGGTTTGTGCTTGGCACTGTCACATATCGGTTTCATGATACTAGCGATCAGGGGAGACCGAGAATTGGCCGGGTGTTTGTGAAAGCAGCTAAGAATTGGAGAACAGATTCTCGTGCACTCAATCCGGATGAGGAGAGTCAGGGTGTTGTGCCTCACTTGGGCTCTCAAAAATTCAAGTGAGTAAAATCCTGTTTTAAACTTTGATACTTCATGTTCAGTAACCAAATAATCATCCCTAAATTTATCCCTTTTCCGTTATCGTAGGTTTCTAAACAAAGCATTGTTATCGCCTGATGGTTCTATGATAGAGGGGGAAGTTTGTAGCGTAAGTGAGGTCGAAGAGGCCAAGGCAGTTCTTAGGCTATTTCCAATATGGTTCTCGTGTTTGGTTTATGGAATCGCATATTCACAACCGCCCACTTTGTTCACCAAGCAAGGGCTTACAATGGACAGATTTATCACTTCAAGCTTTGAAGTACCGGCTGCTTCACTACAGAGTTTTACCACTGTTACAATAATCATCTTCCTCTGCATGTATGATCGTGGTTTGGTCCCTATTGCAAGAGCTATAACCGGAAAACCTTCAGGTATAACAATGCTGCAAAGAATTGGAACTGGAATATTTTTTTCAATTCTATGCCTTATAGTTGCTGCTCTAGTGGAGATGAAGCGCCTTGAAATTGTTGAGAAGTATGGATTAGTTGACTTGCCACAAGGAATAGTACCAATGAGTGTCGCATGGTTGATACCTCAGTATCTGTTATTGGGAGTTTCTCAAGCCTTTACCATTGCCGGTTTACAAGAGTTTTTCTACGATCAGGTGCCTCCTGGACTCAAAAGCACCGGTCTCGCTCTATACCTTACCATCTTCGGTGCAGGAGGCTGGCTTAGCAGCATACTCATCTCTGTAATTGAGAATGTCACTGGTGGAGATGGAAATGGCGGTTGGTTCTCTGATAATTTGACTAAGGGACACATTGATTATTTTTATTGGCTGCTTACAGGACTTAGCACAGTGGCATTCACAGCTTTTGTGTATTTTGCAAAGGCTTATACTTACAGAAGCAAGTAACTCCAACACTGCTGGAACCACAGTTTCTTGCCAAGCTGCTTAATAGACTGTACAGGAAGCTGGATAGTGCACTATATTTTTTCGTGTGCTATTACATATTTGTTCTTAAATGTATTATTGGGGTTTTTTTTTCTGGTTTTTCTTTTGATCCATAGTTTATTGTTAACCTTGTACATAAGAATTATAAATGTCAATGAAGGGGACGAAAAAGCCAATCTGCCTTCGCTTCCTCTCTGTTTAATTTGTTATGTACCTGTGGTATCATATCATGGTGAAACTGATCAATTTATCTTGAGATTCTAAAATTTTCCTTTCTCTTGTCTCGCTACTCCTTTGTATTATGTTTCATTTTCTACGTACCAAATCTTTGATGTGGGCATCTGAGAAGTTTTCATCCTTCTTGGATGTTTGACTCAAGACTATGGCTTCTCAGACTAGTCAGTTTATTTCGATTAAGTTTGATAGTTTTAGGAATGACGTGGGGCCTATTTGATGGAACATTATATCATATCCCAAAACGATTGGGAGTATGTTAATGAAATAATGGAGAAACCAAACAAAAGCATTCAATATTATGAAAAGCTTCAATCCAAGTGCAATGTAACTTAGTGTCCTAATAGTGGTTAGAAAGAAGCACATGATTGATTCAACGCACCTTAATTTTTAATTAGGGATTTAGTGCATAAAAGAAAGGGAAAGAAAACCTATTAATCCTAATTGATTCAAGGCACCTTAATTTTTCTTGATTAAGGAACCCGCGACTACTACCCAGTGCGCACCTTTAATAGCGCATTGGATAAACTCCGTTCCTGTATAATAGCTCGCAAACCACACAAAAAATATAAACCGCACTAGACAAATCCTATATCATGGGCTCGACCAATAAGGTATTAATAGGGAATTCGAACTCGTGACCCACCTTAATTTTTAATTAGGGATTTAACGCATAAAAGCAAGGGAAAGAAAACCTATTAATCCTAATAATTAATGGTAAGTTCAACAACCAACCCCTTCAATTACTAGCTATAGATTTTATTAGCTCTTTTGCTCTTTTGCCCACTTATAATAAGGTTTCGAGAAAGTTTATTTCAACATAGTAATATATATAAAAAAAAATTGTTCACTTTTGATTTAGTACAATTTCTTCCATTTAGAAAGTACAACACATTTAATATACCATTAAAAATATATTTTTGAATTTTATTCTTATTTTTTAATTTATGAGTAATATAAAAATTCCACACCAAAGTAAAATATTTTTTTGATACAACAAAATTTTTAAAACTTGATTCTTTTTTTTTTAAGACGGAAAGAGTAATATTTTTAGTAAAAATTTATGATAAAAACCTCATAATGATGTGACATATTAGAAAAAGCAAAATCACGCCATTAGTGATTGTTATGACATATAAAAAAGACAAAATCATGACAGATTACATTTAAAACCCACAAAGGCGACTAACTCTTACACATTTTATTTTTGCAACAAATACCCTTAGTTATAGGGTTATATCATCGGCCAAATATCCAAAAATTATTTTTAAAAAGTTACCTAAAAGTGTCCTTAAACAGCTACTAACTTAGACGTGCTATAAGGCAACTTAACTTGCACTAGAACAAAATCCTAATTTCCTTTTTATTTTTGTTTCTATTTTCCACTCTCTTATACATGGCATTGGACCAACTTGTTGGCATTTCTCTTCTAATACATCTCATGGATAGTCTACATGGAATAAAGAGAAGAGAAGATTTCATATATATATATATATAAAAGACCACGGTAACTGGAGCATTTAAAGAACAAAAGAAATTTACTTCTTTCGAGAAAAAGGATGAACAATCCACACGCTGTTAAAGAAATCAAGATATTATATGCCTTTAAGTACCAAGATAATAATTTTATTATATAAGGACACTATCCCTAAGAGAACTAAGTTCTTAACAGAAGGCCTAATTCGAGAAGAAGAGTACCAAATTAGAAAAAAAAAAAAAAAAAAGAGAGAGCAAATAATAGGTCCTCTTTATCCTTGCTTAAAAAAGAAGCGAATAATGTGCTATTTTCTTTTTCTTCTGTCTTTTCCAACAATGGAAAAAGCATAATACCCAGTATGAAACCTCCACTTCTCTATGTTTTAGGGGGTATTTGGTTTGTTTAAAGGAATGAGAAATGTAATGAAAATGATAATAGTAATAAATAATAATAGATTCTTTCATTATAATTGTTCTGGTCAGTTTGTATTAGGAATAAATATAATTATCAATGATGGTAGTTGATTTATATTAGGGAATGATTATAATTATTAATAATGGTGTTTGTTTTTCTAAATCTTTAGAATTGAAAATTTAGCTAATAATTAATAATTATGATATTTAATAATAATAATAATAAGTTAATTATAAATTAATTGTAATAATTAATATTAATTAATTAGTTAGTATTAGTTAATTATTCATTATAATATTAAATTAATTTATTATTAATAAAAATATTATTGATTAAATTAATCTTAAGTAATGAATTAATTATAAATTAATTAATTTGATAAATTAATTATTTATAAATTATACATTAGTTATAATAATTATACATTAATGAAGTAGTTTAATTAATTATTAATTCTAATACTAAATTACAATATTAAGTAAATTAATGATTAATAAAATTAATCTTAATTAATATATTTATTATAAATTAATAATAATAAGTTAATTATAAATAATTATTATTAATTAATTAGTTAGTATTAGTTAATTATTCATTATAATATTAAACTAATTAATTATTAATTAAAATCATTATTGAATAAATTAATCTTAATTAATTAATATTATGAATTAGTTTAATTAATTATAATTATAATATAACATTACAATATTAAGTTAATTAATTATTAATTAAATTAATCTTAATTTATTTATAATAATAATAATAAATTTGAGGTCAATCACTTTCATACCTCTTAATTTTAAAAATATGAAGAATATCATTAAGTGAGTATATAAATTTATTATTCAAGAAATCATTTCCCTTAACCAAATACTAATATTTCATTTTATTCCCATTATCCCCCAAAACCCCTTAATCAATCACTCCCTTATTGTACTTACTCTGAAAAATATTCTTCCTCGTTCTTAGCGACACACGATAGACTACTTCCCAATTGTTGTCAATTTGGCAGCTAACCACCTGCCACCGACAGTGTGTTTTTCAAATATTGGTAGCTTCATGTCACCATCCCTGTTCCCCGTCCGTCCCGTTCCCTACCCTCCCCATCTATCATTCTACAGTTTCAAATCATACGATCGACAATTTGGTCAAGATCTACTGAGCATGAAAAACCCCTCCCATCCTATGTACGCCAACATCCCAGCTGTGGATGGACTGTCACATTGGGGCATTTCTGACGACGAACCTAACCAACCAAACAACATGATCTGTCAAATCATCCTCACGGCCTACAGCATATCCACGTTGTTTTGCTTGCCCACATGGTACTGTACGAGGAAAACAGTACTGACTCAGCTAACCAAATAATTGCCGCCCTTGGAAGTTGGAACGACCTACCTCTGCTAGCATTTCCGACGCTGTCGAAACACCGTTATTATCGCACAACGACGCTGTGCTGTGGAAGAGAACGTTGACTATGAAGGCCGACCATCAACCGATCCAGCTCCGGCAGATGGAGATCCGCTTGTTTCATCATGGGGTCTAACCATATTTCAAATTTTCTTAACGGGTCAAAACAAACCAACCCAATTTTGATTATCAATTTTTTTTGGATAAATTAAGTCTACCTCCCTGAAATTTGATAAATTACCAAATAAACTCAAAGTTTGAAAAAAACTATAGAGTTTAGATTTTCTAATGCTTTATTATGCCTTTTTTTTTTTAATTTGCTTTCAAACAAATTGAATTCAATTAATAAAATTAATTGGTAATTTTAAAATCATTACATCAAATTCAATGAATAAAGTGAAACTGCGAGTAATTTAAACAAATAATTATTTCTTAAAACCTATTAAAATAATCACCTAATTATTTAATCATTTAAGGGGAGAATAACTATAACTTAATAGTGAAAGTACAGTAAGAAAATTAGAAGGTAAGTCTTTTCAAATCCAACAATAATGAAATAGTAATATGGTGAAAATAATGTCATTATTAATTTTTTAAGATTCTAAATATATATCTTGATATGATCATAATTATTCTTATTAACTTTTTGGTTATTTAGTTTATGATTAAAATAAAATTATGTACTATTTTTTTATAGAAAAAAATGAAAGAAAGAAAAGAATACATAAAATAAAAGTACAAGTAAAGCGATTAAATCGATTTTATTAATTGATTTTCACCCTTTTGAAAGTATGAACCGAAACGGAAATTATATATTAGTTATTGATTTGGTTCATAATGGCTCTAATTTTCAACTAGTTAAACCAAATGAAAATCAGAAATGATGCTTAAAAAAAAGCCCAATTTACGGAAAATAGCCTAATTTGTTGGATCCTTAATCAGACCCAAATTAAACAAATTCCAATGAATAGTCCACTTTCCAAGACAGGGCCTAAAAGTACATAACTATATGTCAAGCTTTAGCCCAACAAACTTTAATGAAAATAAGAAGATATTTTGATACTACTGCAGCCTCAGTAACAAAATACAAGAATTATAGCTTGGGGAGTAGGGGTGGCAATCGTGTTTGGGTTATGGATCGTGTTTGACACGGTATTACAGTTTTATGGGACCGAACACGACTATGAACTCGTTTCGTGTCAAAACATAACCCGAACACGACTGCTTATTTTTCTAACCCACACCCACACGAAAGACCTATTTAACACGAAAAGACAAAAAAACCTATTTGACACGAAAAGACCTATTTAACACGAAATTTTTTTAAAAAATAATAAATAAACTTTAAATTATTACGAATTTTTTTTAAAAATAATAAATTAATTTTAAATTAATAATAAATAAATAATTTTTACACTAATTGTTCAAAAGGCCACAAATAATCATAGCCTCTTCATTTAAACAAACTACTAACAACTCCCCCCTCCCCTACTTATAATTGTGTGTTCCCTTCCTTCCTTCATCCAAAGTCAATGTGGGATATGAAAATCCCAAAGAAAAAAACTAAAAAATGCTATTACAAGGAATTGAACTTTGGTTTTTAAGGCAAGTGATCAAGACACTTACCACTATGCTACAACAAACACATTGATAACTAACAAACAAATAGTATTATTATATATAAGTTAAACGTGTTAACAGGTCGACCTGAACACGACCCATTTATTTTGCGTGTTATTCGTGTCCGACCTGATTTCGACCAACCTTGAGGGGTGGACTGTCTGCATTCGCTAATTACGTGTTAGGTTAGTGTCGTGTCCCAAATTGCCACCCCTATTGGGGAGGAAAGAAGATAGTACAACAATGGGGGAGGAAAGCAAGGACATGAGATAGAGTGAGAGAATCAGAGAGAGTGAAGGAGAGGAGGGGGGAAGGACAAAATAATGAGAGGAAAAATAACCAAGAAATAACATCACAACCCACTTAAAAGGAATGACTCCCATTCTTAAGCCTAATGACGTTGTTGCTTTCGGTCTCATATCCCCTTATCCTTGAAGAGCTCCAGGCTTGTCCTCAAGCCTGAAAAGTGGGAAATTGCTACTTAATGAAGATATAATCCTCCCATGATGCATCATCTCGATCCATGCCTTTCCACTGAATTAACCACTGCACAACATTCTGTTGGTTCCTCTGGATAGTCCTTCGTTGCAGTACTTCCTTAGGCTTCATTGGACAAATATCAAAAGCATTAAACTCTGGAAGCTCACCAATTTTTGCTGGAACTTGTCCTAAGTGCTTTTTCAGCGATGACACATGAAAAACAAGATATATCCTTGCATGATCCGGCAACTTCAGCTTATAGGCAATTGAACCAATTTTTTCCAACACCTTAAAAGGGCCATAGTACCTTGCAGCCATCTTAAGACAAGCTCTAACAGCAACTGTTTGCTATTTATAAGGTTCCCCAACCTCAAAGCTTCTTTTAGTCCTCCTGAATCCACAAATTGTTTCATTCTACTTCTGGCCTTAGTTAAGTTATCCTTCAGCAACTGCAACACCATTCGCCTTTGTTGAACTACATCAGCTGCTGCAAGAACCATTACTTCAGTCAGAGAGCCTAAAGGGAATGGAGTAGTTTTTGTGCCATATAAAGCCTCATAGAGAGTCATAGAAATGCTGGTATGGTAGTTGGTGTTGTACCACCATTCAGTTAAGGGCAACCATTGTTTCCAAGAGGAGGGCTTGTCCCTAGCAAAACATCTCAAATAAATTTCTAAGCACTTATTAAGCCTTTCAGTTTGGCCATCAGTTTGTGGGTGGTATGATGAGTTGAGCTACAGTTGTACCCCGAGCAATTTGAACGAGGCTTGCCAGAAATGACTGGTGAACAACTTATCCCTATCACTGACTATTGTATTTAGAATCCTGTGCAGCTTGAATACTTGACCTAGAAGAAGTTGAAATACTTCTTTTGCTGAGAAAAGATGAGCCAAGGCTAGAAAATGCCCATACTTGGTTAGCCTGTCAACCACTACTAAAATGGTATCACTCCCTACACAATTTGGCAACTTTTCTATGGAATCCATGCTGATTTTGCTTCCAGGCATGATCTGGAATTGGGAGAGGCTGTAGTAGTCCAAGGGAAGCTACATGTTCATCCTTGCTTTTTTTGACAAACTGTACACACTCTGATCTGAGTTATGATCTCCTGCCTCATACTTGGCCAATTGAATAGCATTTTCATTCTCTGAAATTAAGCTTGTTGGCCTGAATGTCCTCCCAAAGGGCTTGAATGCATAGCTTGTTTTAACATTTGTCTGACCCCAGCAGATTGTCCAACATATATTCTTCCTTTTTTCTTCAAAATCCTTTGAGCATATTCAAAGTCAGGCACAGGTTGAGCATCTAGCAAAATCTTAGCAATGAGATCCCTACATTCCTCATCATCCTTGTAGCTGTCTTCTATCTGTTGAATCTAGGCTGGCTTTAATCTTGTCACAGCATGCCCTTTCATCTGCATCACACTACCCTCAGGTTCTCCAATTTGCTGTCCTTCCTCCATTCTTTGTGACAAGGCATCAGCTACCATATTTTCCACCCTCTTTTTGTATTGGATTTCGCAATCCAGTCCCAACAACTTTGCCAGCCATTTATGTTGTAGACTGGTGTTTAGCTTTTGCTCCAAAAGATATTTTCAGTGACTATTGATCAGTTTTTATAATAAAATGATGATCTATTAGATAATGTCTCTACTTATCCACGGTGAATACTAAGGCTAGTAACTACTTCTTATAAGCAGAGAATCCGAAATTTTTACTGTTAAATGCCTGGTTGATAAAAGTTATAGGTTGCAGGGTGTGCAATTTTCGGATTAACTCGAATATCTGACTGAACTGAATTTGAATTTTTTAATACAAATTCGGTTTTTCAGTTCTGTTTTTATGTTTCAAGTTGGAAGATTTAATTCAGTTTCAACCCAAAAAC
Source organism: Gynochthodes officinalis (assembly GCA_020080225.1). Taxonomy (NCBI): domain Eukaryota; kingdom Viridiplantae; phylum Streptophyta; class Magnoliopsida; order Gentianales; family Rubiaceae; genus Gynochthodes; species Gynochthodes officinalis. The sequence continues at coordinate 16,987,994 of CM034620.1, forward strand.
CGAATTAAAATTCGTTTCTCAATTTTGAAACCAAACCGAAAACCGAATTAAATTTTTTTGAATATATATATATATATATATATATGTATTATTTATATGTATATATTATATGTATAACTTCATAATATATATAGAAAAATAAAGATATACTATATATAATATCAAAAAGATGTTAAGTTATATTTGATGTATTATATTTGTGTGTGTAAAACTTTAAAAATTAAAATAATTTGTAAAATTATCAATGTGTGATTTGTAACCTTTTAATTTGCATTTTATTGTATAAAATACATATTTAAAAATTATATACAAATAATGTGCACATATATAATGTAATTATTTATTTATTTATAAAACTACTTGGTTTACAATAATATATATATATATATATATATATATATATATAATAGACAAAATTATTAATATTATGATTTTAGTTTTATTTAATTGTTAAATATGTTTAAAAAATTATATTTCATAAGTCTAATTTAATAATTGTAATATAATGAATATATTAATATAGTAATTTAAATATTAAAATTGTACGAATGTGATGTGGAATAGGCCACAAAAGAATACTTGGACGTGCAGGATTGTGCAACTAACTTTAAATAGCCATAACTTTCACCTCAAACTTCATTTCGAATGCGTCAACGAGATTTACAAGACTAATGAAGCATAACCCCATTAGCCCAAGATGTTTGACTCAAAATTCTTTTGTTTCGATCACTGTCTAACTCTTTTTCTACTTTCTAGTCAATTTACGATTTTTTTTCAGTTGCGTTTATGATTTTTTTTAGCTTATAAATATGCACGTAAGGACTCGTTTCATTCATTCAAATTATTATACAACTTTATTCAATAGAAATTTTCCCAAATTTTGTGGAATTTGTTTTCTATGTGAAGATTGAGTGTCTTTCTCTTATATCTCCCATGTTAGAATGTCATTAGTGTCGTAAATTGGAAAAAATTAAATGTTGGAGAATGTTAAATGTAAATTTATTTAAAAAGTGTAAATATTATGATAAAATAGATAAATAAATGAAAAAAAATGAGAAAAATAATGTATGTAGTATACAAATACGAGAACACAATTCTCTTCCTTAATAACTTATCCACATGTCATTTGGGTGTATAACTTTGTAATTTGCAAATAATAACTACAAAGGCATAACGTGATTAGTGAGTAGTAATTAGATATTGATTATTATTAACTTAATAATTACAAAGTTTTGTTTATTTAGTAGTTTTTACTTGTAATTTCTATTAATTACTAATAATTCAAAGTTCGAAAGTTTGAAATATAAAAAATTGCCAAATAATAAATGTGTGATTTTATTTACTTTTAAATTTACAATTACAGTATAGAACACATATTTATTTTTAAATCATATACAAATAAGGTACATAGTAATTGTTATATAGAACACTATTTACTTCTTTATATAACTACTTGATTTACATTACAACATATATATATATATATATATATATATATATATATATATATATATATATATGCTAATTGCTATATAGTAAAAATATATATATATAATTCTTGTGATTTTAGTTTTATTGAACTATTAAATAAGTAAAAATTTTATAACTACTAAGTCTAATTTGATAATTGCAATATAATGACATTTGATTGTGCAACTTTATAGTTAATTACCACAAATTGATTAGTGAATATTAATTAGATATCGATTATTATTAACTTATAAGAGAGTATTAAATGAATGATAATATTAACTTAATAACTTTAGTGCAATAGTAATTTAAATTTTAAAGTTTGAGTTTGTAGATTTTTAAGAAAAAAAATTAATAGGGAAAAAGTTAATTATGATAAATTGACAATTATTCAATCTTTATTTGGAAATTCTAATTGATCACGACTATTTTATTAATTGATCATATTAACATAAAATGTTACATTAATTTGAACATTGGAAAATTAATTTTATTACTAAAAAAATTGTCTTAGAGAAGGAAAAAAATCGTGGTCGACTTTGGTTAGTTTGGCAAAATTCAGTTAGTTCAACTGAATTCGGTAAAAATTTGATTGAATAGATCAAACTCGAATTCAATTCGAAAATTGAATTTCGAATTCGATCAGTTTGAATTCAGATTCAACCGAATGCGATTCAATTTTCGATTTGGATTCTGAAAACTTTCAAACCAAATAAACTGATCGACGAATACCTTTAATAGGTTGCCCCTCTTGCCTTAGCATTCCCATACCTCTTCCACTTGCATCAGCCTCAATTATGAAAAGTTTGGAGAAATCTAGCATCCTTAATACTGGTGCATTAGGCGAAGCCATTTTCAGTTGTTCAAAAGCTGCAGAAGCTATTTGCACCAGAGAATGCCTCATTCTTTAACAAATTAGTTAAGGACTTGCTAATGCCTCCAAAACCTTGTATAAACCTCCTGTAGTACTCAGCCAAACCTAAGAATCCCCTCAAATATTTCAAAAAAGTAGGTGTAGGCTAGGATTTTATGCTTTCCACCTTGGTTGCATCCAAACTCACTCCATTTTCAGAAATAATATACCCCACGTATACCACTAAGGATTGTGCAAATGAACATTTAGATGACATAAAGTTGATGTTGTTCCATAGTCTTAAGTACATATTCCAAGTGCTTTGCATGGCTCTTTAGGTCTAGGCCGTAGACTAGTATATCATAAAAAAAAAATTAAAACAAATTTTCTGAGGAAAGGCTGGAATATCTGGTTCATAAGGGATTGAAAGGTGGCTGGGGCATTGGTTAAACCAAAAGGCATAACCACAAATTTAAAGTGGCCATGATGTGTTTGGAAGGCTGTTTGATGAACATCTTGTGGCTTAACTAATATCTAGTGATAGCCCAATCTTAAATCAAACTTGGAAAATATCTTGAACCAAATAACTCATCCAACAATTCATCTATGTTGGGGATAGGATATTTATTTTGACAATAAAGGCATTAAGTAATCTGTAATTCACACAAAAACCTCCAAGTATTGTCTTTCCTTTTAACTAGCAAAACTAGTGAGGCAAAAGGGTTGTTGCTGTTTTGTAAAATTCCTACCTTAAGCATTTCAGTTACTTGTTTTCTATTTCAGTCTTCTGGGAATGGGGATATATGTATAGCTTTAACTTGGTTGGGCATTAGGTTTTAAAGGGATTTGATGGTCAATTTTCCTCATTTTTAAAAGAACATTTTTCTGGGAAAAAACTCTCAATTTCTCTGGGTGGTAGCAAGTGTTTAGGGATAATAAAGACCTTGGAATATTGCACTAAGACCCTAGAAACAGCATTTGGAAAATGATAGAATAGCTGTTTTGAGAATGCTTCCTGAGTTTCCTAAGAGGCTTACATCTTGGAACATGATTTCCCTCATTCCCTTGTCATGTTTTGCTAGGCAATCTTCTCTGATCAGTTGCATTTTAGGCCACCGTGCACATCTCGGCAACTAGGGGTGTGCAACGGTTCAGTTTTCAGTTTCTTCAGGTAATTCGGTTCAGTTTGTTCGGTTGGCCATTTTTAGATTAGAATTTGGAATTCAATTTTCAATTAGAATTCGGTTTGAAACCGATTAACCAAATTAATTCGATCGAGTAATTTCCAAACCCAGAAACCAAAAATCAAACGAGTAATTTTCCAACCCAAAAATCAAAAATCAAATACCAAATTCGCAAAAACGGAATTCAGCACCAAAATCACCATACATTAAAACAGAATTTAGCACCAAAAACCAAACTGCTTTCTCAAAAAAATCTCCAAACTTACATTGAAATACAATTCTAAGTTTCTTTTGTGCTGAACTTTCTGTCCAAAATTCTTTTGGTCTCCCTTGTATTACCCTCTATATTTTTGAAGATAGAAGTACTAGTAGAGACAACTTTTGGAATCATTCTCCACTTTTCTTAACTGTTGCTTAAATCCAAAAGTTATGCAACTGTGCTGCAACATACGGTCCACCCCTAAGACCATATCCCATCCTCCCACCTCTGTAACTTTTAAGTCAAATACAAAGGGATACTCTTGTACCTTCCATTCACCTGTGGCTTGTTTACAGTTGCCAAATTTAAGGTGGCCTCCAAAAATTTAAAAAAAAAAATCAAATTTTTATTTCCATTTTTTAAAAATTGAATTACTGCATTGGATCGATCTCAAAAGCTAGTTAAGAAAGTGAAAAAAAATTAAAATGATATATATATACCATGCATGAAAATTCATACTTTACATTGAAAAATCATAATATCTTATCATATTTTTTATATGTCATTTCATGTTACACATTTTAATAAATTAGTCTAAATCTTGTAATTTGTATTAATACATAAACCATTGACATTTATTTTCATCATAGTAAATTTCATTACTAAAGATTCACTCTTTTGCTATTATCTTTTACTTATTTTATATTTTTAAGCCAAAAAATTCAAAAAATATTATAAAATTTTACTAAATTATTAGCTTAATACAAAAATAGAAATATTAATATTAAAATTAATTATAATAAAAGTGAATACTAATCATGTATATATTAACAAAATTATTACATTTATATGAATTTATTATAGCGCGTAACATAATATGAAATAATAAACAAAAAGTGTAACAAATTTTGCCCAAAAAGCGGCCTCGAGAGAGAACGTGACGAGTCTAGAAAGTTCGTTTCTTTCTGGGAAGAATTTTTTTTTTTTTTCCTAACAATTATCGAGAAAATACTGGAATTCCCTTTCAAAAATACTATAAATACCCGTCGTATCATTTTCTCGCCGATCAGTAAATCATCGTCGTCAGCGTTGCATTGCTCTTCAGTTCAGTGTCAGTACAAATCCATTAACAACCTCTAAAGTTAAATTATCTGATCAGTATCCCAATTGGAAGATCTCGCTAATCCCATCCTTCTTTGGTAACCGACGGAGCAGCCCATTCGGCATGGATTTATGGGATCCGTTCAGGGATTTTCCCTTCCCCTCCATCTCCGGCGAGACGTCGTCGTTCGTGAACACCGGTGTGGATTGGAAGGAGACTCCCGAGGCCCACGTTTTCAAGGCCGACCTTCCTGGGATCAGGAAAGAGGAGGTCAAGGTTGAAATCGAAGACGGGAACGTCCTGCATGCAGATCAGCGGAGAGAGGAGCGTGGAGAAAGAAGACAAAAACGACACCTGGCACCGGGTGGAGCGCAGCAGTGGGAAATTCTTGAGGAGGTTCAGGCTACCGGAGAATGCTAAGGTGGATGAGGTTAAGGCTGGGATGGAAAATGGAGTACTGACGATTACCGTTCCTAAGGCGCAAGTTAAGAAGCCTGATGTCAAGTCCATTGACATTTCTGGTTAAATTCACTAAACTCATTGAAGTTGGGTCTTCTGTTCTTGTCGATCGTGTAATTTGGCCGTAATCAGTTGGGGCTTGTGTTGAGATAGACGTAAATGTACATAGGATTGATTGCATTTTAAGGGTCGTATTACTGTTCTGTTTACTACTATGTCTGTCTGTCGAACTTAACCCACATTGCATAAAGGGTTGCTTTTGTTTACAATAAACGTGTGTTTGTCGAAAGTTATGCTTGTTGATGTGTTATGATATAATGAGGGTGGCTGTGTGTTGAATATTGATTCTCTTACATTTTTTTTACCCTCAGCAGAGAGTGCATAATCAAATTAGTTATTTAAATAGGCTGACGCGGGTGATACTACGTGTTGCTTGCTATCATTTGCATCTTCGAGCATTATTGGTAGGTTCGTTTTCTGCAAAAGATTAATATGCCCGGACATGGAGATGATCTCTCCGGGAATTCTTTTCCCTTTTTTGTTGTGACTTGATGTTGTGCCATAGACAGCTTCTTAGATCGCTTTCCTGTTATGTTGACAATGATCGTTTGTGGCTTATGCAGTTTGTTGACTGAGCGCACTTTGGATTGGAGTGTAGTATTCTGGATGGATATTAAAAGTAGCTCCGTAAGCCAGGGAAGAAGAGGGTGTGCTGGTAGAGTATGATACTTGGATACTTAGGATGAGAAATGCGAAACCACAGCTTTCTGCACGGTACATAAGTGTGTCATATACATAGTTCACTTTAAAGACTCGAGAATGAGAGCCTTTTGTTTGGCTTGATTTGTTGAACTTTTTTGCAGTCATGTTATAGGATTTTAAGGAACTTATCCGGGATTGGATTTTCTGAAATGGTAAAGTGATAAAGTCAGGATGGGATGATAAATTTGGCATGCGTAATGATGATCTGAAAGCCTCTGGAATTGATGCTGGAGAAGTGGAGAATTGGTGTCGTGTGCTGTTGCAGTGGGTATGGCACTCGAATCAAGAGGATTTATGTCTTTTTGCTTCTTGCATTTCTCTCTCTCTCTCTATTGAGAACATTTCATGTTTTGAATCCACAAAAACATAGGAATTAAGAACTTTGCTATTTCTGTGAAATATTTGAGGTCTCCAAATCAACAGATGTTGAAATTATTTTATTTGAAGGTAGTTCAGCACTATTTGTGTATCTCAAAATTTATCTGTAACTAGATTCAGACATTATTCAACAATTGTGACTTGGATGATTATTGGCGGCCTCAACTGAGAATGAACAAGAACTTTTCAAATTTAAGGTTTGCTATTTCTTTGGTATATATGAAAGGTTTATACTTCTTTTTTGTAGTTGATGTTTGAATCTTAAGCAGGCTAGGTGAACAGGAAACATCTACAAATGAGTGATTTCTGGATGTGAAATGGACATTATTCTTTCAGTCTGTCTCCCTAGTTCCCATACTGTTCAAAGATAAAACGGGTTACACAGCAATCTTTAACTTGCAACGAGCAAGAACTGATTTGGCTTTTAGTAAGGCATGATGCTTCAAATTATCTATAGACTGCAACTGGTCAGTGTGGAGTTGATCTCTTGATGGAGAAGCAGGAGAGATCTGTTTTTTTCATATGCACAAATAGACAAAATGCTTGTCTGTTAATCTGGTTAATATGCAAGACAATTTACTTAAAGTATGGTATGGTATTTCATTATATTAATCAATCAAATTCATGAAATTGGATCTGCTAAACAATCTGCTCAAGTATAATTTTTTATTATTTTAGGCACTGAAATTTGTGAAATTGGACTTTTTTTTTTTGAACTAAAGCTATCATATTATTAAAACAGACATTTACACTAGTTGATTTACGGCTAAATTATCCTTCGCTAGATCATGAGCAAGAGTAACCCCAGATCTTGGAGCTTTAACTAGTACACAGATTTCCAACACCCTGATCAGATCTAGAATATCCTTAGAAATTGGACTGATATTAGTTCATGACTACTCTCATTGTTGGAATCTGTTACGTAAAAATGAAGCATGGGCTTTTTGGTCTGAAATTAGGCCTGCTGCAATTTTGCAGATTGAAATCTGGACACTTCACAACGATATAACAGGCTTTCTGCATAAGTGGATGCTGCCTGACATTCCTCAATTCTAAGCCTACACCCCATCCATGAGTAAGGTATCTTGCCTTTACTGTCTGGTCTGCGAAATATGGCTTGCAATGATTGGTACCCCTTCGCATATACTTTCCAAAGTTGAATTCCAGCCACAGTGGCTCAAAAAAGCTCCTACTGCTGGGTGTGCCAAGACGTCCTTTTGAGGTGTCCATTTCACTATGCAAGCTCTTTCTCCTGCAAGTTCATGAAATCCTTCAGGCAAGAGTTCTCCTGAGCCACGAACAGAGCCAGGCCTGATAGACCGCAGCCATCTGAGTTAGTTCTTTCTCATTCATAGTAGTAATGCTTCCTAAGCTTACATAAAGCACTGATTTTGGAGCTTGCTTATCAAGCCACTCGATACAGTAGGTTTCATCCTTGATTAAAGAGCTTGATTTTGCAAGAGCCATCTTATGCATTGGGCCTATGTGAAAGAATGGAATGTCGTACTGTACCTGAAGCCGTGCCAGTGAAGAATTTTCAAGGCAATCCATGGTATTCGAAATAATGGCTGAAGAAGTTCTTGAATTACTTGCAACTGCAAGCAATTGTGAAAAACTCTCTAAAGCTGCCCATGCTGGAAAAACTCTCTTGAATTACTTTCTCTGTGTTTTAGACTGTTGAATAATAAGTTACTATTGCTATTAATATGTGAGCATATTAAAATGAAAACTCAGCATAGTGCTTAGGAACATTTTGCTTGGTTGGAGCTTGTGTAAAGGAAACAAAAGAGATCAGATCAAGCCATTTAAATTGCTTTTGCAGACGTATATGACTTATAAATTTACACTGATATTTTGAACTGAAAGCATTAGTCCTCATATTTGTTGGTTTCAGAAAAGATATTGTAAAAGAGCCATCAACATTTGCAAAGAGACCTGGTTTGAAATGCACCAGCAACCTATATATCCACGCAGGATCTATAGTTTAATGTCTTTACTGTTAGTGATAACTTCATTCCACGGAAGAATTTTAAGATTTTCATACCTTGTAATTTAAAATCCAGGCCCTGTGCTCTAAGGTGAATAATAGTAAAGAAAGCTAGCAATGTGGTAGCATTACTGGTCCTTAAAATAATGCTCGGAAGACTCAATTCATTTGCCACTGCTGCTGCAAAATGCACGAGAAAATCATATATGATGCAGACAACTTGATCGTGTTGTTCCTGCTGCTGTATCATTTGACTTAAGCATCCCTTGAATGGTGCTTTGCAGTTTCTGTTTATGGCAGATGCAAGATCTACCAGACTTGATGGGGATATATCCCAATTGGAGATGCCATCTGAAATTGGTAGGAATGTAAAATCTGGGTAGCTGGCAGGATTAGGAGGGTTGAAATTGGCGTGGGCAGCTGTAATAGAGAAGCCCTAGGAATGAAGAATGCTGGCAAGATCAAGCATTGGATTTGTGTGCCCTTGGAGTGGATATGTTACTAGCACCAGCCGTTTGCGCCTCCATTCTTGTTGCTTCTCCATGTATCTCTCTTGTTTTTCCTTCAGTAATCCAGAAGTTGTCAACTTTATGTTAGTTTCAAATAAATCAATAGAGCCAGTAAAAAGAAAACAATATTCCGACTGGAGTTTTTGTGCTGAAAGGTTGCTGCCTGGCTGGTTCTGTATATGCTGCACTAGTACAACAATCGTAACAATATGGTACTAATTCTTTCTTTGTCTTCTTGTATTTTCTGGATCTAGTTGATATAAAATGGCATAATATAAAACGTGAGGATTGTGTTATCACTTATCACCTGTGAATGTTAGATCCAGAATTTAATCGCCAAAATAAAGATCTGATGGATGTCAAAGAGTTTCATCAACTGTTGTCCTGAGCTTCCACATGCTTTGGCTGGAACATGATCTGGCTCACTGAGTGGCTTTTCATCTTCTGTTTTGCTCGTTAGTTTTTTTAAGGTCTTTAGAACTCGATGGTGTGATTATGTGTTTTTCAATATCTGCTGGGAGTAGGATAGTTGGAATTGACATGATGGTATATTAATTGATGTCCGAATCATTGTGGGTAAGTTCACTTTCCAAATTATTTATCTTTTTCGAATGTAACTCACAGTGTATACTAATACAAGGTCAATTTTGGAGTCTGACATGTATACTCATTTGCATAATCTCATCTATACAATACAGAATTGGACTGCAGGAAATCAGCTAAACCTTTTGTCATTTTCTTGCTGAGAATGAGGCTACTATCAGGTCTGTTAGGATTCACGAGAAGAACCCACCTTTCTTCATGGCAGCTTCTAACTTTTCTTTCATACCCAACACTCTGCCTCATTTCTTTGCCTTGCATGCCAACCATTGGTCTTCTTATAGTTCTCTCAATGCTTCCCTTTCCCATGCATCATCCATTTCATGGCCTACCTTCCATACACAACTTGCATTTATCATTTGATCTGCAAAAAATGGTCTGCAAAATATCGGAACACCTCACATGTGCTTGCCATTGTTGAATTCCAACCAAGTGGCTCAGGAAACTGCCCATTGCCCACTGCCCACTGCCCACTGCCCTATGTGCCAGAGCTTCCTTTTGGGAGCCCATTTGATTTGTAGAATAATTAAACTAAATTTTCAAATGGGTTTAGATTTTGGATAATGATTCATATTTAGATTTGGTTTTAATGATTAAATTCTATTTTAAATAAGATTTACATTGGATAGGAAATTTTGTTAAGTTGGGTTTTTAGTAATTCTTACAAATAGGTCATGTTGTCCATTTTATTGTGTGTCAGAAAGAGGAAAAATAAACTTTCAATTTTTAGACAAGTCATATATTGACTTTGTTCTTTGTTTATGACTTTTGAGAATTTAATGTATTGTTTTGGAGTTTAGAGTCATCTTGTCCAATTTAATCTTCATATTATTTTTGAGTTCTACATTTAGTATCAGAGCTTGTGTAACGGATCCTAGGGAGAGTAAAAGATGGCATCCACAAAATTTATTTTTAATTGCTTAGTATTTGTCTTTAGAATAATTTAGAAGCCTAGCATGAATTGATGGAATTTTTTTTCAAAGTCATTGGAATATGGCATGCTATTGACCATGGGTTTGAATAACTACAAGCGGGTCAAGAATTAACAAAACAACAAATTCAAAAATTAGAGACAAATGGAGGCACGATTAGCGGGTTAAATTTTATATGCAAACCAAAATCCAAGTAAAGGTACTTAATAAATTTTTGGATGCAAAAACAGTAAAGGAGGCATGGAGAATTTTGTTAAATACGAATCATGATAACAAAGATATTAGAAAAGTCAAATTGCAAGAATTGAGAAGGCAATATAAATTGGCTTATATGAAACCCACTGAAAAAGTGCAAAATTTCATGGATAGAATTAAAGGTATTGTGGGTGAGATGAGAATCAATGGTGAAGAGTTGGAAGAAGAACAAATGGTCTCCAAAGTCTTACGTTTGTTATCTTCCAAAGATTTGAACACATTGCAGTTTGATGATTTGGAAGGTGAATTGATTACCTATAAGATATCACTTTCCTAACAACTAATTGAACAAGTAGAAGAAGCATTGAAAGCAGTGGTGGATAAACCCAAACGAGAAACTTCCAAAAGTGGTGACACAAGTCAAAAAGATCAAGGTTATCAAAATAAAGGACGTGGAGGCAGAGGTAATTACAGAGGTAGAAACAAAGGAAAATTTTCTTCTGCTCATGGAAAAGGTAACCCAACCTACCAACAAAAAGAATTTCTGCATGTTGTGTTCTACTCTCGTAGCTCCACATTCATAACCAATGTTCCTACCAACTAATGTTGAATTTCAACTCTTGTTCCATCATCCAACACCTTAAGTCATACAAGAATTGATCAAGTTCTTACTCGCAATGTAAAACAAGAACAATGGATTTTGAAATGTGAAAAAGAACCAAGTCGATTTGATTGAATTAAGGAAAAACTTCAAAGGTTACATCCTTGTTCCTAGAGTTGAAGAACTCTAGCTAGACATAATGCTTAAAATAGAATTTCATGAAAATTCAACATTTCTACAAAGTGGACAACTAAGAAAATGATGATCGAAATGAAACAAGTGCTGAATCTTCTCTAAAAGTTCTTGCTAGGCTACTGAAAATTTGATGTCTAAAATCTGCTTCAATGCTAAAACATCCAATCCCTCACCCACCTTTGCTGCCAAAAGCTCTCAAGTATTTATAGATGTTTGCTCCTTGATTTTCTCCTTGAATCTTAACAAAGAAACTACCCTTCATCTTCTTGTTGGAGCAGAAAATCCCAACTACAAGATTTAGTCAAAATTCTATCTCTTTCTTTGACGGAATCGGTAACAAAAATATCTTTGACAAAGTCATGTAACAGCATTCTATTCAGCAGAGCATGCTCTGTCTTGGAAGTTCAAACCGTGGTATAGTCTTGTAAATATTTAAACGAAAGCAAAGACTTATGCAACAACCAACTGAGCTATGTCTTGAAAACTCAAACTATAGCATTGCCTGCAACAGCCAAATCTTATTTTCTAAGCAAATCTTGCAAAAAAATCTTCCTAATCGGTTAATATTTCCAACAACTTATTTACTAGTTAACAATCCTACCAAATGTAAAAACTACACTAACTCCATAGTAAAATCTACTAAATTGAATTAAAATCTATAAGTTTTAGGGTTAAAAATTACTGAAAATATCAAGCTATCAATGACCAATGATGAAGAGAAGAATTTTCAAAGGTGAGACAAATAAAAAATCTAGTGTTATAATTGTGAAAATTTTGGTCATTATGAAAGGGAGTATCAATTCAAAAATAATGACAACAAAAAAGTACAAGCTAAAAAGGCAGAAGATAATTTTCAAGATAAACACTAGACATTGCTATTTTTAAGTTCTACTTTAAAAAAATAACAAGAAGGAAGAATGGTATTTAGACTCTGCTTGTAGTAATCACATGACTGGCCGTAAAGAAATATTTACTGAATTTGATGAATCATTCAAAATGTGTATGAAGTTTGGGAATAATGCAAAGGTACTTGCTATCAGCAAGGGGAAGATTGCCATTACTCTAAAAGATGGGTTTTCCAATTATATATCAAATGTTTTTTATGTGCCTAGGTTATGTCATAATTTGTTGAGTTTATGATAGCTTTCTAAGAAACGATATGATCTATATTTCAAGCAAGACATGTGGACTATTAGCAATGACAAATTGGGTCAAATTGCCAAGGTTAATATGACTTAAAGTCGTCTTTTTCCCATTACCATCACGTGCAGTGATTCATCTTCCTTTAGTTCTATGACATTTGATAATACATGGTTGTGGCATTTGTGGTATGGACACTTGAACTTTGATAGTTTGGAATTTCTTGCAAGAAAGAAGAAAGTTTATGAATTGCCTTCTATCAACTTTGGGGATAAGAAATGTGAATCTTGTATCTTATGCAATTAGCACCGAGATTTATTTCCAAAAGGAAAAGCATGGAGAGCTAACAAACCATTACAATTGGTGCATTCAGATTTGTGCTCACTTGAATCTCCTTCAAACAGAGGTAATAGGTACTTTATTACTTTTATTGATGATTTTAACAGAAAAACATGGCTTTATTTCTTGAAGAACAAATGATGCTTGTGATGTTTTCAAAAGTTTCAAAGTTTATGTGGAAAAGCAAAGTGGGTATTACATCAAAGTTTTAAGGGCAAATCAAGGTATAGAATTCACTGTGTATGATAATTATTTGAAAGATCATGGTATCAAACATCAATTAACAACCAAATACACTCCTCAACAAAATGGAGTCACAAAAAAAAAAGAATTAAATAATCATGGATATGGTCAGATCAATGATGCATGCTAAGAAAATGCCAAAGGGATTTTGGGTAGAAGTTGTTGCTTATGCCGTTTTTGTACAGAACCGATGTCCTACATGGTGCAATTATGGTAAAATACATCAAGAGTTTTGGAAGGGAAAAAAAGTCAAATATTAGTCACGTAAGAGTATTTTGTTGTATTGCTTAAACTCATGTTCCAGATAAATTAAGGAAAAAGTTAGATGACAAGGCAAAGAAATGTATCTTTCTTGGATATAGTCATGAAACAAAGGGTTATGAGTTATATAATCTAGAGATAGAAAAGGTGATCATCAGTAGATATGTTACATTTGATAAGCAATCAACTTGGGATTGGTTTTCAAAAGAGCTTGAAGCAACAATTAGGCGTTCATCCATTCCTTTAAATTTTGAAGAAAGAAGTTTGAATAGATAGCAAGAAAAGCAAGTTACACAATCTTCTTCAAATGTGCCCCAATCAACTCAAGTTGAGACGTCTGGTTACCCACAATGGCAGAGGCATATGCCAGCTAGATTTCAAGACTACGTTGTTAGTAAAGATAATGATATGTCTGATGAAGATATTGTGAACTTCGCTTTATTTGCTAATTGTGATCCGGTTAACTTTGAAGAAGCAGTCAAAGATGATCAATTGATAAAAGCAATGAATGAAGATATTCATGCCATTGAGAAGAATAAACTATGGTAATTGACTACACTTCAAGTAGCGAAGAAGCCAATTGGAGTTAAATGGGTGTACAAAACCAAATATAAGTCAACTGGAGAAGTAGACCACTATAAAGTAAGATTGATAGTTAAATGATACAAACAAAAATTAGGAAATGATTATTTTGAAAATTTTGCACCAATTGCAAGGCTTGACACAGTGAGGATGATTACCTCACTTGTTACAAAACATTGTTATTTGCTAAAATAAGCTTAAGCTAAACGACTATGTTTTAAGGGAAATAATTAAAAAATTAGGACTCCCAAAAGCTGCTCAATTTTGCCCTAAATCCCTTTAATTAAATGGCGTCCTCCCACTTAAAGGAATGACTCCAGACGGCAACATTTGTTGCAAACTCCAGTGCGCCCCTTCTTAAGCCTAATGACATCATTGCTTTTGGTCTCACATCCCCTTATCCTTAAAAAGCTATAGGCTTGTCCTCAAGCCTGAAAAGTGGGCAATTGCTACTTAATGAAGGTATAATCCTCCCATGACGCATCCTCTAGATCTATGCCTTTCCACTGAATTAATCGTTGCACAACATTCTATTGATTCCTCTAAATAGTCCTTCGTTTTAGTACTTCCTCAGGCTTCATTGACAAATATCAAAAGCATTAAACTCTAGAAGCTCACCAATTTTTGCTGGAACTTGTCCTAATTGTTTTTTCAGTAATGACACATAAAAAACAAGATGTATCCTTGCATGATCCGGCAACTGAACCAATTTTTTCCAACATCTTAAAAGGGCCATAGTACATTGCAGCTAGCTTAAGACAAGCTCTAATAGCAACTTTTTGCTGTTTATAGGGTTGTAACTTTAAATAACCCAATTCCCAACCTCAAAGCTTCTTTTAGTCCACCTCAAATCTGCAAACTATTTCATTCTACTTCTGGCCTTTGTTAAGTTATCCTTCAGCAGTTGCAACTCCATTCTCCTTTGTTGAAGTACATCAGCTGCTGCACAAACCATTACTTCAGTCAGAGAGCCTAAAGGGAATGGAGTAGGTTTTGTGCCATATAAAGTCTCATGGAGGATCATAGAAATGCTGGTATGGTAGTTGGTGTTGTACCACCATTCAGCTAAGGGAAACCATTGTTTCTAGGAGGAGGGCTTGTCACTAGCAAAACATCTCAAATAAATTTCTAAGCACTGATTAAGCCTTTCAGTTTGGCCATCAGTTTGTGGGTGGTATGATCAGTTGAGCTGTAGTTTTACTCCTAGCAATTTGAACGAGGCTTGCTAGAAATAACTGGTGAACAACTTATCCCTATCACTAACTATTATATTTAGAATCCCATGCAGCTTGAATACTTGATCTAGAAGAAGTTGAGCTATTTCTTTTGCTGAGAAATGATGAGCCAAGGCTAGGAAATACCCATACTTGGTTAGCCTGTCAACCACTACTAAAATAGTATCACTCTCTTCAGAATTTGGCAAATTTTCTATGAAATCCATGCTGATTTGCTTCTAGGCATGATTTGGAGTTAGGAGAGACTGTAGTAGTCTAAGGGAAGCTACATGTTCATTCTTGCTTTTTTTGACAAACTGTACACTCTCTGACCTAAGTTATGATCTCCTGCCTCATACTTGTCCAATTGAAAGGTTGACAAGCTCTTTTTTTGTTTTCTAGTCAATTTATGATTCTTTTTCAATTGTGTTTATGGTTTGTTCAGCTTATAAATATGCATGTAAGGACTCGTTTCATTCGTTCAGATTATTATTCCACTTTATTTAATAGAATTTTCCCCAAATTCTATGGAATTCGTTTTCTATGTCAAGATTGATTGTTTTCCTTTTATATCTCCAATGTTAGAATGTCATTAGTGTAGTAAATTGGAAAAGATTAAATGTTGGAGAAGGTTAAATGTAAATTTATTTTAAAAAAAGTATACATTATTAAAAAAAAAAGCTAAATAAATGAGAAAAAATGAGAAAAAAATAACTTATATAGTACAATTCTCTTCCTTAATAACTTATCCATGTCTCATTTAAGTGTATAACTTTGTAATTTGAAAATAATAACCACAAAGGCATAAAGTGATTAGTGAGTAGTAATTAGCTATTGGTTATTATTAACTTAATAATTACAAAGTTTTATTTATTTAGTAGTTTTTACTTGTAATTTCTGCTAATTACTAAGAATTCAAAATTCAAAAGTTTGAAATATCAAAAATTACCAAATAATCAATGTGTGGTTTTATTTACTTTTGAATTTACAATTACTGTATAGAACACATTTATTTTTAAATCATATACAAATAAGGTATATATAGATAATGTAACTATTTACTTCTTTATGTAACTACTTGATTTGCATTGCAATATATATATGCCAATTGCTACATAATAAAAATACATATATAATTCTTGTGATTTTAGTTTTGTTGAACTGTTAAATAAGTAAAAAATTTATATCTAATAAGTCTAATTTGATAATTGCAATATAATGACATTTGATTGTGCAACTTTATAATTAATCACCACAAATAAATTAGTGAATATTAATTAGTTATTGATTATTATTAACTTGTAAAAGAGTATTAAATGAATGATAATATTAACTTAATAACTTTAGTTTAATAGTTATTTAAAATTTGAAATTTGAGTTTGTAAATTTTTAAGAAAAAAATTAATGGGGGGAAAAGTTGATTATGATAAATTAACAATTATTCAATCTGCATTTGGAAAGTCTAATTGATCACTACTATTTTACTAATTGATCATATTAATATAAAATGTTACATTAATTTAAACATTGAAAAATTGATTTTATTACTAAAAAAATTATCTTAGAGAAAGGAAAAAAAAATGTCGTTGAATTCGGTTAGTTCAGCTGAATTCGATTAACTTGGCCGAATTCAAAATTTGATTAAATAAATCAAACTCAAATTCGAACCGAAAATTGAATTTCGAATTCGGTTGGTTTGAATTTAGATTGGGCTGAATGTGATTCGGTTTTCGATTTTGAAAGTTTTCAAACCAGAAAAACCGACTGATGAATGCCCTTAATAGGTTGCCCTTTCTGCATTTCCTTACCTTTTCCACTTCCATCAGTCTCAATTATGAAAGGTTTGGAGAAATCTGGCATCCTTAATACTGGTGCATTAGGCAAAGCCATTTTTAGTTGTTCAAAAGCTACAGAATCTATTTTAGACCAGTGGAATGCCTCATTCTTTAACAAATTAGTTAAGAGCTTGCTAATGACTCCTTGTATAAACCTCCTATAGTACCCAGCCAAACCCAAGAATCCCCTCAAAGATTTCACAAAAGTAGGTGTAGGCCAGGATTTTATGCTTTCTACCTTGGCTACATCCAAACTCACTCCATTCTCAGAAATAATATGCCCCAGGTATTCCACTGAGGACTGTGCAAATGAACATTTAGATAACTTGACCTAAAGTTGATGTTGTTCCAAAGTTTTAAGTACAGATTCCAGGTGCTTTGCATGGCTCTTTAGGTCTGGGCTATAGACTAGTATATCATCAAAAAAAGCTAAAACAAATTTTCTAAGGAAAGGCTGGAATATCTGGTTCATAAGGAATTGAAAGGTGACTGGGGCATTGATTAAACCAAAAGGCATAACCACAAATTTAAAGTTGCCATGATGTGTTTGGAATGCTGTTTAATGAACATCTTGTGGCTTAACTAATATCTACTGATAGCTTGATCGTAAATCAAACTTGGAAAAATATCTTGAACTAAATAACTCGTCTAACAATTCATCTATGTTGGAGATAGGATATTTATCTTTGACAATAAGGGCATTCAGTAGTCTGTAATCCGCACAAAACTTCCTAAGTATTGTCTTTCCTTTTAGGGTTAATTACATCTACTACCTCTGTGGTTTGTAAAAACTATTAATCAAACCCCTAGATTTAATTTATTACCAATACCCCCTTAAAAGGGCTAAATATTATGAATTTAGTTGATTAAAGGGATTAAATGTTATGAATTTATCAAAATTAAAGGAGTATTGGTAATAAATCAAATTTGGGGGTTTGATT
The DNA here is from genome assembly GCA_020080225.1 of Gynochthodes officinalis. Taxonomy (NCBI): domain Eukaryota; kingdom Viridiplantae; phylum Streptophyta; class Magnoliopsida; order Gentianales; family Rubiaceae; genus Gynochthodes; species Gynochthodes officinalis. The sequence continues at coordinate 17,005,975 of CM034620.1, forward strand.
TGTAGTTTTTACAAACCACAGAGATAGTAGATATAATTTACCCTTCCTTTTAACTAGCAGAACTAGTGAGGCAAAGGGCTGTTGCTATTTTGTACAATTCCTACCTTAAGCATTTCAAGTACTTGTTTTTCTATTTCAGTCTTTTGGGAATGGGATATCTATATGTTTTTAACTTGAAGGGCTGGGCATTAGGTTTAGGAATAACTTAAAAGGATTTGATGGTCAATTTCTCTGGGTTGTGACAAGTGTTTAGGGATAGCAAAGACCTTAGAATATTGCACTAAGACCCTAGAAACAGCATTTGGAAGATGATTGATTGCCTGTTATGAGAATGCTTCCTGAGTTTCCTAAGCAGCTTGCATTTTGAACATGGTTTCCTCATTTCCTTGTCATGTTTAGCTAGGGAATCTCCTCTGATCAGCCACATTTTAGGCCACTGTGCACATCCCTACAACAAGCATTTTCCCCCTTCATATTCCACCTGTATATGCAACTGCTTAAAATCAAAAGTTATGGAATTGTGCTACTACAACCAATCCACTCCTAAGACCATATCCCATCCTCCCGGCTTTATAACTTTTAAGTCAAATACAAAGGAATACTCTTGTATCTTTCATTCCATCTATGGGCATAAAGTTGTACTAATGAGTTTCCTTCCATCTGTCACAGTTGCTGAAAAAGGCTCCATAGACTAATAACTTAAATTCAGCTACTAAGCGACATCACAACTGATATAGCTATCAGTACACCCAGTATCAACCAATATCTGTATTGTTTTCCTTCTTATCAGCCTTTGTAAGGTAATAGACTTCCTCTGTATATCTTCAGATAAGGCATGTAATGATGCTTCCGTTACAGTTACATTACTGTCCAAAATGTCCACTGAATCTTCTAAATTCTGCTTACTGCATTCTGCATTATCTTCTTCAACCACCATGAAATTAAAGTGCTTCATCTTACAGATATGCCCTGGACCAAATTTCTCTCCACATTTATAGCATAAGTTGTTTTTCCTCCTATACTGTGATTCCTGAGGTGAGATCTGCTGCAACCCTTGTTCCCACTTTACTTCCTACTTCAGGCACTTTATGGCACCCAAAAATCTTACTAACAGCATTCCCTAGGCCCTTCCTTCTCACTTTATTTATAGTTATGTTATTCTTAAACATTAATTCCCATGAGTTTTCCTGTAACTCAGCTATCTCAATGGCCTTCAACAGATTCTCAGGTTTCAGCATTCTCACCATAGGTTTAATCTCCTCTTTTAGCCCTCCAATGAAACTGGAAACAAAGTATGACTCAGGCAGCGTTGGATCTCTGTATAACATTAATGTTCTGAGCTCTTCAAATTTTTCTTGATATTGTGCAACTAAATCAATATAGATTAGCTTGTTAAATTCTTCTATTTCATCCATTCCCCCCTTTTCCCGAAATCGTTTGATTAAAGCTTCTGAGAATTCGTCGCAAGAAATGTTACCCTTAACCAACTTCAGGCTTTGAAACCAAACATCTACCTTACCATCTAAGTATAACTCAATCACTTCCATTTTCTAAAGATCTCTCAATTGTTGTATGGCAAAGAACTTATTACAATTCCTTAACCACTCTCTAGGATTATCCCCTTTAAACATAGGCAATTCCACTTTAGGATAGTTAAAGAAATGTGACTTACCCCACTTCTCTCACCCTGCTTCTTCCTCAAAGAGGTTGCTTCTGATAGTCATGTAAGGGGGTAAGTAAGATAAGGAGTTCTGTCAACATTGTTGTCTTCTTCCCAAACAAGTTGCTTGTCTTTGTTGTTCACCTTCTGAACTCCCATGATCTTTGCATCCAAGGCCGTAACATAAGCATGCAAGCACGTTCTTAGATCATCTATCTTGGCTCCTAAACTAGCTTCAATTTCTGCTCCTTTCTGATCCAACTGTCTCCTGAAATCTGAAGCCAGTTCCTGGATTTTCTGATCACATTTCTTCAGTTGTTCTTCCATAGTCTTCGTCCTAGTGTCTTTATTCATGAATCTCCAAGGAAAGGAGGCTCTGATATTCTGATATTACTGCAGCCTCAGTAACAGAATACAAGAATTACAGCTTGGGGAGGAAGAAGATAGTACAACAATGGGGGAGGGAAGCAAGGACAGTGAGATAGAGTGAGAGAATCAGGGAGAAAAGCGGGGAAGGACAGAATAATGAGGGGAGAAATAGCCAAGAAACAACATCACAACCAACTTGGACATGAGCTGCACTCCTACTTCTATTTATACTATTCTCTTCTAAGCTGATTATTTGCTAAAAAAGCTTAAGCCAAACGATTGGTTTACAAGGGAAATAATTAAAAAGGAAAGACTCCAGAAGGCGCCGTTTGTTGCAAACTCCCGCGTGCCCCTTCTTAAGCTTAACGACGTCATTGTTGCTTTTGATCTCACACTATATCCCAAAAATGTTCCAAAAACGCTCCAAAAACATAGCTATGTCTACAAAATGGTGCACAAAAGCATAAGTATTTTTTAAAAGGAAAAAAAAAGCCCAAAAACATAACTATGTCTGGAAAATGGTCAAAAAAAGCAGAAGTATATCAGAAAAATGGCACAAAAAGAAAAGCTAACAAATTCAGTTACATGATCACATCTCTAACAAAAATTCATTGATTCCAATTGCCACTCCAACGCAACACTTAATCATAACTTTAACTCTAATTATAAATTTGTTATTATCGATATCTTTTATAATTTAATTCTAAAGTTTTTACAAAGTTATAGTTTCATGTTAAAATTATTTTTCCCTAATTTTATTTTTTCGTATTTTTCACCAATCACCTAATAAATATGATAAATTATTCTTCAATAATTATTGTTGCTATAATTTTGTTTGAATTCTTTACAGCTATAAGTTATATGATTATTATTCATAAAGTTAGTGTATACTGAATACCATCTTTTGCTATTGTTGAAAAGCAGTGGTAATCTCGGACACAGTTGAATCCTGGTAAAAAAATTTATGCATGTGCAGAACACGGAGTAAATTTCTCTTTTTTCTGACGACATTCTGGGTTAATTTTGCTTTATGTCTAGCAAGCGGGTTTTCGCCTATTTCCTCAATCTCAAGTTTGTCCTCGCCATTTCAGCCGGTAAGAATGTTCTTGCTGTGGCTTCTCTAAACGATGATCTCTCTAACATCGAGCCGGGTACCATTGTTACTGTAAAGTGGCCTGGAAAGCCAGTGTTCATTAGGCACCGAACGGAGGACATCAAATTGGCTAACAGTGTTGATGTGGCATCTCTTCGTGACCCTCAGCAAGATTCTGAGTCGATGGGTAGCATCCTTTACCAAATGCAGATGATTTTGGTGCCCTTTTCATGGTTCCCGTCATGACATCTCTGGTACGATGAAGTGCCTAATTATACTTTCCTGGATGAGAATAAGTTATTGATTAGTTAAGAGCTGGACGCAAAAGGTCTTGCTTCCATGGATGTGATTTATTAGTTATTACGACTGAGGCACTTGTGTGTGTGTGTGTGTGTTTTTTTTTTCTTATTTGTTTTTAAATTAATGCGTGAGGCACTTGTGACTTTTTAACCATTTGTATAGAAGACTACCACAAGTACACAGTAATAAATATTAATAGATTCCGTTACAAATTTCACTCGCATGATAAAAAAAACTCACTCTTTTGAACGTCAAAGACCAAAAAAGTTCTTTTTAAATTTATAGTACTAAAAAAGTCATAAGACAATTTGTAAGGGACTAAGTATATATGTGAATTAGTCTATTAATATATCATAAATTAAATATTGAAGTTTTTTTTTAAAAAAAATAGAAGTAATATTATAATTTCTAAAATATATATGAAATATTAAAATATTAAGTATAATATTTACCAGTTAGTTTATTAATCGATTAATTAGTTCATTACATTAAGTGGTTAATCAGTTGGGCCGAATAATCAATAAATGAATAGTAATTGGTTATTGGTTTAATCGGTAGACCAATCTCCTTAACTAAAACTTAACCATTTAACCAATAATGTTATTGGTTTTTAATTGAAATAGGACCCAGAATTGGTTAATCATTTTTGGTTAACTAGTTCTGTTGGTTAACTTGTAAAATGGGTAAAATGAACACCCTAACTAAAAGAAATAGAAGTTATTAATATTACAGTACCTTCTCGTCTTCCAACTCCAACCATCTCTATCAAGAAAGAATTCCACTTGTAAATTGAAAAAAAAATAAAAGAAATTTGTGGATTGACAGTTGGGTGTGTGCCAAAAAGGTGATGTTCGCATTCAGCAAATGCGCCCAAAATAAGTGCGTCTAAAGGCTTGGGCGCATTTGATGAATGCACCCAAAACTTGGGTGCATTCAACAAATGTAAATATCACATTTTTGACACACACCCAATTGTCAACTCACAAATTTCTTCTATTTTTTTTTCAACCCCCAAAAGTTAATGACCATCTCTGTCAACTACCAAAACCAAAACACACACACATACAAGGCACTTTCTCTCTCTATTATAGCATTTCCATCACCTCCCAAACTCCCTTATTTCACAATCCACATCACCATACCCAATTTATCCACCCACCAGTTTCCTAACCCTAGACTCTAGACCCCAAAATCCACCTCAAAAAAAAAAAGGAAAAAAAATCCCTTTTCGTTTAATTCTTATTTTCTAGGTTCAAATGTGAAAATTTCCAAATTCCACATCAAAATTTGTAGAAATAATGTTGGGGGCTGTCCAATTTGGAGTCTTGGTGGCCTGTGTTGTGCTCTTTGTACCGATAGCAATGGCGGGTTGGCACTTGAGCCGAAACAAAGTGCTGTTTTTTAGTGGTGCCCTTTTCATTACACTCACGGTAGGTGTTCATTTGACTCCATATTTCCCGGCATTTTCCACGATGATGTCATTATCATCATTGCCTTTATCGCCTGTTGTAGCTTCTGTAAAACATCCAAAATTATTACAGCACCTCCAACAAGAAAGAAGAAAGAGCACATCTCATAGGACTGAAATTGAGAGCAAAAGGAACTCAAGTATCCTGTTTAAGAAATTGTTGTAGCAAGGAATTGAGAAAACGTTAATCAGCAGAGAGAAAAATAGGCATCCACCCAAGGTGGTCATTGTACATTACAATAGATTACTGTTGACTTTTGAGATGTGTTGGACGTGTGCCTCAAATTTAGCAGCCAGCATCTGATCTCTTGGGACGTGTTGGACATGGTGGTTGTTTCAGTTTCCAAACACTTAGGCAAATGCTGAAATTGTTTCTTTGTATAAAGGTTCATCATCTCTTATTTTTCATCTTCTTCTGCAAGTGAATACCATTTTAATACATTGTAATCCTCATCCTTATTTTAGAGGTTTTTGTATTCTCTAACTCTTATAGTGGAATCTTTTCTCTCTATCGTCCGTGGACGTAGCCCACACTGGGTGAACCACATAAATTTGGTGTTGCTTTTTGTCAATTTATTTTTATTGTTTTGTTGAATTTTATCTTTGGCGCTTCCGCATTGCGTTTGATCATAACAAGTGGTATTAGAGCCTCTTGATATTCAACCGACAATTTATTTAAGATGTCTGTAACCAAGTTCAACATCGAGAAATTCGACGGCAAGATTAGTATCACCATCTGGCAACTTCATATGAAAGTTGTTCTCACCCAAAATGGTTTAAAGAAGGCCCTTGATAGGAAGTCAAAATAATTGGCTTCCATGACAAACGAACAGTGGGAGGAGTTGGATGAGAAGGCATTTTCTAATATCCAACTCTGTTTATCTGAGGAGGTTCTCCATGAAGTGGCAAAAGAGACAACCACCACAGGATTGTGGCTAAAGCTGGAGTCTTTGTATATGACAAAGAACCTCGCCAACAAGCTCCATCTCAAGGAACGATTATACACGTTCCGTATGGCTGAAGGTACAAATATTCAAGAGCACATTGATGGTTTTAATTCTATTATTATGGATTTAGATCTATTGACATTAAAATTTATGATGAAGACAAGGCTGTATTTATGGTTGTCTCCCTACCCCGCTTCTATAAACAATTTAAAGAGATCATCTTATATGGTGGTCATGAAACCTTAGCCTACGAAGATGTTAAATCTAACTTGTTGTCAAAAGAGAAATTTGATTCTGAAATCTCTAATGACAATAAAGCTAAAGGTTTGCTTACTAGGGGTGATCACAAGAAAAATGTAATGTCAATGTAAACAAGTCCAGGTCCAAATCTAGGAAATGTAAAACCAATAGGACATGTCGCTATTGCAAGAAAGTTGGGCATCTTATTGATGATTGTTGGTCCTTGAAAAATAAGCAAATTCAAAACCATCTTATGTGTCCTATTAAGGACTGGTTTACCACTTTTGAACCGGCAACTAGTGGTTTTGTCTTGATGGGGAATGATGCTCCTTGCAAGGTTTTTGGAATAGGTACTATTCAAATTAAGACCCACGATGGATGTATCAGGACTTTAAGTGATGTTCGTTATGTCCCTGACCTGAAACGTAACTTGATATCCTTGGGCACCCTTGAGTCTAATGGGTGCAGGTACAAAGCTGAAGGTGGAGTTTTTAAAGTTTTTAAAGGTGCTCTTGTTCTTATGAAAGCTAATCGTGTTGGTAGCTTGTATGTCTTGCAAGGTTCTACTGTGACAGGTTCTGTAGCTATTGCATCAGTTTCATTATCATCTACCTTGAATGTCACTAAGTTTTGGCACATGTGTCTGGGCTATATTTCCCAAAAAGGCATGAATGTTCTGAGCAAAAGAGGATTATTTGGAAAGGACTGCACTAGAAAGCTGGATTTTTGTGAACATTGTATTTTTGGTAAATAGAAGAGTGTAAGTTTCTCTGCTACTATTCATTGTACCAAAGGTATTCTTGACTATGTTCATTATGACTTATGTGGTTCTAGTAAAGTTGTTTCCAATGGTGAAAGTAGATACATGCTTACTTTCATTGATGATTTTTCTCGTAAGGTTTGGGTTTATTTTTTGAAACATAAAAATGATGTGTTTCCTAAATTTAAGACTTGTTGAGAATCAAACAAGGAGGAAAATCAAGAAGCTCAGGGCTGATACTGAATTAGAGTTCTGTGATGGTGATTTCAATAAGTTCTACGCAAATCATAGTATAGCTGGACACCACACCCAGCAAAACGGTGTTGCAAAACGGATTAATAAGACACTACTTAAGAGGGTACGGTGTATGCTTTCTAATGCTGAACTTTGGAAACAACGTTATTTGTGGGCCGAAGCAGCTTCTACAGCATGTTATTTGGTCAATCGTTCTCCACATCCTTTCATTGACTTCAAAATTCTAGAAGAGGTTTGGTCAGGTAAACCTGTTGACTACTCTAATTTTAGAGTTTTTGGTTGTACTGCTTATGCACATTCTAATCAATGAAAACTAAAGCCTAGGGCAAAAAAGTGTATATTTGTTGGTTACCCTATTGGGGTAAAAGGATACAACATGTATAATCCTACAACCTGTAAAGTGTTCATTAGTAAAGATGTTATTTTTAATGAGAATAATCTATTTTCTGAAATTGAATTTTTTAGAAAATATGACATTGATAATGCCAGTGAGAATGTGGAGTTGGAGGTGGAGCCCACACCTCCTAATGATGTTATCTGTAGCACCCCGTCAACTGGTACTACTGATCTCAGTATCTCTGATTCAGCTGGAAGTCAACGTGGTCATTCTATTGCCCTGGATAGACCTAAGAGACAAACAACGAGGCCAGAGAAATTGTTGATTATGATTGTGATTTGTTTGCATATGCTTTGAGTATTGCTGAGGATGTTGATCAAAGCATAGACCTTTCCAGCTATTCTAAAGCTGAGATCTCTTCACCTATTTTTTTGAAGTGGCTATTGGTTATGAATAAGAGATAAAAAGTCTGTACAAAAACGGTACTTGAAATTTGACTGAACTACCTAAGGGCAAGAGACCTCTGAGCTGTAAATGGATTTACAAGCAAAAAGATGGCATCCCTGGAGTTGAACAAGCAAGGCACAAGGCACGACTTGTGGTTCGTGGTTTTAATCAAATGAAAGGTATAAACTTCAATGAAATCTTCTCTCCTGTTATATGTCATACTTCTGTTCACATAATCCTTGCTTTAGTTGTTCTCCTTAATAAAGAATTGGAGCAACTTGAAGTCACGACAGCTTTCCTCCATGGTGATCTTGAGGAGGAAATTTATATGAAGCAACCCGAGGGGTTCGTGGTTCTTGGCAACATCTTGTGTGTTGTCTCAACAAATCTTTATATGGTCTGAAACAAGCTTTTAGACAATGGTATATCAAATTTGATACATTTATGATCGGGCATTTGTATTTTAGAAGTCAGTACGACGACTGCATATATTTCAAACAATCCTCTAGTGGTTCCTTTGTTTATCTGTTGTTATAGTGGATGATATACGCATTGCTTCCTGTGACAAGTCATTGATTGATTAACTGAAAATTCAGCTTAACAATGATTTTGATATGAAGGACCTTGGAGTTGTTAAGAAGATTCTTGGCATGGAGATTCATAGAGACTGACAAGCAAACAAGTTAGCCGTATCTCAACCAAAATACATTGAGAAGGTACTTGATAGGTTTAATATGTCCTCTTGTAAACATGTCTCCACTCCTTTAGCTGCACAATTCAGATTGTCAGCAAATCAATGTCCTAAGACTGACGATGAGATGGAACCTATGTCACATGTGCTTATTCTAGTGCTGTAGGACGCCTTATGTATACTATGGTTTGCACTAGACCTGATCTGGCTCATGCAATTAGTGTGGTGAGCCGTTACATGCACAATCCAGGAATGGAACATTGGAATGCTGTGAAATGGATTCTTTGTTACTTGAAGGGTTCATCTAAGGTGTCTTTGGCGTTCGATAAAAGTAAGGCAAATGTACCTGATGTAATTGGCTATGTAGACTCTGACTATGGTGGCAATTTGAATCACCGTAAATCATTGTCGGGTTATATCTTCACTCTTTGCAATGGTGCTATTAGTTGGAGGGCTGTCTTACAATCTATTGTTGCTTTATCCACAATTGAGGCCGAGTACATTGTAGCAACAGAAGATGTTAAGGAGGCAATTTGGATCCGTGGTTTGGTTCTTGAGCTTGGTTTATCACAAAAGGTTCTTCTTGTTTTTGTGATAGTCAAAGCGCGATTCATTTGACAAAAAACAATCGCTTTCATGACAAGACCAAACACATTGATATAAAGCATCGCTGGATTCGAGATATTGTTGCCACAGGGGAGGTTGTAGTGAAAAAGATTCACACAACTGAGAATCTAGTAGATATGCTCACTTCCTATTTCTAAGTTCAAGCATTGCTTGGATTTGGTTGAACTTCTAAGTCCTTGATTGCCCTTCGGGGCTTCTTTGACGATGGAGTGTATTTTTTGAAATTTGAGCCAAGGTGGGGATTGTTGACTTTTGAGACGTGTTGGACATGTGCCTCAAATTTAGCAGCCAGCATCTCATCTCTTGGGACACGTTGGACGTGGTGGTTGTTGCAATTTCCAAACACTTAGGCAAATGCTGAAATTGTTTCTTTGTACAATGGTTCATCATCTCTCATTTTTCATCTTCTTCAGCAAGAGAATACCATTTTTAACACATTGTAATATTCCTCATCCTCATTTTGGAGGTTTTTGTATTCTCTAACTTTTATAGTGGAATCATTGCTCTCTGTTGTTCGTGGACATAGCCTACACTGGGTGAACCACGTAAATCTGATGTTACTTTTTGTCGATTTATTTTTATTATTTTATTGAATTTTATTTTTTAGGCTTCCGCACTACCTTTGATCATAACAATTACATCTAAAGCCCGTGTCAGTTCAAACTTCATACTCACAGTACAAGGGTACTAAAATCATTAACTCCCGGTACGTTCAAATATTGAATATATCATGCCATATTTCATAGATTCAATATTGACTACGCATCACTTGGACTAACGAACTAACAACTAAACAAAATGTCTCATTGAAAGGAAATTTTTGATAAAAATCCTATGGCCTTTCTATATGCTACTAGATTATTGATAATTCAATCAGGAAGACTACGTGGAAAAAGGTAGTTTGAGATTTGCATAGGAAAGACCCCATTAATCAAGACAAGAACATTGTAATAATTTCAAGCCCTCTTCCATAAAAAGATGCTGACAAGCCTAACAGATGCAATAAGAAAATGACAAGGAAACCAGTATCTCAAATTCAATAAAGACATGATACATCTATATGATGCATTAGCACAAAGTTTCTCTCGTCTGCATATGTATTCAGTCACCCAACTTTTGCAACCCCTCAACCAAATAAACAAATAAAAGCATTTGAATCAGAAGTTCGTACGATTACAAATCTCCAGAAAGCACTAAGCCAATGCACAAGAAATTTTGACAACAAATCATGAGCATAATTGATAATTTGAAGTACTCAAACATCAGCAAGCAAGTAAAACATCAAAACTATTCAGCCTCCAGTTTTCAAAACTTTAGAAGTGGAAGGACGCATCCAAGGAAGAGACAAAATAGAAGACTGTCAATTTCAATTTTAATTGTACTTCAAAGCAAGTATGAACACAATAGCTACTCACCTATGAGTTCTTTCCCCCAGCACCCTAGCCGAGGGGTCCACTGCTTTGATGAAGTGAATGTCGGATATCAAATTTATCTACAGAGACTAACGGGGTAGCAGTTTCATTCCTGATCCTCTTAATATCGTGCTCACCAAGCCTCAACGCTTAAACCCATGTAAATTATTATCTGCAAAATTGAAAGCTCTCTCCATACTTTTCAAACACCTCTCAGCCGGATAGTCCCCATAGCTCCCACATGGCTTACACCCCACAAAATGAGTAACAAAAGGCCACTTCTCATCACTCAATCCAGGATAATATTTCTCAACCATGTCCTCATACCGATCTACAAATCCTGCCCAATACCCATGTAAATAATACGTATTCCCAACAAAAACCTTGTCCATCCACTCTTCTTTCTTTGAAATCAACAAATATATCAAAGCAGACTGATCGTCTGCCTCAAATTTTGGCCTACCCTTTAAATTGGCTGTCAAAATCTTCCCTGCCTACTCACGAATTGGCCCTTTTGGTCCCATTGGCGCCCAAGCATCCAACAAATCCAAAGGGCCGGTGGCTTCATCTGGCCTGGGAACAAAGCTATGAGAGTCAGGTTTTTTCTTCTTTGGATCCCTTTTGGCCGCAACTGTGACTGAGGAGGCCCTCAGCTTCAGAGAGGGCTTATGCTGCGAAGAGAAAGGCAACAAACAAGAATGCCCATTTGTAGAAACAAGGAATGATCTGATTTCGTCGCGAGACGGGGTGGAGGGTTTGGGTGGATGAAAACTAGGATTTGGATTAATGATGTTGATGGGGTGGTGGAGAATTTGGAGTTATGGAAAACTAGGGCTTGGGTTTTCTTACTTTTCCTTTAGTTAAAAAATGAGGTGCAATGCGTCAATTTAACAGAAAAATGTATATTAATGAAATGTAAAGGTATTTTTAATCGTTTTAAATGTGAAAAATAAAAAAGTTTATTTGCCTACTTTGTTGATTTTCTCTTATCTATATATCGTTAGGTATAACGTACAACTGAGTCTATGCGATCCCACTCCAAACATTTTCCACTCTAAGAAGAAGAGGAACGTAGACTTCAGAGGATTCGTACATACAGTCATGGTTCTCACCGCCGACATTTCTCCTGCTCCAGCAGAAGAAACACCGTTGTTGTCAAAAAACGACGCTGTTGAGGGGAAGGTTGATTATAAAGGCCGGCCGGTCAGGCGGTCCAAGTCCGGCGGATGGTTATCTGCTTCTTTCATCATAGGTATCGATATATTACCCAGTTTTAGTCCCAATAAAACAAAAAATAATGCAAGTTTAATTCTTCTTCTTCTGATTTTTTTTTTTTTTTTTTGGTGATTTTATATGTAGGTGTGGAGATGGCAGAGTTTTTTGCATATTATGGAATAAGTGCGAATTTGATTACTTACATGACGGGCCCTCTTGGCCAGTCCACCGCCACGGCGGCCGAGAACGTAAATGCTTGGTCCGGCACGGCCCAGCTACTGCCGCTTTTGGGTGCTTTCGTTGCCGATTCATATCTCGGTCGTTACTGGACCATTGTCATAGCTTCGGTGCTGTACATCCTGGTTAGTTGTGATTGTAATCCGTGCTTTGTCTTTTGTACTTAAGTTTTTTTTTTCCCGTTTAAACTCAAGAGTGGAGGGGAGTTACTGCCATAGTACTTTTGTTGGTGAGGTTGAAGTCTCGTCTCTCCCGTAAAGATCTAAAGTCCTCATTCGTGTGCTGTCTGTTGTCATATTTTTTTTATAGAGGTAATTGATAAAATTGTCCCTTATAATTCTTTCAATAATTTTTTTTACCCCGCACATTTAAAACGATTAAAAAATATTCCTAAAATTTTATTAATGTATTTTTTTAGTCATCCGTCACAATTCTATCTAATTTTTTTTTATCAAAATAACAGTGTTATTATGACTAAAATTTGACAAAAAATTAGATAAAATTGTGACAGATGACTAAAAAGTACACTTATAAAATGTTAGGTATCTTTTTTTATTGTTTTAAATATGAGAGATAAAAAAGATTATTCATCAATTTATAATGGACCATTTTGTCAGTTATCTCTTTTTTATATTCACATGTGCATTGCCATTCGAAGAAGTATATGAATAATGATATTTATATGTTGTACTTCTTTCGTAGTAAAATATAATATATTTAATACATTATTAAATATTTAATTTTTAATTTTTAATTATACACAAAAGTTATTTATAAAAAAAATAAGAAAATTTTTTAAAAATAAACTCTCTCTTAAGATTAAAAAAAGTTTTGAAATTAAAATTTTCTTTTGGGACAAAGGAAATAGTAAACTCTGCTAGTATGTTACGTGTTATAATATGTCAAAAAATAAAAACATGCAAAGTGAATTGTTGATCAGTAACTTTTCCAAATATTGCATCAATTATTTAAATATTTCATTAACATTTTTTATTTATATGCACATTTATTCTAAATTTGTATATACTTTATTCAACATTGATCTTTATGTTTTTTTTCTAATTTTCAAGGTAAAAATGGTACTCTCACCTTTTTAAAAAAAGAGTCCACATTGGTTTAAATATAATTTTTTAATAATTATTAAATACAACATACTTAATGTACAAACTAAGTGAAAGTGGTTTTTTTTTTTTTTTGAAAAAGAAAAAATTTTAGAAGTGAACTCTTTTTTTTAGGACGGAATGCGTAATTGTTTTGGGAATATAAAAAATTACGTTGCACACACACATATATTGATATACGAAAGCTACAACTTTCAAGCTTTCTAATTTTGAAATTATCAATACGGATTACTAAGAATAGAATACAAGATTTCCCTCTATTTCAAAATTTGCCCTTTCTATTTGAGGTAATCACATCTACTATTTTCAATGTTTTGTAAAGTACAAAATAAGTTCCATTATTTAAGAAAACCACAAACGTTTTCATTTAATTGGTTAAGCTTTTAACATCGTATTCATTGAGATTTGATAAAATTACAAAATAAATTTCACTGGTAAAAAAATAACGTGTGTGGATTGTTACCCATTAGTTTTTTTCAATAATTATTTTACATAATCATATATATGATACTTATGATTGATTTTTTTTTTTTTTACTTTTAATGCTATCTTCTTTTTTGTTTATACTTTTGGTTTAATAAATTGATAGGTATTTTAGTGTTTATCCACTGGTTAACTTTCATTCAAAAGGGTATTTTCTTCTTTTTTTTTTTGAAATAATAGAATTCATTTTGTCATTTTATCAAACATGTAGAAAGGCGGATGTAATTAACTTTTTTAATTTCTATTTTGAGTGAGCCACTGCAACCAGGATGAGTCATATCTCCACTGAAATACGTGGGGCATGCAGTTTCAATCATCCCTTGCATAGGTACATGTAGCATCCAAAACCCTACCCATTTCTCCATCACACTTCAATGTCTTGCAAGTTGCAACTAAGAGCAACGACACCAGCCCCGTCGTGGGGCTGGTGCGTTTCGGATCAAAAATTGTGTCTCAAACAAAGCGGTCTTGACCGTTTGTAAATCCGAACGACGGGTCGATATTTTTTTTTCGCCAAATCCCTTGAAAAAATGACGTGGTTTGGCCTCTAAATGAGGCCAAACGACGTCGTTTGGACCCAAAGTTTTTTAAAAAAAAAATTTCGCGCGCCCAATGGTTTGCAAACCTCCCCCCTGGTTTGCAACCCCCTTTTAGCCTCATTTTTTTTTTATTTTTATTTTTTAAAAATTACCAACTTGTAGAAAATATTTTTCTCTACAAAATGACATGCACTTTGACTATTTTTGGAGCAATATATGATTTTCTTAAATATAATATAATTAAAAATTATAATATACTTATTAATATTTTATAAATTTTAATATAAAATTATTAATATTTCTATTAATTTTAAGTTTAAGTCTAATAATATTAAATTTTTATTTTAATATTATGTAAAATTATTTATACATATTTAATAATTACAAAAATTTTAAAACAATTAATTTGACTATAATATTGTATAAAATTATTGAATGTGATTATTAAAAATTATATATATTCATAAACAACATAAATAATTACAAAATTAAAAAAAAAATCAGGTTTGTCTAAATGAAAAAGAATTTTTTTGTAATTAATTGATAAATAAGTCTAAATTTATAATTTTGAATTTTATATAAGAATTAAAGAAATAATTTATTTTTTTTATAAGTATATTATTAAATTTCAATTTTAATGTAATGTAAATTTATTTTCTATTAATTGTTTTAATTATTTCATATTTAATTGTTTTAAGTATTGTCAAATCATGCTCCATAATCAAAAAAATCGGTACAAATAATTCATGTATTGTCAAATCATTCTCCATTATCAAAAAAATTAGTACGAATATGAAAGTGTCTATATAAACCATATAGTTTTCATTGTTTTTGCATCATATCCCAAAGTCTCTCAAAAATCTCTCTTCTCTTCCGAACAAATGGATCCTTCAAGAAATATTGGAAACAATCAATTCCGTCCAAATAGCCTTCCAAATTCATATGAGTATCCACCATTTGGAACCCAAATTCCTCAAAATTTATCTCAACCACCATATAATTTTGGTCAATTTGCTCCTAGTCAAAATTTTACCCAATTTCTGCAAAATCCAAATCAATTTTCACAAAATTTTCCCAACGATCCTACAATGTTTGCATCTCCGGGGGTTCAACAATACATGATGTCCAATGTCATGCCTCAACAAAATCGTGGAAATGCTACAAATATTGATAATTTCCATTATCAAGGTGAAGATTACAATGAAGATGCCTACGGAGACGGAAAGAAAGTTGCTTGGTCACTTATTGATGACACTGCTCTAATTTCGGCATATATTAACACCACTACCAATCCGCAAATAGGTACATCTCAAAAAAGCTCTACGATGTGGAAAGATATACTTTCACATTATAGATCTGCTCGGGAAGACAATGCCAACATCAATTCCAGAAATTTGGATCAAATTAGATCTCGGTGGAGGAGAATTGCTACAGCCGTGTCAAAATGGGTTGAAATTCTATCAGAGGCGGAGAGACAAAAAAGAAGCGGAATGAATGATGAAGATGTGATCCGAATCGCACTTACCATATGGGAGCATTCAAATAAGGGTCATAAGTTCAACTTTATGGAGCATTGGAAGATATTAAGGGTTTATCCTAAGTGGGAATCTGCCGTTGGGTGTCTTTGTGCCTACTTCGAATCCACCATGTCATGATTCAAATACCCCCGAAACGCCAAACACCGCAAGTAGCGGGAAGAGATCACGCACAAATGATGATTTCGTCAACCTTTCGTCTCCAGTTGGCGAAGATGTTCAAATGAATGTAGAAGACACCGCCACTAGTCCTGTAAAACGCCCAATGGGTGTGAAAAGGGCTAAAAATAAGGGAAAACAAAAGATTGGCCAACAATCATTTTCCCTACATCCTGCAATGGAGCCTATGAGCATTAGCTATAAAGAGAAGATGGATATCGAAAGGGAGAAGATTGCTTTGGAAAGGGACAGACTTGAAGAGGATAGAATTGCTCGAGAACAAAAAAAGGAAATGGAAAGAGTTGCTCGCAAAGAAAAGAAACGTGATCAAAAGTTTCAAGCTTGGCTTACTTTTGCAAACCGTGGAGAAGAAAATTTATCAGAAACTGAAAAAAAAATGTTTAATAAACTTAGCGAATTTTTAGGAATGTAGTAGTAATTGTCATATCCTACGTTTTATGTTTATTATGTTTTAGAGTTGAATGTTTAATATTTAAATATTTTATGTTTAATTCCGAGTATTTGCTTTCATGTTTTAAGTGTATTAAGAAATTTTACTTTTAATGTAATGTAAAATTATTTTCCATTTTCATGTTTTCAATTATTTAATATATGATAAGCATAATTTATAAGTTGTATTATTAATATATATTGAATTTGATAAATGCAAAATAAATAAATTTTAAATAATACAATTTAAAATAGTGAAGGCCAGGCCATTTCAAGGCCTAGCCTTAACTATTCATACAACCGTTACAAAAAAATTATGCACGCTAGTAAAAATTTTATGTTTAATTTATCGTATTTATTCAAATGTTTGAAGTATATTATTAAATTTCAATTTTAATATAATGTAAATTTATTTTCTATTAATTGTTTTAAGTATTTCATATTTAATTGAGAGTATTGATTTTCATATTTTAAATGTATTATCAAAATTTAATTTCAATGTAATGAAAATTATTTTTCATTAATTGTTTAAGTATTAATTGTATTAACGAATTAAAATTATAAGTTGTATTATTAATATATATTGAATTTTATAAATGAAAAATATAAAATATTTTCAATTATATATATTGAATTTTATAAATGAAAAATAAATAATATTTTAGAATTATTAATTTAAATAAGAAGTATTAAATATATTAAATAAATGGTGTAAATGAAGGTAGAGGAGAGAGAAATTTTTTGATGATGGTTATGCGAATAGTAAAAGGCGATGTGGGTTGTTTTTATTGTGCATGCCCTAATAAATTAGGACCACGGTTGTCGAGAACGACACCACTTCGCCGTCGTGAAATTCATAAAATGCCGATGTGGAGGTTGAGGAGAGCGCCGCTCGCTCTCAATTCGCCAACGACGCGTCGTAATTTTTTGTTTGCCAAACTGGCAAACAAAGCGCATTTGGCGCCAAACGTCGTTCATACCAAATTTTAAAAACGTTCGAATGGGCGTGCGCTGGCAAACCTCCCCCTGGTTTGCAACCCCCTTTTGGCTTCATTTTTTTTTTTTTTTTTTTAAAATTACCAACTTGTAGAAAATATTTTTCTTTACAAAATGACATGCACTTTGACTATTTTTGCAGCAATATATGATTTTCTTAAATATAATATAATTAAAAATTATAATATACTTATTAATATTTTATAAATTTTAATATAAAATTATTAATATTTCTATTAATTTTAAGTTTAAGTCTAATAATATTAAATTTTTATTTTAATATTATGTAAAATTATTTATACATATTTAATAATTACAAAAATTTTAAAACAATTAATTTGACTATAATATTGTATAAAATTATTGAATGTGATTATTAAAAATTATATGTATTCATAAACAACATAAATAATTACAAAATTAAAAAAAAATCAGGTTTGTCTAAATGAAAAAGAATTTTTTTTGTAATTAATTGATAAATAAGGCTAAATTTATAATTTTGAATTTTATATAACAATTAAAGAAACAATTTATTTTTTTTATAAGTATATTATTAAATTTCAACTTTAATATAATGTAAATTTATTTTCTATTAATTGTTTTAAGTATTTCATATTTAATTGAGAGTATTGATTTTCATATTTTTAATGTATTATCAAAATTTAATTTCAATGTAATGAAAATTATTTTTCATTAATTGTTTAAGTATTAATTGTATTAACGAATTAAAATTATAAGTTGTATTATTAATATATATTCAATTTTATAAATGAAAAATAAATAATATTTTAGAATTATTAATTTAAATAAGAAGTATTAAATATATTAAATAAATAGTGTAAATGAAAGTAGAGGAGAGAGAAATTTGTTGCGTGAATAGTAAAGGCCGTTCATGAGCGTGGGCACTTTTTTTTATGATGGTTGTCTGAATAGTAAAGACCGTTCAAAGCTGATGTGGCTCGATCTTGGTGGCCTTTTTGGGGTTGTGGATGCTTAGAGCGACACCACCGTCGTGGTGTCGTTGCGAACAACCACATCAGCATAAAATGCTGATGTGGAGGTTGAGGAGGAATGAAAGGTCGTCTGACCGTTCGTTCCTCAATTCGCGCCAACGACGCGTCGTAAATTTTTTTTTGCCAAACTGGCAAACAAAACGACGTCGTTTCATACCAAATTTTTTTTTAAAAAAAAAACGTTGGCTGACAGTAGCTCTGTGCCACAGTAATAAGCACGTGTGACACGGGTTGCAAACCTCCCCAGTTTACCCTTTTGACCTCATTTTTTTTTTATTTTTTTTTAAAAATTACTAACTTGTAGAAAATATTTTTCTCTACAAAATGACATACACTTTGACTATTTTTGGAGCAATATATGATTTTCTTAAATATAATATAATTAAAAATTATAATATACTTATTAATATTTTATAAATTTTAATATAAATTTATTAATATTTCTATTAATTTTAAGTTTAAGTCTAATAATATTAAATTTTTATTTTAATATTATGTAAAATTATTTATACATATTTAATAATTACAAAAATTTTAAAACAATTAATTTGACTATAATATTGTATAAAATTATTGAATGTGATTATTAAAAATTATATGTATTCATAAACAACATAAATAATTACAAAATTAAAAAAAAAATCAGGTTTGTCTAAATGAAAAAGAATTTTTTTTGTAATTAATTGATAAATAAGGCTAAATTTATAATTTTGAATTTTATATAAGAATTAAAGAAACCATTTATTTTTTTTATAAGTATATTATTAAATTTCAACTTTAATATAATGTAAATTTATTTTCTATTAATTGTTTTAAGTATTTCATATTTAATTGAGAGTATTGATTTTCATATTTTAAATGTATTATCAAAATTTAATTTCAATGTAATGAAAATTATTTTTCATTAATTGTTTAAGTATTAATTGTATTAACGAATTAAAATTATAAGTTGTATTATTAATATATATTCAATTTTATAAATGAAAAATAAATAATATTTTAGAATTATTAATTTAAATAAAGTATTAAATATATTAAATAAATAGTGTAAATGAAGGTAGAGAGAGAGAATTTGTTGCGAGAATAGTTTTTTTATGATGGTGATGTGAGATGCCTCATAAAACATATGTTCAAGTTTACTTTTCAACTAGTGGCCCCCGCTCAGTTGGGGCTACAATTACGATGTCAAGAGGTCACGAAGCACCCAAGTGGGCACATAGCCCAGATTGATCAGACGAAATTTTACGATGCAACAACTTCGCTTGTACAACGTATGAGTTATGACCGATTAAAGAACCCTTTCTGCAAGCACCACCCGTTTTGGGGTGGTCGTCACAACCACCACATCGGCAAAATTGTTGATGTGGTGGTTGTTCTGGACGATTTGTCTCAGAAAACGCCACGCATCGCGTTTTTTGCGCCAAATCACGCGAAAAAACGACATCGTTTGGCCTCAAAGGTTTTTTTAAAAAAAATTTGTTGGTTGCAAACCTCCCCCTAGTTTGCAACCCCCTTTTGGCCTCCCTTTTTTTTTAAAAAAAAAAAAAATTACCAACGTGTAGAAAATATTTTTCTCTACAAAATGACATGCACTTTGACTATTTTTGGTGTAATATATGATTTTCTTAAATATAATATAATTAAAAATTATAATATACTTATTAATATTTTATAAATTTTAATATAAAATTATTAATATTTCTATTAATTTTAAGTTTAAGTCTAATAATATTAAAATTTTATTTTAATATTATGTAAAATTATTTATACATATTTAATAATTACAAAAATTTTAAAACAATTAATTTGACTATAATATTGTATAAAATTATTGAATGTGATTATTAAAAATTATATGTATTCATAGTTAAACAACATAAATAATTACAAAATTAAAAAAATAATCAGGTTTGTTTAAATGAAAAAGAATTTTTTGTAATTAATTGATAAATAAGGCTACATTTTTAATTTTAACGTAATGTAAAATTATTTTCCATTTTCATTTTTTAATTATTTAATATATGATAAGCACAATTTATAAGTTGTATTATTAATATATATTGAATTTGATAAATGCAAAATAAATAAATTTTAAATAATACAATTTAAAATAGTGAAGGCCAGGCCATTTCAAGGCCTGGCCTTAACTATTCATACAGCCGTCATAAAAAAATTACGCACGCTAATAAAAATTTTATGTTTAATTTATCGTATTTATTCGAATGTTTCAAGTATATTATTAAATTTCAATTTTAATATAATGTAAATTTATTTTCTATTAATTGTTTTAAGTATTTCATATTTAATTGGGAGTATTGATTTTCATATTTTAAATGTATTATTAAAATTTAATTTCAATTCAATGAAAATTATTTTCCATTAATTGTTTAAGTATTAATTGTATTAACGAATTAAAATTATAAGTTGTATTATTAATATATATTGAATTTTATAAATGAAAAATAAATAATATTTTAGAATTATTAATTTAAATAAGAAGTATTAAATATATTAAATAAATGGTGTAAAAGAAGGTGGAGGAGAGAGAAATTTGTTGCGTGAATAGTAAAGGCCGTTCATGAGTGTGGGCACTTTTTTTGATGATGGTTGTCTGAATAGTAGAGACCGTTCAAAGCTGATGTGGTGCTGATGTGGCGCTGATTTGGCATGGTCTTAGGCTGGCCTTTTTTGGGGCTGCTGTGGATGCCCTTATCCTAATCGAACCAAGATTGTCTGGCGTACAAGTAAGTGAGTCTCAGTTTTTCTTTTTGAAGAAAGGAACAAACGTTTTCTCCGTGTGAGCGTTCCGTTTCAGTGATAAGAACGTGTTATAAATATTGAATTGTAATTTTGAAGTTTCATAGTTAAATCCCCTTACACATTTATTTTAAGAATATTCGTGATTTACATTTATCACTAATTGTAAAATCAACGAATGAAAGACCCTTCAAGATTAGGGTTCAACCTTTTAAGAAATGAATAAACGTTAATGCTTGAGAATCCACATCCTTAGCACATGATGACGGTTACGTTTCTTAGGGTTTGATGCTATGAATAGCCCATTTACGAGGTAAACTTTACACATTTTCATGTATCTTCGGCAAAAATATGACATAAAGTTGAAAAATGTCAATTTCATAGCTTTAAAAAAATATATCAGACGATGATCCCTTTAATTTTGGTGACAAAATTGCAATTGTCCCTAAATTTTAATCATTCAAGTCATGTCACTTGTTTTATATTAATTGAATGATTACCTCTTACCCAAGTTGATCACCAACGGTATCAATTATATTTTCAAGAGCTAGCCCATCAATGCATAATTGTTTTTCCATTTGTCCTTTCATGAATTATTTTACCTTTTTTTTTCAAGCCTATCCTTGCAAAAAAGATAAGGCACTGTCCATTGATGTATATGTTAACGATATATTAAAGTATTTAAATACCTCCAAAGAGAAAAAAGTCCTCTGCTTAAAACAAAATAAATGATGGGTTAATAGAAAACTAGCAACATCATAAACATAATCCTTATCTTTAACCGAGTTTGGGCGGCGAGGCATTCGATGTTCTTAGAAGTGTAAAGATTGTCATTCAATTTTTATCCTGCTCTATATGTCATTTATGATGTTCACATAAAGGCCAACTAATTAGGTTTTTTGTTTTAACTTTTATAGTTAGAATATGGCATGAGAATCTTCATGTTGTACCACGTAGACTCCATGTGAGTTATAAGTCTCTGATTGATAGTAAGTAATGTTTATACATTTCTTTATATTAAATTCAGTTCTTTCTTTTTGAAAAAAAAAAAAGAAAAGAGTAAACAAATCCACTACCCATGTAGAGACAAAGACTGTTACTTCACATGTCTTGGGTAGATTTGATTTCTTAAATTATACTACGTCACAATATTTGTTGTCGTGGTTTTGATTTGATATTTTTTCTTTCCCCAGGAAACAGTCATCAATTAGGTGAATGAATAATTTATTTTGGAATGATTAGAAAATTACAAAAATGAAAAATCCGATTTGAACAACAAAGATTTTGAACAAGTTTAAGGACGAACTCGAAGAATTTTGAATAGTTATTTGAATGAAGAGAAAATTTTACATACTCTAGGTGCCAATAATCGCATGCTACATGTGTTGGTCTAGGTGAATGGATAATTTATTTTTGGAATGATTAGAAAATTACAAAAATATAACTATTCGATTTGAACAATACAATTTTTTAACGAGCTTAAAGACGAACTCGGAAAATCTTGAATAGTTATTTGAATAAGAAACATTTCCATTCTGTGGATGCCAATATTGGCATGTTGCATGTGGGTGGTCATCAAAGATTCAAAATTGGATAGAAATAAAATTTATTTTAGATTAGATTTTCAATCTGGTTGTGCTAAATGCTGTAATTGCCTTGAGTCGCAGGCACTTGGCCTATTGACTCTTTCAGCTGCCATTCCTTCATTCAAGTCCTCTGAGTGTCTGGATGCATCAAAGGGCATGCCATGTCCTCCTCCTCAGCTGCAAGTTATGACCTCTTTCTTTTCGTTATATCTCATAGCAATAGCCCAAGGAATGCATAAGCCTTGTGTTCATGCTTTTGGAGCTGATCAATTTGACGGATTAGATCCGAAAGAGTGCAAGGCCAAAAGCTCATTCTTCAACTGGTGCTGTGTCGGTACTTGTGTGTCCATCACACTTGCATTCATGATTTTGACCTATATTCAAGACAACCTCAGTTGGGTTCTTGGACTTGGAATTCCCTGCCTTGTTATGGTTGTTGCACTATTGTGGTTTGTGCTTGGCACTGTCACATATCGGTTTCATGATACTACTGATCAGGGGAGACCCTTTTCGAGAATTGGCCAGGTGTTTGTGAAAGCAGCTAAGAATTGGAGAACAGATTCTTGTGCACTCTATCCGGATGAGGAGAGTCAGGGTGTTGTGCCTCACTTGGGCTCTCAAAAATTCAAGTGAATAAAATCCTGTTTTAAACTTTGATGCTTCATGTTCAATAACCAAATAATCATCCCTAAATTTATCACTTTTCCGTTATCCTAGGTTTCTAAACAAAGCATTGGTATCGCCTGATGGTTCGATGATAGAGGGGGAAGTTTGTAGCGTAAGTGAGGTCGAAGAGGCCAAGGCAGTTCTTAGGCTATTTCCAATATGGTTCTCGTGTTTGGTTTATGGAATCGTATATTCACAACCGCCCACTTTGTTCACCAAGCAAGGGCTTACAATGGACAGATTTATCACTTCAAGCTTTGAAGTACCGGCCGCTTCACTACAGAGTTTTACCACTGTTACAATAATCATCTTCCTCTGCATGTATGATCGTGTTTTGGTCCCTATTGCAAGAGCTATAACCGGAAAACCTTCAGGTATAACAATGCTGCAAAGAATTGGAACTGGAATATTTTTTTCAATTCTATGCCTTTCAGTTGCTGCTCTAGTGGAGATGAAGCGTCTTAAAATTGTTGTGAAGTATGGATTAGTTGACTTGCCACAAGCAGTAGTACCAATGAGTGTGACATGGTTGATACCTCAATATCTGTTATTGGGAGTTTCTCAGGCCTTTACCATTGCCGGTTTACAAGAATTTTTCTACGATCAGGTGCCTCCTGGACTCAAAAGCACCGGTCTCGCTCTATACCTTACCATCTTCGGTGTAGGAGGCTGGCTTAGCAGCATACTCATCTCTGTAATTGAGAATGTCACTGGTGGAAATAGAAATGACGGTTGGTTCTCTGATAACTTGACTAAGGGACACCTTGATTATTTTTATTGGCTGCTTACAGGACTTAGCCCAGTGGCATTCACAGCTTTTGTGTATTTTGCAAAGGCTTATACTTACAGAAGAAAGTAACTCCTACACTGCTGGAACCACAGTTTCTTGCCAAGATGCTTAATAGACAGGAAGCTGGATAGTACACTATATTTTATCGTGTGCCATTTTATATTTGTTCTTATATGTATCATTGTGGTTATTTTTTTTCTTTTGAGCCATAGTTTATTGTTAACCTTGTACATAAGAATTATCTATGTCAATGAAAGGGACGAAAAAACCTTGTACATAAATGTACAATCTGCCTTTGCTTCCTTGCTGTTTAATTTGTTATGTATATCATGGTGAAACCGATCTAGTTACAAATAATCTCTTACTCTTTATTTATAATCAACGTAATTAACTAAAACAGGTAATAACCAATAACCAAGTCGGACTCTAATTTGAAATCTAACGGGCTAATTCGACTACAAATTGGACAGTTTGAATAACTTACTTGGTAATATTACAAACAAGTAATTCTTATAATAGATAGGAATTTCTAAATATATTAAGTTTAAGGCTAAATAGCATTATTTGTCTTTTAACTTGGTACATTAGTTCGATTTAGTCCTTTATATTAAAAAAGTTTCAATTTAGTCCCTTAGCTTGCAAACTCAGTTTGAATTGGTCATTTTAATAAAATCAAACCAAACAAGATTTAATGCATTTAATGATTGACTTACACAATTTATAAATATTTTATTTAAATTATATTTCTAATTATGTAGATCACTTCCGATTTTGGCATTTTTTTAATTTAGATAGTTAAAGAGTAATTTTATCTATTCATAATATATTTTTTACAAGTAATAAAAATTAATGTATATTGTGAAAATTACAAAGCTGAATGTGATAAAATACAAAATAAAACTTTTGGAGATATTTTGCGAAACAGTACAAGTTTAAATTGGTTATTTGCATTTTTATTTTATTTTATTTTGTTGTTTCTTCCACTGCCCTTTTATCCTAACTATACATAAGTCATGTGATTGGATATATTAAGTTTTGTTTGGCTTTATTTCATTAAAAGAATGAATTAGAATTAAAATTATAGGTTTAAGGGATCAAATTAATTTTTTTTTAATATAAGGGACCAAATCAAACTAACATCCCAAGTTGAGGGACTAATTATACTATTTACCCTAAGTTTAATTTAATATGCCAATATACAATAATATTAACAAAATAGTCATGTAACTTTGTAAAAAGAGAAGAAACTACAAATTAGAGTTCAAATTAAACGTGAAAATGCAAGTTGAAAATGAGCATTCCTTACAAATCCTATATTTCTTTAAGAGTTTAATAGGACAAAGTCCTAAAGAATAGTTTTTGTTGATTAAAAATCCTATCTTTCTTTAAAAATGAAGACTGCATTCACACAAATGCAAATGTCAAAATGCAACAATTCCACTCAGTCTCCCTCCAAATTTTGTAATGCAATATTTCCACTCAGTCTCCATCTAAATTGAGTATCTATTTTAGCGGTGGTTGACCTAATAAACATGGATCGAATTGCCACAATATTTGACAAGAGGATATGGCAATATTTATTTGCCTTTAATTGAACGGCTCATGATAGTATAGAGAAGTATAAGGATCCCGTGCAAATCTCAATAGTCAATAGTTATTCTCTCCGCAACCGCATAATTAATTTTCAAGAGTTATTATAGCTGTCAGAATACGCATCTTATTTGGTACTAAAGATACACAAAGTGACCCTACATATGTATCTAATTAGTGAGATATGTATTCAAATTTTGAATTAATATTTATGACTATTGAAATTAATCTTTAAAATTAATTACCAAATAATAATATTTTTTATCGTGGAATCGTCAAAGTATTTATCTTGTGAGATTTCTTACTTATCCTTTATAAACAATGTTTGTATAACTCCATTTGGTACGAGTTTTTTGAGATATAGAAAAGGATTTTAGGTTAGAAATTTTTTCACAAACTCTAAAACAATTGTTTTCCATTTTCTTTCTTTTTTTTCTTTAAATTTTTTTTGCAGGTAGGGCACATAGTACCTCACAAGAAACCATAAGAAGCCCTTCAATAGATGGCTAAAGGTAAATTTCTACTACTACAACTTTGTTTGTAATTTTTTTTTGTTTTTTTTTTTTTTTGCCTCTCGGGGTTGGTTCAACTGGTTGCTTGTGAAAATTAAGTTCGGGTGAAATAAAAGGTCCAATGATTAATTCTCGCATCTAAAAGAATTAGTTACACGCCTAAACTTAATAGAGTGTTTACAGGTTTCATAACCCAATAATGTGTGTTTGTGTATTATGGAATCAGTGCCAATTTGATTACTTATTTGACTGGACCCCTTGGCCAATCCACCCTCGCGGCTGCCGAAAATGTGAATATATGCTTGGTCAGGTGTGGCGATGATGTTGCCGCTGTTGGGTGGTTTCCTAGCTGACTCGTACATCGGCCGTTGCCGCACCCTTATCATCGCTTCTTTGCTCGACATTTTGGTTAGTTTATACAATTTTTGCTATTTACTTGTTCTTTGTTTTTGCTATTTGATGCCATCTTTATTTGTTCGTTTATGTGCTTATGGTACTAGGCACTAGTCAGCTCAGAATGTTTAATCTAAATTATTAGTAACTGATAATTTATTAGCCTAGTTTGATTCTGTCAAAATAGCTAACTGCTGTCAATCAACATGGTATAAAAGAAATAGGGATCCTGGTCTGCAAGTCAAGATTAAAGACAAGCTTGAATGCATGTCCCGAAATAATCACTTAGCTA
Source organism: Gynochthodes officinalis (assembly GCA_020080225.1). Lineage (NCBI taxonomy): Eukaryota > Viridiplantae > Streptophyta > Magnoliopsida > Gentianales > Rubiaceae > Gynochthodes > Gynochthodes officinalis. The sequence continues at coordinate 17,032,915 of CM034620.1, forward strand.
CCCAAGTCAAACCAAGATCAAGTAAAATTAGAGCAGAATATTGCGTTTATTTATCTTATATCTATTTGTATTCTGGGGGTATTTGTTGGGAGATTTGGAGCATTAGAGAGAGTTTCTTCCTGATGGTGTCATCTGCGTGGGCATGCTTGGGTCAATGTGGGACTGTCATACTGTTGCAATCTGGTCATATCTATCAGTATGGCACTAACAATTTCCAATGGGACATTTTCAATGGTGATATGTGACATATGTTATAAAATAATAAGGGGAAAATATTAAATAAAGTTTGGATATATCACAATTTAACATAACCTATTGCATATCTTTAATTTTGGAATGTGGGGTGTTACAAAATGCCTTTCATCCTTTCAGTCTACACACTGTTTCGGGAAAATTCGTAACTGTGGGAACTTGGAACTTCATTCCAGCTCAAGTGTAACTTGACATCTTCGTATATAATTAGTAATCATAAATTTCTTTGCTGATATTGAAAGTTAAGTTCTATAAGAGCTCAACAAGTTCATTAATCATGCCTAAACTTTCAGAAATTTTGTATTAATTAGAAGAAAGTAAATGTTTCAAACATAGATATGATGGTTAGTGTAACACGTACAGTAAGCATCTATTCTCATCCATTCAGGATAACTTCTGCACAAATTCCATACTTTGTTTGTAAGGGTCCTAGCAGCGTTCCGTGCTTTGTTCTTTTTCTCCTGGATGTAAATCTGTTCCAGTTAAAGCTTTTGAATATAAATTGCTCAAAGATGTGAGAAAATAGGTTATACGTGTGATTAAGTGCTACTAAATTTTGCATCTTGATGCAAGAAAAGGCTGCTTCAAACTCAACAGAAAAGATGAAAAGCATTAAAAGAACGACTGATAAGGAAAGGAATAAATATAGGCCACAGAAACGGCTATTACTCTTCCACAATGGCCATCCATTTTTCCTGATAACACTTGATTAGCCATTTTGGATTGTTCTGAATCACAGGGACTTGGCCTCCTGACCCTTTCAGCCGTCCTCCCTTCTTTCAAGTCTTCCGATTGCCAAAAAGCAACAATTGCGACAGCATGTTCTCCTCCTAAGCTCCAAATTATCTTCTTCTTTTGTGCATTGTATCTAGTTGCGATAACACAAGGAGGGTACCAGCCTTGTGTTCAAGCATTTGGCGCTGACCAATTTGATGGAAAAGATCCTGAAGAGAGTAAAGCTAAGAGTTCATTCTTCAATTGGTGGTATTTTGTTGGGTGCTTGGCTGTCACATTAGTGGTTTTGACCCATATTCAAGACAATCTTAGTTGGGGTATTGGATTTGGAATTCCCTGTCTTCTCATGTCTTTTGCACTAGCCATTTTCTTGCTTGGAACTATGACATACCGATTTCATATTAATAATGATGAAACGAGCCCCCCCTTTTTGAGAACTGAAGAACCAACTCCTCAGCAATATCTATTGAAGAGCAGTCTTAGGGCATCGTGGCTAGAAGTGAGTAACCATCTTCTTGTTGGCCTTCAGAGACTTCTACTGTTCTTAACTTCTGTATTTGATCTTTCTTATGGAACGCTTGGAACCAAATTTCTGCCTTTAAACATCTCTTTGTTCAATATATTTTGATAGGTTTCTGAACAAAACATTAGAAACACCTGAGGGTTCAAAGGAAGAGGGGAAAGTTTGCAGCATAAATGAGGTTGAAGAGGAAAAGGTAGTGCTTAGGGTATTTCATGCTTGGCCTACGGAATTGTATATTCACAATCATCAACTTTGTTTACCAAGCAAGGAGTTACAATGGACAGATCCATTAGTCCAAGCTTTAAAGTACCACCTGCTTCCCTCCAAGCTTTCATCAGTATTACTATTGTTGTTTTTATCCCTATCGTATATTGGTTCCTATCGCAAGAGCTACAACCAGAAAACCTTCAGGCAAAACAATGTTGCAGCGAATTGGAACCGGATTATTTTTCTCCATGTCTATGGCAGCACTAGTGGAGATGAAGCACCTCCAAATGGCTAAAGACCATCAGTTGGTTGATAAGCCAAAGGAAACAGTTCCCATTTCTGTTGCTTGGTTGATTCCTTAGTATTTGCTGCTGGGAGTTTCTGAATCACTTCCAATGGTTGGTTTGCAGGACTTTTTCTATGACCAAGTTCCTAGTGAATTGAGAAGCACAGGGCTTGCTCTATTCCTCAGTATCTTTGGCATAGGGAGCTTTCTAAGCAGCTTTCTCATGTCTCTCATCAGTGCAGCTTTCTCATCTCTGTCACTGAGAATTAGTGTTGTTGCATTGGCTGTGCTTTTCGTCCTTTGCAAAGTCATACATTTATCATGTTAATCAAGAGAGAAGAAGAATGAGGGGAGGCGGAAAGAATTCCCCTTGTAAGTTGGAAAAAAAATGGAGGAAATTTGTGAGTTAACAGTTAATTGGGTGCCAAAAAGATGATGTTCGCATTCAACAGATGCGCCCAAAGGATTTGGGCGCATTCAGCAAGCTTGGGCGCATTTGATGAATATGCCCAAACCCTTTTTTGGCACACCCCCACTACTAACCTATAAATTTCCTCTATTTTTTTTTCAAACTCCCAAAAGTCAGCGACCCGGGGAGGCGGGATTCAAACCCTTGGGTGGCCACTAGACAAGCCCAGTGGTTGAGACCATATATATTTAACTAGCTATATGGTTTTATAATTTGTCCTGCAATGCCTATTAATAGAATCTTCTCTTACAGGTAAACTGGACAATAAAGCTTTGCTCTTGCAGCCTAAGCAAGGTTGATGAGCTGGGCTATTTAAACCCCCATTTCATCCCAACAAAACAGTGAAAATGGTATATTTATACATTCAATTCATCGTACTATTGTTGTGTATCTATCCTGTCTACATTATTTAAAATGACACTTCCTCCATTTCAGAAAAAGAGTTTAGTTTGAAAAAAAAAATTCACAAAAAGAGAGTCAACTTGGAGGGCTGAAATTCTTATATTACATTTACTAATGAAAATAATGTATAATTTAAATCAAAAGGTAAAAGTAAAAATAAAAGAGATAACCACCAAAATGATCCCTCATGTATATATTGTCCAATGAGTTTTTTAGTCCCCACTTTTAAAACGAGAACAAATAGTTCTTCACATTTTATAAATGTACTCTTTTGGTCATCCGTCACTATTCTGTCTATTTTTCTATCAAATGAGCCCTCATACATTTATGAAAAATAGACGGAATAGTGACAAATAACAAAAAGAGTACATTTATTAATGTGAGGAACTATTTATTTCCGTTTTAAAAGTGAAGGACTAAAAAATTCATTGATCAGTATGTGAGAGACTATTTTGGTGGTTATTTCAAAATAAAAATATAAAATTATGCATATGTGCATTAAGTTTGTTTTACTTTTTAACTTAAAAAAAGTTATATTAATTTAAAGTGGACTCTTGTTTTAGGATGGACAAAGTACTATTTTAAATATATTGAAATACAATGAGTATACAATAATGAGATTTTCTTGAATATATGATAGGGATAATATCAAATACCCCCCTCAAGGTTTGATAAAATAACAAATTGGACCCTGAAGTTTGAAAAACAACAAATTCTCCCCTTGACTTATAGTTTGACTAATTAATTTATCAGAATAGTAGAAAATACAAAACAGTCCTCCGCAAATTTGAGATTAAATGTTCTTCTTGTTGACTGGACCAAGCTTGGATGGGGCAATAGTATCCTTTGGGTCTGACTCTGATCAAAGAATGAGTCTTCATCACCAGGTGTGACCGATAAGCTAGAAGAAGCTTGATTAAGACTCATAGGCATTTTCACAAGCACATTGTGGGCATTTTTAGGGCCAGATTTTTCAATAACCAATTCATCCCTAATTGAACGCTCCCTATTAAAAACAGCAGCAAGGGGGCACCAACAACATTCTTAATCAATAATCCAACAATTGGAGCAGAATCAGAAGTCAATACTTGAGTACAGTTTCGATCTTCATCAACCCGACTGTGAGTAGCACGCATTCCATCGTCCTCACTGGAGGATTCAGTATCAGAATCAAAATCAGAAGCAGCTGCCGGTTGAGTAACAACATCCTTTGAACATTACACCAGGCTGAGCGACAGAAGATATTAATTCCCAAAGCAGCGTATCGGTTTTTGTCGGCGGAGAATGCAAATTGTCATCAACATGCTTGTTCCGAAGAGTCTTTTTCACCTTCTCCTTTGACGGAGAAAGCCTCTTCTTCTTACCCATGAAATTTAGAAGCTAGAGATCAAGAATTTCATGAAGAACCCGATGCGGCAGTAATACAGACAAATTCCAGAAAATAATCGGCAAAATTCAAAAAAAATTCCAAAAAATTCCAAATAAATTCGGCAACAGGAACAATAGCAAGCCCACGAATTCAAGAGCACAATGAAGGTTGTGGAATCATAGAACAGTGGTAAGAATAACAGAAATCTGAAGAGAGAAGCATTTTTTAGAAAAACCCGATAGACCAAATTTTCGGGAAAAAGCTTCAAATTTTTGGTGACTGAGAGCTTGATGGAGGCAATCAATTTTCTAATAACTTAACCCAGTATACAGAGGTTGATTTTCAATGCCAAGAAGCAGATTAAACCGACGAAATTTGATGCACCAATCGGGTCTGGAATCGGGTCATCAGTGAAGCTATGTCCGAACCGAAGTTGCTCTTCATGGTTTTCTGAATTTCTTGCAGTTTCTGGCAGCTTTTCTTGGGTTTTCTATGGTTTCTGAAATGCGAAGCTTTTAGTTTGGAAGATAACAGGATGGATGAGTTCTTGGTTGTGGGGGTTAGAGATTTTGTAATCGAATGATAGAAAGAAAGAAGCATGTTAGTTTGCCCATTTCAATTGCAAGGGTATATTAGTCTACATCTTTTTTCTTTTTTACTGTTACGTTAATTGACTTATAATCAGAGATTATTTGTTAATTTTCTTTTTAGTGAGGAGGATTTGTTATTTTTCAAATTTCAGGGTCTGATTTGTTATTTTATCAAACCTCAAGGGGGGTATTTAATATAATCCCTATATGATAATAGAGACAATAGGTATATACATTTTTTTATATATGTACTTGGGAATGACAAAAAATTGCAGATCAACCACCACTACTAGAGGCTCCGTTCGAGGAACGATTACAGCCACCATCACAAAGCCATTCCAGGTTGGATCGTCATTCTTTTTGGGGTAGCCATTTTTAGTCGCTGCCCAAGGTTTCTTTAGAATCCCCTCTATTTTCGTCTTCCATTTAGTCCTCCATTGTCGTCTTTTTGGTCCTCCATTTTGTTCTTTTTCTGCGCATCCTGGTGACCTATTAGCAGCCCGAAGCAGAGAGGAGAATTGATCCTCCATCCACCCGTCGCCTCCTTCCGTTGCTATCCGCTAGTCCAAAAGCACCATCGCCCCCACCTCCATCCATCGATATCCTCCAGTCCCAGCACCTCCACGTCGCCGCCACTTATTTTTTGGCTTAAATGTGAATTGATCGAATTTTGAGATTGAACAATCGAAGGAGTGACAGTGCTTCAGTTTCTACAGGTTAAAAGGCCGATTGACGGCTGAAACTTCCTCGGAAATTTCTTGGGATGTTGTTGTTTGTTTGGGTTTTTATGATTTCTGCAATTGTCGTAATTTTTTGTCTTCAGAACTTTGGATGGAAACTTGATGAATGTGCAGAAATTCCTTTTTGTTATCTTCTTAAATTGTTTGGTTGATGATTTTGTGGTTAATGGGTTGAAAATTGTTGGGGCGAAATTTTGTAGTGGAAGCTTGCGGATTTTATCCCAGGAGGCTTGCAAATTTTATCTTTTGGAAATTGGGCTTGCCCTCTTTGTGGCTTTCCTCATTAATGTGTCAGTCAATTCAATGAGTGGCGCAGTTTGCAATTTTTCAGATTTGGATTCAGATGATAACCAGAATTGTGAAGACTTGGACTTGAACAAAGCATCATTCTTACTTAAAGTATGTCTTGTTTTTTCATGCAACGTAATTGTGCAAAATGCGAGTGTTAATTATGCCTTTTTCAATTCCTTTATCATTGTGTACTTTTGATTTTCTGCCTGATGCACACCTAATGGATACATCATCTATTTTCCCCCATATTTGGCCTATAGCATGTTTTGGGAAGTTGGAGCTCCTAGATTTTTGCAATTGTTTTGCTTGCATCAGGACAAAGTTCTACAATTACTGGAACATATGCTGAGCAATATGTTATATAGGTGGGATTTTCTTTTTCCTTTTTCTTTTTGTGATTGATTCTCTATTATGATAAAATGATTATTCTAAACTCAATGACACACGAGTGTTTTTAAGTACCTTTTAGTGAATATTTCTTCTCCTTATTCTTAAGGATTTCTTGACTTGCGAATGAAACCATGGATTCGAAACTTATTGACTCGATGCCTAGCCATTGTCCCTAGTCTAATTGTATCCATCATTGGAGGTTCAGCTGGTGCTGGAAATTTGATCATTATTGTATCGGTATACTATTTTTGGTTTTTAGCTTTTGGTCTCTGTATATCTCTTTTGTCATCTCTTACAAACGCAGCTTTTGGAGGCAATATTAGTTTTCTGTTGATATATCCTTGGCAATTAGTTGTCCTATCTAACTACTTGCACAAGTTGTTCCTTTTGTATACTTTATCAGATTCCCTTGCTTTGATTTTGTTGCAAATGATCCTATCTTTTGAACTACCTTTTGCACATGTTCCACTTCTCAAGTTCACAAGCAGCAAAACTAAGATGGGACCATATGCAAAACTAATACGGCATCAGGTCTTGATGTTTTCAAGAGCCGTGCCAATTGAAGCTCACAAAACAGCTCTAGTATCGCAATGGAATCTATTAAATTCTTTGCCTTAGAGAAAATGTTAATAGTTTGTGGGAAGGTTGTAACCTGCTGAGATATGATGTTATCCTCTTATTCAAATTCTACTTGATAGAGTTGCGCGTGTCTAGAACATGGGATTTGGTTCTTATTTGGAGATTTCTTGTGTTGAAACTACTAGAACTGGTGACAACTATTTGGTTGTTCTTTATGCTTCAAATTTGTATTTTTTTTACCTGTCTAATGGATTTCTTGGTTGCACGATTTCCATATTTTTTTTATTGGTTTTGCATTTATTTGTTGTTTACAAATTTTAATGGCACTATGCTTTTGGGTATCAGCAGGTGATAAGAACTTCTAATAGGATTCAAGCATTTCAGAGATAATTGGTGATTGAAAGTGAAAGCATTACTGCTCTATTGTTTTTCCCAATCTAGGATGCCATTGAAAAATTTTTTGTGTGAGGCAATTGTAATTTAAACATAATGAATAAAAAATTATACTACATGAGGCATGAAAATGCAAAATAATAAAATTAAAATTCTCAACAATGTGACTCAATCTTGTGCCCGTAACAATGTGACTGAAAATTCAAGAACTGCAATGCTTCATCAACATGCCCGTACTTGCAAAAACCATCCAAAGATTACAATTTCAAAGATTAATCCCCTAAAGGGATTCATATTCATCAGAATGGGCAAAATACTTTTCCATCCTACAAACAAATGAATGAAGAAATTAAAAGAAAGATGGTTTTTGAATTGCATTGAAGAGGACAACTGAAGTTGCAACTTGCATCATTTACCCCATCCCTTCACCAAACACTAGGCTGTACAGCAAAGGAGTATCATCTTGATAGAGAACCTGCAGACTCGACATAATTAGCATAAGAATGGGAGGATAAAATAGAGTAACACACCAGAGACCACGCTATTGGAATCTTACCCTCGAATTTCATCATATCCTCGTCCATTTTTACATCGGCCAATCCCTCCACCACACTTTTTGCTTAAGATGTTTTCCGTACTAGTTTGGATCATTGTTCGACATTTGCTAAAGGACACAGATGGAGAACTGAAAAAGTGAAAAGGAACTGAGGGCTTCAAGGCAAAAAAATTGCAGAACCAAGTCTAAAGGTTAGACGGCGGAAATTGGGCAAAGAAGAAGGTGTGCGTGCTTTCTACACCGATTAGTTACTAAAGTCACTATAAATATAAAGAAAATAAGACAAAGTGAATCAATCCAAATAATAATTTGTTAAAGCAATAATGGTCAAATTAGAGTTTGTTAAAACCTCTTATTCAATTTGAAGCTTTAACAAGAGCTAAATTACACTTTCAATTGCATCCCTCTGTCCATAAACCACCTAGTAAACTAGAACAATGAAAATGGTAGTGGTCAGATCAATCATCATGAAAATGGAATATTCATTCATCCCCAAATGTACACAAAATTTTTTTACTTGATTGATATGCCACATTTCAACGTAATGAATCATCTAACTGCACATTTCTTGGAAACTTCAAGCATTCTCCCATGAGAAGCATTAGCAGAATATTCAATCCTTAAATCCTCACAAACAACGTTAAACATCCTTGATTCTTTCCCACCACCCAAATCCCTACTTAAATAAGTTGAGTTTGCTCGAACCTTTAAACCAAAATCAATAACTCCATCCATTCTGTCTTTATCAATGGTGCCCCCCGCAGAATGGTCGACTCTCACCTAAGCCTCTACCGTCGATTCCTCTGTTTTTTGGGCTCTTCACGAAACGGTTGATCAACGCTTGTCTTGGACAAAAACTCGATGTTTTTGTAAAAAATTGGAACCTCAAGATTTTCGAAAACAACAGACATATGTTGACAAGAATTCATAACTAAAATTCCAATGCTCCAGTTCGGCGTTATTTGATTGCTACTAGTTATATTTATGGGAGATACAACGATGGAATCGACCCCAAACTAGGGTGTTTGATGCTGTTATAAATCCCGTTTATTAGTATCATGTAAATCAGCAAGCTAAAAATGGCTGCCCCGAAAAGAATGACGATCCAACCTGGAATGGCTTTGTGACGGTGGCTATAATCGTCCCTCGGACGGAGCCTCTGGAAGTGGTGGTCGATCTGTAATTTTTTGTCATTCCCAACCCTTTAAGATGAGTTCACCATCTCCGCCATCGCCTCCTAGTAGCATCATCGAAGTCGCTGATTCCAACTCCTCTGCCCGATTTGTTTTCTCTTTTCTGCAGAGAAGAAGAGAGAAGAAGGGAAATCGGCAGACAGCTTGATTTTTATTTTGTTTTTTGTTTTTTGTTTAAAAAAATAGAAATGAGATGAACATACACGTAGGAAATTGCTCTATTTAGTCGTTATCTCTATTATTACTCTAAATTTATATATAGATATGACAAGCGAAGGACCTAGTGACACCAAACTATTTCAATCAAGCTATAGATCTGATCACGACTATTTTAATCAAGCTATAGATTGAACCAGATTTCAAAATCATCTGGTATTGAAGCTGTCGATTTCTAATTTCTTTAAACTAATTTAGAAAGGAACATTGGAAGTGTCAATTTCAATTCAATTTTAGAAATTCAACTCTAGTTTCAGTTCTAGAAAAATATATATATAAATTAAATTTACAAGTTGCCAAAAAAAAAAATTACTTGCACTTAGAAAGTTAGAAATAACGAATACAAGTGAGATAATACAAATATAACTTAAATTTAGAAAATTGTAAAAAAAAAAAAAACAAAGCTTAGAACAAAATTTGAAATGAAAAATAAATATATTTTATTTATATTTTGTAGATTATAAAACTTATTGTAAAAGTAAAAAAATTACATATGTTTTTTAATCAAGTTGTAAATGATATAATAAAAAATATTAATGTCAAAATAGAAATTGTACAATAAGAACTTATGCAAACTATTCTAAGATAGACTAATCAAAAATTAAATTCATATTCATCTTATTCGTCACTAGTATTGGAAATCTTATTTGATGAACAACTCATAGTACTAGTATCAATTGTGGTTATGTATTTAGGAAATTTGACTTTTTGACCTTTGTACTCCATCTTATGCCAATCAGATAGTTTCGGAACTTCTAATGAGTCATAATACAAATTTGACTACTTTTCATCCAAAATAACTCTATTAGTATTAAACAATTGTTTAACTATTAATGTTGATGTCCGTACTGCCAGGACTTGTTCTGACCATTTTAGTACATTGAAGTCTGTCTCAAAATTATCTTAATTAAGCTCAAATATAATGATTAAATACAAACCACGTACCATAATACTATTATTCCTTTGTATTTTTAGTATATGAAATTTTTTTTCTCACAATAAGGAATGTGATCGGTAGTAAAAGTAATATGTTGACTTCTACTACTACCATCACTATTAGTAATGAAAATTTGATGACTAAAAATGAAAAAAAAATAATTATATAAATTAGTAATAAAATATTTACTCTCATCTATATATTCATGAGCATTAATTACTTATTAATATTAGAATATGTTTGAAATTTTTTTATTATATTATAATATCCTTTTGGGTGCACTTCATACTTTCAAATTTAATACATGGATAAAAAAAATCGCAATAATAATATATATAAGTAGGCTTTTTTTCATAATAAACAAGTTATTTATTTATCATATTGTCAACATTATATTTTAAATATGGTTTTTTTTTTAAAAAAAATTGGCATAAGATATCAACTGCATTACAAGTTTCAATTAAAAACAAATGAGATGTGAGATAATAAATTCTAGACAAAATACAACTAGTATTTTTAAAAAATTTTAATTATACATATGGATAGTAACACTTCAATAATTTGGATGTAATTAAATGTATGGATAGTAAGTAATACTCCCTTTGTCCCAAAAAAATATATTTTATTTTTAATTTGATACAACTTTTTTTGAGTTATAAGGTACAGGACACTTATACACAAGTAAATATATAATTTTACATTTTTATTCTTACTTTTTAATTTGGTTATACATTTTATTATTAGTAAAGATAATATAAGAATTTCATCCTAAAGTGGATTCTTTTTTTGGGACAAAAAAAAATTTCAACTTTTTTTTTTTGTTTTTGCGATGGAAGGAGTGAAAAAAACTATAGAACAAACTATTATATTTAGTTGAACTATGAAATAAATCATAAGTAGAGTTCGAATGGTAAGAGATGTCCTTACAACTAGACTCTTTGAGTTTTTTTTTTTTAATTATTTAAACAAAATTTTACTTTTCTTTAGACATGGGCTTGACATAATATTGAAAATTACATTTTTAATTAGATGAACATGCTAATAAGTCTTTGAAACCTGTTTTTAACCGTTAAGTTTAAAACATGATATGCACCTAATGTTAATTCACAAAGTGATTGTAGATTTACTATAAATTTAATATTGGTAAAAATATTGACAAAAACCAGTTGAATTTTTTTTTTTTATAACCATATTTATCTAAAATAACATTGAGTAATCTAAGACTTGTTTGATAATTTGATTAAACTTAACTGAATAAGTAAGTAAATAATTAAGTGTGTTTAAAAGTAAGTACTTAAATAATTCATTCTGTTTAATAACTATAATGCATTTTTTGGGAAAAGTCAATTTAACCCAAAAATAAATCTAATTAACCTACTATTTTAACTTATTAGATTCGGTCTAATGACTCGGGATCGAATAGATCGTATAATTTAATAAATTAAGTTGGGTTAAATCAAACTAACTTGTTAATTTTTAAATCTAACCACATTTTAACTTATTGCTTTCTTAAGTTTTAGAATTAATATTTTAACTCAAATTAAATTAACCTAATTCATTAATTATATTAATTGGGTAAATCATATAATTGCTCATAACACCTATTTACTATCCCCAAATCTCGCGGATTCCTGCTCTCTGTTAAGTTGTACGTTGTGCTCGGTTTTTTGTACCTTGGTCGTGTTTTAATCTTCATTTTATTTTATTTTTCTCTCCCTGTTTTTACGCTCTAAGCCGAATCGGAATTTCTCAAAGCTCTCCCTTCTCCAATTCCCCCTGCAAACTTCCTTAGCAGTTTCCAAAGTCAAGAATTCCTTCATCCATCATCTAGATTTTCGTCATTGGTTTGGCATTTTTCTCCTCTTCTTAATCTTTATCGCTTGCAAAGCTGTAAGTTCGAGCTACTGCTGTTGATCGCTCCAAGGTGTATGCTTTTTAGTCATTCAATCATTGTGCTTTCATATGATATCTTTTTGATTGAAGTTGGGCTCATATATTGACTTTTTTTTATTACCTTTAATGAGTTTATGAAGAATTAGTAACAACTGAATGGGAAGACCACCTTCCTTTTTGACCAATCTCAGCATCCGTCAAAGCCCTAAAACCCCTCTGCAAAATCTCAACAATCAAATTAGAAACCGAAATCTTTGTAGTAGTAATAAATGTAGCAGTGGAAATGAAGAATTTTGGCAAAACCCTGATGCCAAAGTGCTTCAAAATCATGACTTTAAGCCAGAGAATTTCTCTGAGATAGCCAAAGAGGTATCCAGAATCATTAGGAGTAGGCCCAGATGGGAGCAAACGCTTTTGTCAGATTTTCCGACCGTCAATTTTGTGGACCCTGTGTTTTACAATGAGGTGTTCAAGCATCAAAATAATGCTTTTTTGTCTCTACGGTTTTATCATTGGATTAGCTCTCAAAACGGATTCTTTCTGGATCAGTTTTTATTTACTGTGATTTTTAGTGGGCTTGTGGAGGCAAAGGCAGCTAAAGCTGCTCAAAGTTTTCTCGAAGTTGCAAAATTTGTGCCGGAGCCGTGTTATTTGGAGCCTTATGCAGAGTGCCTTTGTGAAAATGGATTGATTGAAGAAGCTGTTGATGTTTTTGATTATTTGAGGAGGGTGAGTTATTGCCCAGCATTGAGAACATGGAATTCAGCATTGTCAGGTTCACTCCAAGCTGGGAGAGCTGATCTTTTTTGGAAATTCTATGGGGATATGACTGAAAGTGGTGTTCTGGCAGATGTGAATACAGCTGGATACTTGATTCAAGCTTTTTGTGTACATAATGATGTTTGGAAAGGTTACGACCTTCTTCGTCAAGTTCTGGAGGATGGACATGTCCCTTCTAATGTTGTTTTTCATAAATTGATACGCTTGTTTTGCAAGAATGGAAATTATTCGAGAATGTCAGATCTTCTACACATAATGATTGCGAAGAATCATTCTCCAGATAATTTTACCTATCAGGAAGTTATCAATGGACTATGCAAGAGAAACATGAAACATGAAGGCTTTCGGGTTTTCAATGATCTCAAGGAGAGAGGTTATACTCCGGATAGGGTAATGTACACTACAATGATTCATGGTCTATGTAAAATGAAATGGCTAGGAGATGCTAGGAAATTGTGGTATGAGATGATGCAGAAAGGTATAATTCCCAACGAATGCACATACAACGCTTTGATCTATGGATATTTTAAGGTTGGTAATCTTGTTAAAGCTGAGAGGCTTTATAAGGAAATGTGTGAAATCGGTTATGGAGAAACCACTGTGAGTTACAACACCATGATTGAGGGCCTTTGCTTGAATGGGAAAGTAGATGCAGCTTATGACTTGTTCAAACAAATGGATACGAAAGATGTTGCCTGTGATGTCATCACATTCAATTCTCTGATTCAGGGCTTCTGCAAGAAAGGGAACCTAGATATGGGGGCAAACCTTTTGTATGAACTTTTCAAGCAGGGTTTGCAGCCATCAACGGCCTCATATACTGTTTTAATAGAAAAACTTTGTGAGATGGGGTATGTTGAGGAAGCTTCAGTACTGTGGAAAGATATGCAAGAAAGGGGTGTGACACCTGCAAACAGTACTCATGATTCAATTATTCTTGGACTCATTGAGCAAGGGTCTCTTCTTGAAGGGATGAAGTGGTTGAGCGATATGCTTAAGAGTAGGCTCAAACCACGTAAAGAAACTTTTGAGAGACTAATTCAGTGTCTTTCTGAAAGAGGGAACTGGGATGATGCCTTTTTCTTGTTAAGTTATATGCTTAAGGTAGGCTATGCGCTGAATCAATGCATATGCCTTTCTTTGGTGAACAAACTCTGCAAAGATAATTCCAGTTACGTTGAGACATATATAGGGGACGTCCTTGAAGCCACCAAAGCTTTGTAGACCTTTTTCTATTCTCCAATTACACATGAAATATGATGCAGTCTACAGAAAGCTGAAGGAAAAGTAATCAAAACTCTTCTCAGTTACATTCAAGCATTAGATTATTGCACATAACGCTTTTGCCGCAGCAAAATGGCAAAGAGAATCCAGTTTTCTTGGTATTTCTTTTTCTTAATATCTTTCTCTGTCTAATGTAAGACCTTACCTGTATTACAATTTCTCCTCGGAACTGAAATGTTTAACAGAAAACATGGGACTCCGGAAGTGCAAGATAGTTTTCTTTCCTCTCCACACACAGCAGCAACCCCCCCCCCCCCCCCCCCCCCATATAGTGATGGCTCTATAAAAGAAGCCAGCACAAATACTTAGGATGCAACAGTATCAGATGTGTATTGTTTCAATATTAACTACATACAATTAATTGTTTCTTGTTTACAAATCTTTTTGCTCTTCCATGTTAGAGAACATTTTCTATTCTTGTTCTGGATGAAGATTATTCTAATTTTGGTATTTATATAGCTTATGCTCGAATCCTGCCCCTTGATAACTCTTGATGTGTTCTCCAATCACTATTCTGTTTTCATTTGGGAGAAAATTCTAATACATATATACATACATACATTCAAGTACACACACACACACACATATATATTTGCACAATTTAATATGTCAATGAGAAGCAGTTCTTCCAGCCTGGAGAAGCAAGCACATGGCCCATTTCGATTTGGGAGTTTATTTCATTTGATATCAATGGCTTATCTCTACCAATCTTCATTGTTGCTCTTTGTGTGTTTTCTTAGCCTAAAATTTCAATTTTAGCGAGTGTTAGATCTGTAGTTTGTTTGAATCTTCCTAGTTATGGGAGTGGTACAGAGCAGTGGGGAAATTTAAAGCCAGACTATTTGGAAAAGGTGAATACAATGCCCTTTTTTGGGAAGTTGCAGTTAACAAAGTAGTTCAGTTGTTCAATATGGAAATTATTTTCTCAAAAATGTAATGTAACTTTTGTTAGGACATGAAGTTGGGTGTTGAAATATTGTTAACTTTGGAAGTTTTTCTGATTGCAGATCCCTTTGCTTTTCTCTTTTTGTAAATTTTATGCTTGCTATAGATTATAACTACGTATTTGCTGAAGCTGAAGATGGCAAATGGAAGTAAGCAATGACCAGGGAAATTATATTTAATGTGTCAACTTGAGTATACGCAAAACTGTGGTGCATTTTCTGTCAAATCATGATACAAACTCGTATTTTACCGTAATTGAGGTGTTATCACGTAGTGATTCCCCCACTATAGATTGTGAGTTGGAAATGAATCATTCTGGATGTCAGTTCGAAGTGGTGAGTTCTTATAGATTCAACAGGACTACCTATGCTATAAAGGTTATTATTCTTGAGCCTCCTAACTAGTACACATGTTTTTAATGCATAAAATGTAGGTTCCTCCATCAATAATTTTACTAGATCTCAGAAGGCAATAATGTGATAAACATGTTATAGTAAATTGATAAAAAGAAAGAGCGAGAAGTGAAGAGCATCTTGTTTTGCAAGATGAAAAAGTATTCTTGGTTCCAAAATCATATTTTAACTCCACCAAGCAGTTACTCAAAGACATGTCCACATTGTTTTGTAGTAAACAATGTATCAGCCAATGACATTGTGCTTTATCTTTGAGGAGTTTCTGTGAAGTTGTTAAAACAACTTTTAAGACATTCTTCTTTATGTTGTCTTGTGATTTCGGTCTGCTTATTGGTTGTGCTTGTAGTTCTGTAGCATCTCCTACTTTTTGGAAGACTGAATTTTTGAAGATCTTTGAAGGCTTCAGAAACGTTCCTCTGTGGATGCATGTGGACATGCACTAATATGGTTCCTTCTGCTTACTTTTCAAAATGGTTTTCTGAAGCTCAAGTTGTTGATGGCTTACTACAAATGTTTGGTTTTAAACGTAGATGGCATCCTTCATTTGCTATGGCAGAGCTAAACACTCCGGAACGCATCGTGCAGGTATTGCAAACAATGTTGGTGTATGAACATACATTTGTATAATGCTTGATGGTCATTTTATATGCAGTATACTGTTTGTTGATGGGAGTTCTACTTTTACAAGTGTTAGAAGTCATCTAAATTGGTCACTAATGCTTTGTTTAGATAGAGGATGAGAATAAAATGCCTTTAAGCAGATGGTTGTGAGCCACCAATAGAGGTGGCAAAATTAGACCAAATTCGATAAATTAACCTAACTCACATAATATTTTGACTCATGACTTGGTTACTTGGGTCATGGGTCACTAATTAATTGGATTATATCTTGTAATATCTGGATTGAGTTGGATTGGATAAAGATGACTACTTAGATTAAGTTTTTTTTTATTTTTTTTTTAAAAGATGTTATGGAAGTTATCTAATAAATAAAAATAATATAATTTTCTCTTAATTTTTAAAAAGGACAAATTAATTTTGTCTTTTAGATATTACTTTACTTTTTTAGAGATTTTTTTTAAACATACATTTAATTAAATATATAACTTTAAAAGCGTAAATATAAAATTAAATGATAATAGTTTTTTTAATATCAATACCAAAAAAAATAAAAGTTTTAAATAATTAATTACAAAATTTAAAAATTTTATTCAAAAAATTTAATATTAATTTTTTCTCATTTTTCTGTGAACTTGAATGTTATGTAGTGAAAAAATCTCAAAATAGTTACATAATTACAAATTACTAAAAATAATTTACTATTTTGATATTTTATTTTTAACTTTCTTTTGAAATTTAATGATAAATAGTATTGAAATTCTCAAAAAATTTAAAAAAATTCTTTATATAAATTTTCTATTTTTTGATAGTTTTTTGAATATTCTAACTATCAAATTTCCATCTTCAAAAATTTTGAATTTTGATGGTCAATATATCTTTATTTTCATATGGAATATTTGTTTTTTGAAATTAGATATTTGGTTATATTTAAAGGTATAAAAAAATTATTTTAAAAAATAAAATTCTATTTGGAAAGTAAAATATCTTTACCCTCATTAAAAATTAAAATAAAATTATACTCTCTTTATTAATTTGATAATTTCTATCGCTCTATTTTAATTTTTTTTTAAGGTATCTAGGCAACTATGTGATGTATTATTATTGCAAATAGCGACTGGAAGCTAAGTATTTTTTATGCATTTAAGAACCTATCAAGAAATTCGCTTTTACATATTTTTTTGAATCTACTAATGGTTTTCATAATAATTGTTTTATTAGTTCTAGTGATTTTGATAATGTCTATAAAGCTTAATTGAAAGATGGAAATGTGGTGGCCATTAAAAAACTGATACATGTTAATAGAGAAATTAAATAAAATTAGTCTATTTTTTGGTTTTGGTGAAAATATAAGAATAGTCTTTTTATAAGAAAATATTAAATAAAAAATTAAATAAGATTAGTTTGAAAACAAAGTACTCAAAAAAAGATGGAACATGTAAGTTTAATATCTTTAATTAAATAAAAAAATTTAAAAAATGGTTGCATTGACACGTTGGATTGATGGGTTTAACTCAACTCAAATATGACCCATAATTAAATGGATTTAGTTGGATCGTATTAGCAGTTAAATTGAAATCTATAATAACCCAACTCATTGTCTAAATACCTATCTTTTTTCTTTTTCGAAAGTCTAAATAGCTATCTTGAAAAGCATAAAAATTTAGACTATCTTGAAAAGCATAAAAATGTCTTTGATTTGGTATAATTTTTTTAAGTGATAAAATATAACACTTAATGCAGTAGTAAATATATAAATTTATATTTTTATTCTTATTTTTTAATATAGTTTATACATTATTATTATTTATAAGGGTAATAAAAAAGGTTCACACTAAAAAAAAAATTTAAACTTTTTTTTTTTAAAACTGATTTTTTTTAAAATGTATTTTAAAATACAATTCATATCTACCTTTGTCCTTTTATATTTTAAATCTACCCTGTCAAAATATAGGTTAAGGACCTTAAAGTGGCACGGTCAAAATATAGGTTGAGGTGGCCAAAAAGAAAAAAAGGTTAATTACATCACTTTTTTTGAAAATAGGTAAAATTATAAAATAAATTCTATTATTTGATAAAATTATAAATATTAAAATTACAAACAATAAACTCTGTATTTGTAATTTTGTCAAATAATAGAGTTTATTTTATAATTTTATCAAATATGGATGGATGTAATTAATTTAAAAAAAAGGCACCCCAAACTGTGAAGGTATGCCAACTTTGACTCTGAACCAATTATTGAACTTATTGCGAAAAGAGTCTAAAACCCCTGAAATCCTTGTATTGATATTTTGGACTGTTTTATATTCAAAAAAAAATAATAAAAATAAAAATAAAAGAACACTTTTAATTTTCAACTCATTTAATATAATTGATCAAAATTGGAAATTATCAGTGATTAGCGAATTTGATAATTTGTGTACTAGTCAAAATATTTGGACTTAATGACAATTAATGTTTTAGCTCCTAAAATTTAGGGAAATGAAAATTTTCATTCTTAATATTTTAATATCAACATATTTAGTTCTATAGGTCTAAAATTTTATGAATTTAGGAAATTTAATAGAAAATTATGTATCTGCTGCTTGGTTTAATTCTTCCCTAGTATTCCTTTAGCATCAATTTATCTCAACATCTTAAATATGTTGAAATTTTTTCCCAAAATTTCAAAAATTGGGATCGAGTGATAAGGCCCAAAAATATAAGGCTTCGTTTGGATTGTTCTTATTTGAGAAAAATTATATTGAAATGTGTAAAAATTTTAATAAGTATTTTTGATAAAAAAAAAAAGGTATTTTGAAGGAAAAAATAAAAGAGAAATTTTTTTTAAATTATGTGAGAGAAATTTGAATAGAAAATTTTAAATTTTAAATTTTAAAATAAAAATATATTTAAATAATTTATTTTTATTTTTTTTTAGCAAATACAACTCCCTGTCCAATCCAAGCCTAAGGGGCTGCTTGGCAGGGGGGTTTGATTGAGGGGGAAATGGGTTTGATAAAGATTTCTTCCGGCAGGAATGGAATGAATGAATGCCACTTTGATTACCCCATATGGGGTAATCCTCATACCCCCCAATATTGGGGGTATGAAACTAGGGAATGCTAATAAATTTTTTAATTAATTAATTAATACTAATTAATTAATTTATTATTAACTTATTATTATTAAGTAATAATAAATTAATTAATCAAGATTAATTTAATTAATTATTTATTTACTTAATAATATTAATTAATTAATTAATCTCATTTTATTAATATTAATTATTATAATTAATGTATAATTAATTTATAAATAATTAATTGATAATATTAATTAATTACTAATTATTACTAACTAATTAAATAACTAATACTAATTAATTAATTCAATTAATATTAATTAATTACTTAAGATTAATTTAATTAATAATATTTTTATTAATAATTAATTAATTTAATATTATAATAAAAAATTAACTAATACTAATTAGTTAATTAATATTAATTATTATAATTAATATAAATTAATTAATTATTAACATATTATTATTAAGTAATAATAAATTAACTAATTAAGATTAATTTAATTAATTATTAATTTAATTAATTTTTAATTAATAATTAATTAATCTCATTTAGTAATATTAATTATTATAATTAATATTAATTAATTTATAATATTAATTAATTTATAATTAATTAATTACTTAAAATTAATTTAATCAATAATATTTTTATTAATAATTAATTAATTTAATATTATAATAAATAATTAACTAATAATAATTAATTAATTAATACTAATTATTACAATTAATTTATAATCATTTCCATTCCCAAGCACAAATCAACCACTATTATTAGTAATTATTCCCATTCCCCAACACAAACCAACCAGCAGAATTATAATGAAAGACCCCACTATCATTTCCATTACCTTTCCCATTCCCCCACATGAGCCAAGCGCCCCCTAAATTTTGAAAGGGCAAAAGACAAAAGAA
Organism: Gynochthodes officinalis; assembly: GCA_020080225.1. NCBI lineage: Eukaryota > Viridiplantae > Streptophyta > Magnoliopsida > Gentianales > Rubiaceae > Gynochthodes > Gynochthodes officinalis. Next base: position 17,052,964 of record CM034620.1, read on the forward strand.
AAAAACCAAAAAAACAAATAAAAAAGAAGGTCGTTGTGTAGTAACATCAATTACGTCATTGCTTGTCCGGAAAAGAAACAAACCGCCAAAATATCTCTCGCCGCCACTCATTCATCATCATCATCATCCAACTGAACCGTGAGCACCGTCCTCCGCCGCCGCCTCTGTGGACTTGAGAGACATGGCTGTCTCTGGTGTCACGGGGTCATACGTTTCCGAGGTCGAAACTCCGTTTCTAGAATATGACGACGTTGTTGATGGTAACGTTGACTACAAAGGCCGCCCCGTTAAGCGATCCAAATCTGGTCGGTGGAGTTCAGCATCGTTCATCATAGGTATCAATTCTAGTTACTATTGGAAGAAAAAATAGAAAAAATTAATTACAAATTTAAATTAAAATTTTTTATTATTGTTGTTTTTTTAAGCTGTGGAGATGGCGGAGAGATTTGCGTATTACGGAATAAGTTCGAATTTGATTACTTACTTGACGGGCCCACTTGGCCAATCCACCGCCGCTGCAGCCGAGAATGTCAATGCTTGGTCCGGTGTGGCATCGCTTCTGCCCCTCTTGGGTGCTTTCGTGGCCGACACATATCTCGGCCGTTATCGCACCATTATAATCGCTTCCGTGCTCTATATCCTGGTTAGCTTATTTGATTGATAGCCGTGTTTTTCACGTATTGATTAGTATTGGTACTTTGATTTATTTGTTTTCTTGTGCTCGTATTTGTATATGATGCATGGATTTTGCTGTATATTATTAGCTAGCGTTGAATAAATTGATTATTGATTTAATAGAGTTAATAGATCCGTAAGATCCATCTTCATTTTTTGCTGCGTTTTTGTTCAACAATTTACGCGGCATTTAATGGACGAGTTTTTTAGGAATAATGATAAGAGTTTTTTGGTCATCTATTAGTTATGAATTAACCCATCCTTATGTTGGAAGCCAAGTTTAAGTGCAAGCTTTGTCACAAAGGGAAATTCATTACCCAAGTAGACAAACATGTTTTTAGTAATCTAATATCAGATATGATTTATTTGAAAGCCTTATTTAGAGTTTACTACAAGAGAAATGTCTTGAACCAAGACATACTATTTTGTTTTCATACTTGAGTCAACATTGTTCACACTAAAAAATGAAAAAATATTGGGGTACATTGCTTTGTTATTGAGGCCGCTGTGAACATTTTTTTTTTAAGCCCCTATTCAATTAGGATAATACTTTATCACTTTACATCTTGTCAACAGGTCATTATGTCTTTCTGTTAAGATTATCACCTTTTTAGACATAACAATGTTCCCAGTTTACTCCTCTTTGACTAGCTTGTTGCTGCAAGGTTCAGGCAATATGTCGGATCAAATATCTCAGAAAATTGGTTCTGGGGTTCTGGGATTAGTTTTAAATAAAAAGAATATCTTATTTTAACAATGAAATGAATTGAAGATGAAAAAGCAAAAGAAATAAAACTTAATCACACTTTTGGACTAATGCAGAAAATCCTATCATTTATTATACTCTATTATATACTATTATTATATAATGTATTATTAATAAGTATTAATTATTTATATTTAATTAGTGTTTGTGTAAGAGAAATATGTTTTGAATCTTAACAGAAAAATAACAAAATGGTTTTTAGATTTTTTGTTCAGTCAGTAGAATGACAGTTATGATTTTAGATGGTTCATATTTTCTTTGATAATACGACGTTCACATTTCAGTTGCTGTGAATCACAGGGACTTGGCTTCTTGACCATTTCAGCTGTCCTTCCCTCTTTAAAGTCCTCTGACTGTCAAAATGCTGCCGATGGTGTAGCGTGTTCTCCTCCCAAGCTCCAAATTGTCTTATTCTTTTTTTCATTGTATCTAGTCGCTGTGGCCCAAGGAGGGCATAAGCCTTGTGTTCAAGCTTTTGGAGCTGACCAATTCGATGGACAAGATCCCGAGGAATGTAAAGCAAAAAGCTCATTCTTCAACTGGTGGTACTTTGGTATGTGCGGTGGTACCTTGATAACATTGTTGATTTTGAACTATATTCAAGATAATCTTAGTTGGGTTCTTGGATTTGGAATTCCCTGTGTTGTCATGGGTTTTGGACTAATCATATTCTTGCTTGGAACTTTGACCTACCGATTCCGCATTAATAATGATGAGACTAGTCCCTTAGTTAGAATTGGTCGGGTGTTTGTCAAAGCAGGAAGGAATTGGAGGACCACCTCTTCGGCAATTTCTTTGGAAGAGGAGTCTCAGGGATTTTTGCCTGACCAGGGTTCTCAACAGTTCAAGTGAGCTACTATCTTGTTCAGTATTAGTAGTTCTCTATTATAACAAGTTCTGTGTTATTCTTATGTGAGACACAGACTGCTTACCTCATTGCTCATAAAATTTGTGTGATTCGCTTGTGACTAGAAGTTTTATTTTAATTTCCTGTTGGCCTCGAATATTGGTACTTCGTCAGTTAGGACTAAGCAATTGAGTGGGCGAATTTGTTTGTGATTATTCTAATTTTCAAGTTAAATTTGAATGTTGTGATATCATGCTTAGGACATTTTCTTCATTGTTTCTTGTCTGCCTTTTGAGATAGCAGATGATATTTATGATCAAAGGCCTGTAACCAAACTCACTTTATTTGTGAACATTTCTTTTTGTATATGTTAGGTTTCTGAACAAAGCATTGCTGACACCCAATGGTTCAAAGGAAGATGGGAAGGTTTGTAGCATCAGTGAAAGTTGAAGAGGCAAAGGCAGTTCTCCGGCTATTTCCAATATGGGCCACGTGTCTGGTTTATGCAATTGTCTTTTCACAGTCATCTACTTTCTTCACAAAGCAAGGAGTTACAATGGACAGATTTATTGGTCCAAGCTTTGAAGTACCAGCTGCTTCTTTACAATCTTTTATCAGTCTGTCCATAGTTGTCTTTATACCTATCTATGATCGTATTTTGGTTCCCATAGCAAGAGCTATAACTGGAAAATCCTCAGGCTTAACAACTTTGCAACGCATTGGAACTGGAATAGTTCTATCGTGTGTTTCCATGGTTATAGCTGCTCTAGTTGAGATGAAGCGCCTTGAAACGGCTAAAGCTTATGGGTTGCTTGATAAGCCAAAGGTAACAATTCCAATGAGTGTGGCATGGCTGATACCTCAGTATGTGTTGTTTGGAGTTTCTGAATCACTTACAATGGTTGGTTTGCAAGAGTTTTTCTATGATCAGGTGCCTAGTGAATTAAAAAGTATAGGTCTTTCTCTATACCTCAGTATTTTTGGAATTGGAAGCTTCCTGAGCACCTTTCTGATCTCTGTTATTGAGAAAGCCACAGATGCCGGTGGACACGAGAGCTGGTTCGCCAACAATTTGAACAAGGCTCACCTTGATTATTTTTACTGGCTGCTTGCTGTACTGAGTACAGTGGCATTAACTGTTTATTTGTATTTCGCCAAGTCTTATATTTATACTCGAGGAAGTAATGTATGAAGTCGGAACTGCATCTGCGGAGCTAATATGGTCTCTGGAAAGTGAGACTGCATAGAATGTACGTCTTGTCGAAGACCGACAGTGAATTCTCTGGGTTCCATTGTTCATGCAGCAGCCTATTGTTGGCTGTAGACGGCGGCAGAACAATAAGGCCAGGCACGCGTGCAATGTGCTCAAACAAGGGTACAAATGCAGAAGCTGTTTGTGGCCTGCGCAGCCAAACAAAGTAAGTGGTTACGAGGCATTGTAATAAAGTTTGTGTTTATTTAAAGACTGATGTTGTAAATATTTAGCGACATGTTTGTAAACATGGTTTAGTAAAACTGAACTTAGTTGTTTTAAGGGAGAATTTTTCATTGTAAGAAACAACGTTCTTGACAAATATTTAAGCTGGATAGGGAGATTTTCTTGTTCGGTTATTCATCCAGAAATAAAATTGTTAGGAGGCTCTGTATTGTAAAACTCACATGGGATTGTCACTTTTTGAAAACATAATTGAAGTGTATTGAAAATAAATTTCTTGACCCTGAATTTATATATCTGCTCAACTCATGACTGCAAATGCTAGTGCACATTCTCACCAAAAAAAAAAAAAAAAAAAGAGTTACACTGGGCTTCTATTTTTCATCAATTGCTCCTTAAAAGTGCTACTAGTATTAATATTTCTACTTTTTTATATTTTACTCTTTGAACCAAAAAAGAGTAAATTACAATTTTCATCTTTACATGTAGCCGAATAATTTTTTTTTGGTTCATCATCTTTTAAAATGAATATTTTAGTCCTTACTAATTTTGAAAATGATTTTTTAGCATGTTAGCTTACTATAACAAGGAAACCCTTTTATTTAAAATGCACTCGACTATTTTTTTAAGATAATATTGCCCGTTCATCCGTATCCCTCTACCTGTCGTTTTTTTGGTAGCGTCAAGGAATGGTCAAGATAAAGAAACTTGATTTTCAATACAACTGTCTACTTATTGTGAGGTCAGATTCTTTCCTTCTCTGTAAGTGTTGTTCCAATCGAATTAAAAGTGTTGTTTGAATAGAATTAAAATAAAAACCTATGAAATCAAGAGATTAGAGATTAATTAGTCGAATTGATATTAAAAAAATTTGATGATATTATTATGATATAAGAAATATAAATTAATTATAAAAATATTAATATTAATTAACAAATCTTTTAGAGATAAATTATTTAATTTTCTTGTGTAGTTAAATTTAAATTGAATGAAATTCTAACTGTATAATTGAATAATTTTATGAAAAATAATATAAAAATATTTTAAATAAAAAATTGTTAAAAAATAAAAAATTATTGTATTAATATTTAAGATATTCAATTTTAAAGAATTACAATTTTTGAAAGTAAAAAAATAAAAATATTCACATAAAAAAGGTAAAAAAAATGATTTTTATAAAAATTTAAAGTCAAATTATAAATTTTAGAAATTAAAACTATTTTCTGTAAAAATAAACGTAATGTCCTAGGTTGACGATTTTGACAATTCAAATCGAGAATGGATTGGGTTTCTTAAATTCAGTTTTTTAATCGCCAAAAACCAATTTTCTAAGGGCGATTAAGTGTGCGATATTAGGTGCGATTTGCATTTCTTTTTCTTTTTCTTTTTTTTTTTGTAGATTTCTGCTATGACTTTAGTTGCAGGCTCTTCAATGTATGTGATAGTAATTTGGTTACCAGGCTCTTCAATGCAGTTTTGAGGGATCATCACAAAAGGCATGGAGAGAGAGTTAGGAATGCTGAGTTCAGTTTCTTTCAACTTATGCAATTTGCGGTGTCTAGTTGAAAACAGCACCTTAGTTGGTAGTTCATTGTAGGTTGACTGACCCTAGTTAGGCTAGTGGTCACTTCTGTAGGCCTTTGTGACCGCTATTGTAGGTCCTTGTGCCCCTTTTTAGACCTTTTTTGTGGTCGTTTCTTCTTCGTGGTTCAGATCATATACCACAAAGATCATTTAGTCTTTTTGGCTATGTATATTTTGCCATTACAATACAATATATCTATTGTTTTTAGATTAAAAAAAAAAACTAAAAGTGAATCAGAATTTTTAGTGAGATTGTTTAATTTGGTTTTTAACATCATAACTTTGCACTCATTTTTTCCATTTTAGACCAAGAAACTTTTCATGTTTACAATTATTTTCTTAGAAAAAAAAAATAACCATGGCAACCGCCTATCACAATAATCTCAACGCAAAATTCGTAAGTCCATGCATAATTTCCGAATTATAATTTTTCTTATAAAATTATTTTCTTTTTGGGGTGATTTTCTGATATTAAATTTGTTGGTACAAAGTTGATGGATAATTCTAACAAAACATAAAAAGGGTTAGAAAATTAGGATTTAATCCTTTGAATTGTGTGTTATACACACTTTCCTCAAAACTTTATTTGCTTTCTAGGATGTGCAGAAGATTGTAGGAAAAATATCCTCTAGAATAATTCGAAGTAAAACGAGAGATTTTGCACTAAATCACTCAAACTCACACAAGGCACAAGTTGAAAAAGAGGGGCCGCCTGGCGAATCCAACATCTACTACGGGTGATTTTAATGCGACAAAAGTGCGATTTGTTTGTTTTTTTTTTTTGGAATAGTGTTATGTCCCTATTAATTAGGGACTCGGTCCCTATTTATTAAGGTTTTGTCCTCCATCTTGGAGATATTTGTGTACCAATTTGGGAGGAGGGGCAATCAATGTATAAGGCAACGTCAAGAATGATATGGGTAGAAGTTAGATCCCAGAGGCTACAATCAGTGTTTGCGTTTAGTTCCTTTCGTTGCATGCAACTTATGATGCTCAAGTAAAGGCCAACAAGTTATGATGTAAAGTAATTTTTGCTTTTTGTTTGTCTTAGCTAAAAAACTTTTTAGCTATGATGTTCTTTTAACCGATTATGTGTATCAGTTAGATTCACTTAGACTCATTGCAAATTCTAAAACTTTCATTACTAGTAGGTCATGCTGTATATGTAACACTATTATCTATCAATATAATGATCATTTTTTTTTTGGTAAAAAAAGATTAAAAAAGAGTTAAGGCTCAAAAAAGAAAGTTGCAGACTTTTTTTCAAGTAATTTGATATTGTTTTCTAGAACATTACGAATTGATTAGACACTATTTAAATAACAACTCTTCAATTAGAAGTTAAAACCCGAAAGGTTGTAAAGTTTGTTGTTAAAAAGTTGCTTCTATTCTTAGTTAAGCTGCGGCTTGACAGCCACTCAAGCCACAACGTGACTGCCCAAATTGTTTAAAAATTTGAACATTACATGTCACTCCGCGGCTTGACTTTCTGTTAGGCTGCGGGGTGATTCCAAGAAAAGCCGTTGCGCGAATTCATGCCAAACCGTGGCGTGATTTCCGAAACATGTTTTGGGATCCGTTTTCAATTATATTGAAAATTCTCTAACAATCCCCCACCATTTTCAATATATATTGAAAACTTTTAAGATCACAGGAAAAACTGATAATCTATACATTATTAATGGTGTCTTTCAATTGAACCACTATTTTATTTTAGGTCTTCATAATTAATCGGTCACATTAGTAGACAAGCTTTGAACCAAGTGATCTTATGACTAATCACTAAAACATTAACAATTAGATTCATTCTCTCTAATGCTATACCTTTGCCACTCTAGGTTTGTCATTATCCTTTCATGTGTGTTACCACTCAAGTCCAAGACGTTGAAATAGACACCTTAAATCCTTCACTCATGTAGGCAAACTCTTAATGCCCTCTTCATTAGTGACATTTAACAAGATTTGTTAAGAATCCAGATTCAGCCTTCCATTACTCAGCGAGAAAATTGTATTACTACCTTTGATCATTGTAGTACTCAAACTATTAAATTGATGTGCTTGGACTAATTGAATTCAAAGCTTGGTGTTGTATCAAGTATTGAATTGAGGTTCTAGCAATAGTGGTTTATATGTTGGACTTCAATCCCATTCCTCTTGATGTTTTATGCACTATTTCTTTAGATAATCCTTTGGTTAAGGGATCACCTAAATTGTTCTTTGATTTCACATAGTCAATAGTAATCACTCCATTAGTGATTAATTCCCTTACATAACTATGTTTCAATCCCATATGCTTTGATTTGCCATTATACTCTTGGCTATATGCTTTTGCCAACATTGAAACACTATCACAGTGTATAGAAATAGGTGAAACTGGTTTGACCACATTGGTATCTCATAAAGCAAATTTCTAAGCCATTCAACTTCCTTGGTAGCTGAGGCTAGAGCTATGAACTCAACTGCCATATTCAAGTCTGTTATGCAATTTTGTGTCTTCGAATCCCAAGAAACAGCTCCATCACCTAACAAGAATATCAACCACTTATTAAAGAGTGATAATCTTTGTTCGTTATCCAACTAGTGTCAGAGTATCCTTCTAAAATTGAAGGATATCCAATATAGCAAATGCCATAGTCTTTTGTGCCTTTGCAATACATTAGGATTCTTGTTACATCTAACCAATGATCTTTACTCGGATTGCCAGTATATCGACTAATTACACCTACAACATAAGCAATATCAGGTGGTGTACAAGTCATAGCACACATTAAGTATCCAATCATGATGGCATATTCCAATTGAGACACTATACCTCCACTATTCTTAATATAGTCGATTTTAGGGTCCATTGGTGTAGAGGCTGGTTTGTAATCCAAATGATTGAACATTTTAAGAATCTTCTCAATGTAATGAGATTGGGTAAGTAAAATCTTGCCTTGATCCCTTTTGATTCTTATTCCCAAGATGACATCCACTTCATCTATGTCATTCATTTCAAATTTGCTTGATAGCAACTTTTTGATTTTTAGAACTTGATCCAAGTCAATACCAAAGATTAACATGTCATTCATATATAAGCATATTATGACCCTCTTACCATCTTTATACTTGCTATAAATACATTTATCCGATTAATTAACTTTAAATCCATTAGCAAGTATAACTTGGTCAAACTTTTGGTGCTATTGATTAGAAGCTTGCTTAAGTCCATATAAAGACTTTACAAGTTTACAAACTTTACACTCTTACCCATGTATGAGAAACCCTTCAACCTGTTTCATGTACACTTCTTTCTCTAGATCACCATTTAAGAATGCTGTTTTGACATCCATTTGATGAATTGACCATTTTTTAATAGAAACAAGGGAAAAAGCATCCTTACCGTAGTTATTCTAGCTATAGTAGAATATATATCAAAATAGTCGATTTCATGCTTTTGAGTGAAACCCTTGCTTGCCAACCTAACTTTAAACTTATCGATGGTTCCATCCACTTTCATCTTCTTTTTGAAGATCCATTTACAATCTATTGGTTTGGAACCTGAAGGTAAGTTTACAAGCAACCAAGTTTGATTGGCCATTAGTGAGTCCATTTCATCTTTAATTGCTTCCTTCCAAAATAAAACATCTTATGATTGCATTGCTTCTTTATATGTTTTGGGATCAACTTCAGTATTGAAACAATATAGAAACTCACTATTTATCACTTCTCTTGTACCTTCGATAAGATAGATGACAAAATCCAAACCAAAAGACTTTGCTTTCTTAGCTCGTTTGCTCTTTCATAGTTCAATAATCTTATTATTGTCATCTTCACTTGTCTTAGTAGTCTCAATTTGAGTTGAGTTATTTTCAATTGTCTTTGGAATAGAATTAAATCTGTTCTCATCAAAGATAGCATCTTTGACTCAAGGATTGAGTTAATCAATAATGAATTATTAGGCTTTATAATTATAAATTTATAGGTCTTACTATTGTGTGCATATCCTAAGAAAATGCACTCAATGCCTTTTCTTCCTAGCTTCTTCTTTTTAAGTTCTGGAAGTTTGACAATCTCTCTACAACCCCAAACTCTCAAATGCTTGAGGTTTGGTTTTCTTCTGTTCCAAAGTTCATAGGGGGTCACCAAGCTCATTTTGTTTGGAACTCTATTTCGAATATAGCAAGTTGTGAGTATCGCTTCTCCCCAAAACCCTTGGCTCAAATTGGAACTAGAAAGCATGGCATTAACCATTCCAATTAACACTCTATTATTCATCTCAACAATACCCTTTTGTTATAGTGTATATAAAGCTGTAACTTCATGTTTGATTCCACTAGATTCAAAGAAATTATTTTGATAATATTCACCACCTCTATCAGATCTTAAACATTTAATCATAAGTTCACAATGCAATTCAATTTCAGCTTTGTATATTTTAAATTTAAGCATTACTTCATCTTTGCAATGCAACAAATATACATAGTAGAATCCAGTGTAATCATTAATGAATGTGACAACATATTTCTTTCCTCCTAATGTAGGTGTATTACGCAAGTCACAAACATCACTATGAATAGGATCCAATTTATTAGTTTGTCTTTCAACTTTAGAGAATTGATTTTCTTGTAATTTTTGTGAACATGCAAGTCCTACATTTTACCTTCTTTTATTTCACATTTTGGCAACAAATCAAGTTTCATCATATCATTCAATCTTTTATAATGAACATGACCTAATCTATGATGCCATAAAGAAGATAAACAAGACTCAACAATGTAAGTTAAAGATAAGTCATTCTTATTGATTGGTATTACATTAAGTTTAAACATCCCATTACATAGATAACCCTTCCCTACAAATATACCACCCATAGAGAGTACAAATTTGTTAGCCTCGAACACTAACTTGAATCCAAACCTATTCAAGAAGCTACTTGAAACAAGGTTCTTTCTCACATCAGGGACATACAACACATTGGTTAAAGTTACTACATGTCCAGATGTAAATTTCAAATCTATCTCTCCAACTCCAAGGATTGATGAGGTTGAGGCATTTCCCATGTAAACCATTTGATTTTCCTCTCTTATTGGCCTAAAAGACTTGAATAACTCCTTGTTCTTGCACACATGGTGGGTAGCGCTTGAGTCTATCCACCAAGGGAAGTCCTCCTTAACAATGTTCATCTCTGAAATCATGGTGATGAGATTCTTCACATCATTATTGTTGTTGTTGAAGGAGTCAGAAGTGTTCTGCTTCATTTTTTTTTGGAAAAACCTGCACTCATACTTGTGGTGCCCTTACTTGTTGCAATGGAAACACTTCCCCTTCTTTCTCTTCCTCTTTTTGTTGTTCGATTGACCATGAGATTGATTTGTACTCTTGCCATCCTTGGGATTGCTAGATTACTCAACTTCCACTACATTCAGTTTGGTAGATGGATTTTTGACCTTGTCTTCCTCTTTAGGTTGAGCATCTTTCATGTCCTGCACATGAATTTCCTCTTCTATTTGAAAAGAGTTAACCAAAATTTCAAGAGAGATCTCTTCCTTTTTGTGTTTGAGATCTTTATTGATGTCCTTCCAAGACGGTGGTAATTTCCCAATAATGGAATTGACAACAATAGTTTCATCCATGTTCATATTAAGTTGAGAAAAATGATTTAGCATTTTTTCAAGTTTAGCAAATTGATCGATCACAGGCCTCTTATCTACCATTTTGTAATTAAAGAAATTGGAGACAAAAAACTTCTTACTAGTTGCATCCTCTTGCGTGTACCTAACCTCAACCTTGTCCCACAACTCTTTGGCGGTTGGAATAGCATGGTAAGTATCAAATAGACCATCACTCGTGGCGTTTAAAATATGTTCCCTGCAGATCTTGTTATCATTTTCCTATTTTTGCCACTGAGCGCAGATCATCAAGGGTCTCTTCCGTTTCATTTGTGGTTGGCTTTTGGTGTAGTTAAAACATAGGCCACATTCAATGCTACTAGTAGAAAGTGCACTCATTTTTTGCCATTGAACAAAGTTTCCACCGTCAAATTCTCTCTAGTTTCACAATGTTGGCAGTAAGATCTTTGATCGAACTACCCATCTTGTTGGCAAATAAAGCCTTAAGATTGTTGGTACATAATTCATGGATAGTTCTAGCAAAACAAAAAAAAAAAAAAAGACCCAAAAACTAGGCTTTAATCGTTCGAAGTGTGTATTATACACATTTTCCTTAAGACTTTATTTGTCCTCTATGATGTGCAGAACATTGTAGAACAAATATCTTGTAGGATTATTTGAAATAGAATGAGAGATTTTGTATTAAATCACTCAAACTCACAAAATGCATAAAAGAGGAAGTTGCAGACTTTTTTCAAGTAATTTGATGTTGTTTTCTTTAGTAAAACAACCCAAATTTGATCCATATATATACTACTATGTTTTGGAGCGTTAGTAGTTGATTAGACACCAATTTGAATAACTCTTCAATTAGAAGTTAAAATCCAAAAGGTTACAAAGTTTACTGTTGAAAAGTTGCTTCTATTCTTAGTCAAGCCGCCCTTTATGGCCACTCAAGCTGCGATGTGACTGCCTAGATGATTTGAAAAAATTGACGTTACATGTCCAGCCACGACTTTACCTTTTGTTAGGCCGCGGCATGATCCCCAGAAAATGTTAGTCCAATTTTCCTTCACTCAAGCCATGGTGCAAATTCATGCCAAACTGCAACGTGATTTCCAAAACATGTTTTGGGATCCATTTTCAATTATATTAAAAAATTTCTAATAGAATTGTAGTTTTTTTTTTCCAGCTTTTGTTAAGGGATATGGGAGCTAGTAAATCTAGCATAATTTTAGGCTTTGTGAAAGGCTTACTTCTCGAATTTCAAGTAAACAATAATAGTCTTTTGAGCTAGTTGGATGGAATTTTTGTAACTTGGCATTTTAGGGTTTTGTTTAATTTATGGGTTCGTTGTTATTTTCGATATTTTGCTAGTAGTGATGGTAATTAATGAATAAAAATCAACCGTCAAAGATGTAGTATGTATAGATAGTGTTTCAAAACTTTTTTTTTTTTGTATTTTTTGAAGTAGTGAAAATGTAATAAAAATTGTAAAAATATATGTGTTGTCAAACTAACCATAAAACCCCATATTCTTCCTGCAAACAGTGCCAGTTAATAATGCCACAATCAAGTTCGAGCTTTGGGATACTACTGACCAAGAAGGCCATCATAGCTTGGCCAAAGGTCTGGATTCTTTTACCTTGGCATTCTCTTGATGCCACCAGAAATGACTAGCAATGGAATGAAGAGGGGGAACAGACAGTATTACCACTGAAAAAATAATCACGTTGTTTCATATGGCTGATGTTATTAGTTAAATGGAGAATACCTAGTCAACATGCAAAAAACTCATTTTTAAAAATCAAAAAGTTCATTTTAAAAATTGAGGGAAAAAATATTAGTCCATATGTAAGGAAAAAAATAATCTTCTGTCCCAAAAAGAAGTCAATAAAATTTTTAAGATACAATATATTTATACACTTAATGTTTTATTTAAATATATAATTTTTCATTTTTTATTTTAATTAATATATAATCATTATGAGTAGAAATATTAGAAGAAATGTATTTAAAAATAGATTTATTTATTGAGATGAAGAATTTTGTTTTTTTTTTTTGGGATAAAGAGAGTAATATGAGTGCTTCACAATAATCATTAAAATTTATTAAAAAAAAGCTTTGTTTGGGAGATATTATTCATTGAATTTGCTCAATTTGTTTATTTTTTTGCCGATTATAAATAAATATTCCCTCTGTTCTAAAATTCTACTTTTAAATTTGGTATAACTTTGTTTAATTAGAAATATAACACATTCAATGTATCATTAATATACAAATGTTCATGTTCATTACACATGATTTTTTAGAACAATTCCTTGTATCATTTCTAGTAACACGTGTTAATATTTTCATATAATTATTTTTTTTTGTTAAGAAGTATAGGGTTAAATACATCCATCTACCTTGTGGTTTTACTTTATTACCGTTCAATTCCTTAAAAAATTACCAACTCCTCTCTACACCTAAAGTTCGTAAAAGTCAAACTAATGAAAAACAAAAATATAAAAAAATCAATAAAAAATTGTTAAATTTATCCTTGAGTTTTGAATTAATTACAAAATAAAACCCCTATATTTTTTTTAAAAAAATTATTACGAGAAAACTCTTTTTCCTCTTTTAGTTTCCTTTCAAAAGGACAACTTCATTCGATTTTAAACAAATTTTTAAAATCAATTTTCAATAGGTTTTTTAATTTTCTCCCAAAAGGATGACTTCATTTATTCAAATTAGGTTTTTTTTTATATATAATTAGAATAGGTGAATTATTATCGATTCATCCTCGAAGCAGAAGAACATGATAATTTTTTATTATCTAATTCAAATAACAATCAAAAGTTTCAAAGGAATGCAGTAGAAATCTATATGTTCCATATATTAGCACAGATATGCAAAAGTGTACAAGTTGTTTATTTCAGTAATAGGCTAAACTTAATCAATTGTATCTTTTATGCTATAACTAACAAAAAAAGTGTATGATATTGTGAATTATTTAAAAAATAAATTCAAAAAATCAATTTAAGAATGAATTATATATGTTATTTCTAAAATTTTCTCTTCTGATTCGAAATTATAGAATACCATGTATCCTTCCTATTTTGGGCATGTAATAGATACAAATTTATAAACTTACCTATCACTCATCCCATAATAAATAGAAAATTTTAAATTAAAAAAAAAAAACTTACTAGCGGAGGGAGACTTTGAAGAATAAGAGGCATAAGATTAAAGAGAGAGTCAAATATATATATATATATATATATATATATATATATATATATAATTTCAAATGTTATCCATTATATATAATAACAAATAATTATAAATAAAAGATAAAAGATAAAAAATAATTAAAACAACACTTTATAAGATAAAAAATGAATAAAATAAAAATTTGTAACTTATAAGGCTTTTTCTGTAATTTAAATATATCTTTTTTTGGGGGAAGGTGAAAGAGGCAAATATAATTTAATACTTGTAATAGGACATTTTAAGAAATTCATATAATTTTTATATTGATATTTGCAAACGTGGTGAGGTTACAATGAATCATTTGTTAAATATTTGCATTGTTAAGTGGAGTCAATTGGCAATAAATTAAAACTACAATAGAGAGATTAATTAATCTAAAATTATATCATTAATAGTTACTTCCAATCTAATATATTTTAGCATGAAAATTTATTTTTTCTATATCCACTTTATATTTTAAAATTTTTGGTATAAAAGATAAAGTAAATAAAATAAAAAATAAATGCTCATATTAAAAATAACTATAATAAAAAAGAAATTCTAACACTATAAATAAGAAGATAAACCAAAATAGTTATATGAAAATATTCATTAGTTGAAGGGAATGGAAGGAGTAACTAAGGGGTGCACCCTAACACTTGGTTTGTTGAAAAGAATGAGAATAATAATGGGAATGATAATGAGTTATTTCATTATAATTGTGTTACTTGTTTGTGTTGGGAATAATAATAAAATAATAATGATTGTTCTAAATATGCAAAAGTTTCTACAACCTTGGTTTAATAATAAAATAAAATTTGTGAGTAATTACTTTCATATCTCTTTTTTATCGCACGAGCCATTAGGTCCTATATACTCTGGCTAGAGATCATTAAACACACACAACGCGTTAACTAAGCGTGGGACTAATCCTCCTGTGGGGCTCTAGTTAGAGATCATCGAGCACCTACAATGCGTTGACTAAGCGTGAGACTAATTCTCCTGGGCTACCAGCACTTGCCCCTAATATTGACTTCTAACGGCCATCACAAAATTGGCTGATCAAATACATCATGAGAATCGATGTCAGAACGTGTGAGTTGTGATTCCTCCATCTTGCCAGTGCCTCCAGCCCTGGGACATTACTTTCATATCTTCAAAATAGAAAATGAAGCTTGAAGTAACTCTTCAAGTAATAATATCTTCAACCAATCATTACATTTTATTTAATTCCTATTCATTTCCCCCTAAACTCCTCAACCAAGCACACCGTAAATTTCTCCCTCTAAGGCCAACCAAGTTATGCAACTACACGTAAGTGTTGAGCATTCGATGCATGCATGCATTACCTGCCAATGCTGCCATCTATCCTTATGCGTTGACCCAGAAGTAATCCCAACATTAGAGGGCTTTTTCAACTTCTTTTCTCAATATTTAAGCTGGGATTCTGGAGATTTAGTTAAATTCTTGTTCGTTGCGGGGCATGGTGGACTCACAAGTCTCAACTCTCTAGTGTCATTACCCTCACACTTCACTCTTGTCTTGCTAACCTATATACTACCTTTTCAAACACGAGCAGCTTCCTGCTAATGATGATGATATAATTGATGGTGCCGTAGATCATCAAGGACTCCCAGCAAAAAGATCCCACTCAGGAAAATGGAGAGATCTGCATAATTCATTGTATGGGAGTGGGACCTTAATGCTGTATTTTTTTAGGAAAAATTAATAGGAAATTTTACGGAAATTTAATAGAATCGATGGAATACTTGGGGATAATTCTTCCTCCAGCTTCAATTTACTCTTAAATACGTTGGAATTCCAACATTTTTTCCTGGTAATCGTTCCAAAAGTGTCACAATTTGAAAATTTGAGATTAACTAGGTATGATATTAACTCAAAGATTGGATAAGGCCCAAAAAAACCAAATTCTCATACCGAAAGTAAAAACAAAAACAAAAAACAAAAAGTGGTGTACTGGTAACGTCATAATTGTCTGGAAAGAAACAAACCGCCAATCGTCCCCACTCACAACACCAACACCACACCAGTGTCAACATCATAATTCATCTGAACCGTGATCATCCTCATCCTCCTCCGCCGCCTCCTCCGTAGCATAGGGACTTGAGAGACATGGCTGTCTCTGATGCCACGGGCTCAAACATTTCCGAGGTCGAAACTCCGCTTCTAGATTATGACGACGTCGTTGAGGGTAACGTGAACTACAAAGGCCGCCGCGTCAAGCGATCCAACTCCGGTCGTTGGAGATCCGCATTTTTCATTATAGGTATCAATTCTTTTTACTTTCGGAAGAAAAAGAGAAAGAAAAATTAGTTGCCGAATTACAATTTAATTTTTTTTAAAATAAAAAGGAGTGGAGATGGCGGAGAGATTTGCGTATTATGGAATAAGTTCGAATTTGATTACTTTCTTGACGGGCACGCTTGGCCAATCCACCGCCGTGGCAGCCGAGAATGTGAATGCTTGGTCCGGTGCGGCGTCGCTTCTGCCATTGTTGGGGGCTTTTGTGGCCGACTCGTATCTGGGCCGTTACCGCACCATTATAATCGCTTCCGTGCTGTATATCCTGGTTAGCTTATTTGTTTGGTAGCTGTATTTTTGGCTTATTTCGCTTATTGCTTGGTATTGGGACTTTGATTTATTTGTATAATTGTATTCTTGTGCTCGTACTGGTTGATTTTGCTGTTTATTTTTGGGCCTGGATTGAAAAATTTTGTGGTTGATTTAATAGAGTTTTTTTGCTGAAAAATTTATGCTGCACTAAATGGAGGAGTTTTTGAGAGTTTTTAAGGGAATAATATACTCTTTCGAGTACATTTTTAATTTAGTACAACATTTTCTAAGTTACAAATTACAGCATATCTAATACACAATTAAATGTATAATTTTACATATTTATGTTTATTTTTTATTTTGAGTTATACATTACTATTATTATTAGTAAGAAAAATACAAGAATTTCACATCAAGAATGAACTACGTTTTTGTTAGGATAAATGTTTTTTTTTAAGCTGATGGACATAGTAATAGATTTTTGTTTATCTATTAGTTATAAATTCAAGGGTTATAATGGAACCTTATGTTGGAAGCCACTTAATTTTAAAAAAAAATACAGCATTAAAATCACCTATAACTCAAATTTAAAAAGTAATGATAAAAATATAAAATTATGCATTTAATTGTGCGTTAAATGTGTTAAGTTAAAAAAGTTGTACCAGATCAACTGAGAGGCTATTATATAATGTATTATTAATAATTAATAATTAATTATATTTAATTGTATTTAATTTGTGTTTGTGTAATAGAAATATGTTTTAATTCTTAACCAAAAGATAACAAAATGTTTTTTAGATTTTTTATTCAGTCGATAGGAATGACAGTTATGATTTTAGCCGATTCATATTTTCTTTGATAATATGACGTTCACATTTCAGTTACTGTGAATCACAGGGACTTGGCTTCTTGACCATTTCAGCTGTCCTTCCCTCTTTCAAGTCCTCTGACTGTCAAAATGCTGCCGATGTTGCAGTGTGTTCTCCTCCCAAGCTCCAAATTGTCTTATTCTTTTTTTCATTGTATCTAGTCGCTGTGGCCCAAGGAGGGCATAAGCCTTGTGTTCAAGCTTTTGGAGCTGACCAATTTGATGGACAAGATCCTGAGGAATGTAAAGCAAAAAGCTCATTTTTCAACTGGTGGTACTTTGGTATGTCCAGTGCTATCATGATAACATTGTTGGTTTTGAACTATATTCAAGATAACGTTAGTTGGGCTCTTGGATTCGGAATTCCCTGTGTAGTCATGGGCTTTGCACTAATCCTATTCTTGCTTGGAACTATGACATACCGATTTCGCATTAACATTGATGAGACTAGTCCCTTTGTTAGAATTGGTCAGGTATTTGTCAAAGCGGGAAGGAATTGGAGGACCACTTCTTCGGCAATTTCTTTGGAAGAGGAGTCTCAGGGATTTTTGCCTTACCAGGGTTCTCAACAGTTCAAGTGAGCTACGATCTTGTTAAGTACAATATTACAAGTTCTGTCTTCTTCTTATGTGAGACACTGACTGCTTAACTCATTGCTCATCAAATTTGTGTGATTTGTTTCTGACCAAAAGTTTTGTCTTCATTGCATGTTGGCCTTGAAGAATTGGTACTTTGGCAGTTAGAATCTGCACAAGATAGCGGTTTGACTTTGCAATTGAATGGCAATTTGTTTGTGATATTCTAAATTTTCAAGATAAATTTGAATGCTGCGATATTGTGTTTAGGACCTTTTCCTCATTGTTTCTCATCTGCCTTTTGAGAGAATAGATTATTTTTATGATCAAAGGCCTCTAACCAAACTCATTTTACCCGAACCTTTTTATTTTTGGGGTATATGTTAGGTTTCTGAACAAAGCATTGCTAGCACGAGATGATTCAAGGGAAGATGGGAAGGTTTGTAGCGTCAGCGAAGTTGAAGAGGCGAAGGCAGTTCTCCGGCTATTTCCAGTATGGGCCACATGTCTGGTTTATGCAATTGTCTTTACACAGCCACCTACCTTTTTTACAAAGCAAGGAGTAACAATGGACAGATCTATCAGTCCAAGCTTTGAAGTACCAGCTGCTTCTTTGCAATGTTTTGTCAGTATTTCCATAGTTGTCTTTATACCCATCTATGACCGTGTTTTGGTTCCCATAGCAAGAGCTAAAACTGGAAAATCATCAGGTTTAACAACTTTGCAACGCATTGGAACTGGAATAGTTCTATCGTGTGTTTCCATGGTTATAGCTGCTCTAGTTGAGATGAAGCGACTTGAAACGGCTGAAGCTCATGGGTTGGTTGATAAGCCAAAGACAACAGTTCCAATGAGTGTGGCATGGCTGATACCTCAGTATGTGTTGTTTGGAGTTTCTGAATCACTTACAATGGTGGGTTTGCAAGAGTTTTTCTATGATCAAGTGCCTGGTGAATTAAAAAGTATAGGTCTTTCTCTATACCTCAGTATTTTTGGAATTGGAAGCTTCTTAAGCAGCTTTCTAATCTCTGTTATTGAGAAAGCCACAGGTGTCGATGGACACGATAGCTGGTTTGCAAACAATTTGAACAAGGCTCACCTTGATTACTTTTACTGGCTACTTGCTGGACTGAGTGCAGTGGGATTAACTGTTTATTTGCATTTCGCGAAGTCTTATATTTATAACCGAGGAAGTAATATATGAAGTCACCAGGAACTGCATCTCCCGAGCTAATTTGATCTCTGGAAAGTGAGATTGCATAGGATGTATATCTTGTCCTAAAAAATCAGTAAATCCATTGGGTTAGAAGTTAGATGTTAAATTCTTCATCCATTTTCCATTGTTCTGAGCAACCTATTCTTGGTTGTAGCTGGCAGCAGAACCCATAAGGGCCAGGCACGCATTCAATGCGCTCAAACAAGCGTTCGAAATGCAGAAGCTGTTTGTGTTCTGGGCAGCCGAAGAAAGTGGTCACGAGGCATTGTAATGAAGTGTTTGTTATTTATTAAAACTGACTGATGTTGTGTAAACTCGTAGCAGCTTGTTTGTGAACATGGTTTCGAAATACTGAACTTAATGTTTGTTGGAAGGGAGAATTTTTCATTGTAAGTCGCAACATTCTTGAACTTTTTGGTGTTGAAAGTTCTGTAACGTAAAATTGACATGGGATAGGAGACCATACTATGAATTTCACTTTCTTCGATGGTATAATTCAAGTGTATTGAAAAATAAATTTCTTCTCTCTGAATTTATATCTCTATTCAACTCCTGACTGCAAATGTAAGTGCACATTCTCTGGAAAACTTGCACCCTTTGCATCCATCTTTCTCCAAATCCTCCTTCAAATTATCTAATATTCATCTTTTGACTTTTTTATATCTTGCTCTGTGAACCAAAAAATAATCCTCTATTTCAAAATAAGAGTAATAATTTTCTTTTTTTAAATTGCAATGTATAATGTATAATGTATAATACGTTCCTACACTAATGTGTTATACCCATTTTCTAATGTAAATGAGGAAAAGCTTACGGCGTGTAGGAAACAAAAGTTTCTAAATTTACATAGATAATAGAATATCGTATAAGTTATCATAATTGCATGTTTATCATTTAAATTTTCAACAATTATTCTAATAATTATATATTCAATTTGACTATAGAGCATGTTTCTTTGAGTAATAGCAATAAAATTTCTCAATATCATGCTAAAAATAATTAGAATTTTTTATTTTTTATTTTTATCCTTATTTTGAATAATATATAATAATTATTACTAATAATATTATGGAAATTTCATTTAAAAGTGAATTTTTTTGAAAGAAAAAAAAATAAAAATGATACTTTTTAAAGAGAGAGTAATATATTTCACAATAATCGTTAAAATCTATGGGAAAAAAAGGATTTGTTTTGGGATATAATTTTCAATGAGGTACCCAATTTCCTTAGTTACGATCCTAATAAAATAGCTGAACTTTTCTCCTATTTAATTCCAACCGAGTTGTACACAGGTTGCACTGTACAAGTGTTGAGCATCTGATGCATGCATGCGCTACCCATCTACACGTATGCATTGACCGACAAGTAATGCCAACACTGGTGGGCTTTTTCAACTCCTTTTTCAATATTTAAGCTGGGATTCTGGGGATTTAGTTAAATTCTTGTTCGGTGCGTGGCATGGTGGACTCTCCAACTTCCCAGTGTCCTTACCCTGATACTCATTCTTGTCTGTGCTGACATATATAGTACTTTTTCAAGCATGGCTATGGTTCCCAATGAGGAACTTTCTGCTAATGATAATGATATAATTGATGGTGTTGTAGACCATCAAGGACTCCCAGCAAAAAGATCCCACTCAGGAAAATGGAGATCTGCATATTTCATTATAGGTGACTTTGATGCTGTATTATTTTAAGGCGGGGATTGGGAGGGGTTTCTGTTCACTGACCTGGCCCTTAGGAGAGCCAATTGTATTATCATTCCGCAATTCACTCTTCACTAATTAATGAAGCAACATGTGATTCAATAAACCTTTTTTACCTAATCAGAAAAGAGTGAGAGGAAAAGAAATGCTTTTGTCCTTTGGTTGATCACAATGGTGGATTGTTTTGGAACAACTGAACAGCTTTAAATAGTCATTCCACCTGTAAATTTGTTAATTTTGGCCATGCAATTATTGAATTTAATGTGGAAAGGAGTTTTGTTGTCTCAGTTTGTTCTGATGCAGTCATGTGATTTTGTAAATACTAGAAAAAAATTCCTATGATTTCTGTTTACATTAATCTTGTAAGGATTGAATGATAACCTTGAAAATGTATGGGATAAATGGCAGGTGTTGGAGTGGCAGAGAGGTTTGCATATTATGGGGTAGGATCCAATCTCATAATTTACCTTACTGGTCATCTTGGGCAGACAACTGCCACTGCTGCTGCAAATGTTAATATGTGGACAGGAGCTGGGGCAATGCTGCCCCTTCTGGGAGCGTTCGTGGCTGATTCATGTCTGGGCAGGTATCGGACCATTGTGGTTGCATCGCTGCTCTACATACTGGTTTGTTCCTTAGCTCCAGTCTAGATAGTTGAATTTGAGAATTCATTTAACCATTGTTTTTGTCTTTGGATGGCTTAATTTGAAGTCAAATTGTACTGAATTCGATCTGAGGTGTATTTTAGAAAGAATCATTATAGTTCCTCTATTAATGTTTATGCAATTCGTTCTGAGATGTGAGTGCATTTTGATGCTAAAATGCAGAGTTGTTCTAGTAAATAGGCAGTCTTCCAGAATCTTGCGTTCTAATTTCATTGCTTGAAATTCTGAAAAACGCAAAAAAGTATCGAATACATATTTCCAAGACAACTACTTTCCTCCTAGCAATACGACATTTTTCGTCCCCTCCTACTTTTGCAATTTCCTTAAGAATATACAGCATCTAGCTCATTGGTACTGTCATTCTTTCCTTCTCATTGAATTCCAAAATTGACTTAGCTCAATACCTGATATTTTAAGCTGTAGTCCCAAAATGAGAGGAATGATTTTTGTGCGTGGCATTTTTGCAAGCATTTTCCAGTGACAAACATTTCGTAGTCAAGAAGTGATTTTGGCCCTAGAATTTTGATTCCAATACAGGCTTGTTTATATAGTTAAATATGGATCAACTGGCAAAAACCGGAAGCAATAGACATATTACTATGTTCATTAATTATCTGGCCAGCTACCGGGAATCGTAAAGTACTAGAGGATCCCCAATCAAGGCATGACCCTCATCCCTTTTGAGAGGGTCTTATCCTCTGCCGTGGTGATTATATGACAACGATGAATACAAAACATGATCTAGTAGATTTAAAAGTATATATTCTGATTGATATGCAACGAAGTAAGCTGATTTAAGAGAGATTAATTGCAGGCACTCGGCTTATTAACCATATCTGCCATGCTCAACTGCCAGAGCAATATCAGGATCACATCGTGTTCACCTAGCCAATTCCAATTTATCTTGTTCTTCTTCTCACTGTATTTAATGGCACTTAGCCAAGGGGCACACAAACCTTGCATTGTGGCATTTGGTGCTGATCAATTTGACGGACAAGATCCAGAAGAACGCAGATGTAAAAGTTCATTCTTCAATTGGTGGAATTTTGGTTTATGTGCAGGTCCTTTGATTGGCCTACTTGTCTTAAACTACATTCAAGAAAACCTTAGCTGGGGTCTTGGATTTGGGATACCATGCATCTCCTTGGCACTTGCTCTCATCACATTCTTGCTTGGAACCAAGACATATCGCTATACAGTTAAAACTGAACATAAGGGTGCAGTTACTAGGATCGCGCCTGCATTTGCTAAAGGCGCTAAAGATGGGCAATCTTCTCCTTCAGCGAGGTCTGATGAAGGAGTACAAGTCAAAATCCATCCTGTCAGATCTAAACAAATTGAGTAAGATATTTCTTCCGACATTTTAAGATTTTCAATTTTTTTCAATATTTTCTCTGAACTCGTGTTGAGCTAAAACAGGGAGAGAAACTCGAAGCAGTGATACCAATTGGGAAATTATGGAAATGGTTTTTTCTTGTATTTGCAATTTTTGTAATCCTTGTTGCGAGTATAAAAGTAACTCTCTTAGTAAGTACCAAGCTGTGGTTTCTTATCTTATGCCGTTGCAGCAATATTTATCATAACCTTTCTGAAAGTTCATTTAGGATCATGAACATGTTGTTCCTAAATTAGGAAGGTAAATCAGCTATTGATCAAGTGCTTCTGGAATGAAACAGGTTTCTAAATGAAGCATTGCTTGAAGCAAATGATCAAGAGAAATACGAGGAACCAAGTGATGATTGTGGATCTGAAGAGTGGAAGGCCCTTAGAGGTTTGGTCCCCATATGGGCTACATCTTTGGCATATGCTATTGTGTTCGCACAAGTATCCACTTTGTTCACTGAACAAGGAATTACAGTGGACAGATCAATAGGCTCAAGATTTAAGTTACCAGCTGCTTCACTTCAGTATTTAACAGGCATTTCCGCTATCCTTTGCATCCCTATTTACGACCGCATTTTTGTCCCTCTTGCAAGAGCTCTTACTGGCAGACCATCAGGGATAACAAAGCTGCAAAGAATAGGAATAGGAATGGTTCTCTGTATTGCCTCAATGACCACTGCTGCTGTTGTTGAAAGAAATAGACTTCAGATTGCCCGACTTCAAGGGCTGGTTGGTTCGCCGAAAGCAGTGGTTCCCATAAGTTTTTGGTGGTTGGTGCCTCAATATGTTCTTTTCGGAGTAGCTGATGTTTTCACCGTGATAGGCTTGCAGGAGCTTTTCTATGACCAAATGCCATCTGAGCTGAAAAGTGTAGGTCTGTCTTTGTTTCTGAGTATTTTCGGCATAGGTTCCTTTCTAAGCAGCTTTCTCATCTCTGCAATCCAGAGATTCACAAGCACGCATGGCGTTGGTGGTTGGTTTTCTAGTAACTTGAATCAGGCACATCTTGATTACTTTTACTGGTTACTTGCCGGACTTGGTACAGTGGAGTTCTTGGCTTTCTTGTATTGTGCAAAATTCTGTGAGTCTCGCAATGGTGGCGGTCGCATTGTTACACGTTAAAGTCAGGGATCATAGTTAAGATGATTATAGATGGAGGATTGCGGCCAAGCTATGCGTGTATATGGTAGGAATTTGATTTTCGGATTTTCTAACCATATGATTGACAATTGTTACTTGGTTATAAATACTATGTTTTAGGAAAAAATATTCCTCTACCATGTGTTATGGTGTAGAAATAATTTAAAAAAAACAGTTTATAATATAAGTAGCAATTTATCTATGTATAGGGGCAAAAAATAAATTCCAAATATTGGGGTAAAATTTATGTGATTTATTTATTGTACTGAGTATGAAATTTTTTTTACTGTTTTAAAAATAAGGATACACATTTTTTCAATTTAAAAATATATGTTTGATTTTGGCTAGCTGAGAATACAAATGCAATGGATGTTTTGAGATTTTAGTTGTTGGTTCCTCTATATATGTTATTTGGATTTGTTAGTGCGTTTAATGAGGTTGGAATGCTTGTTGGTTGCCTGCTAAAATGGCAAAATTTTACTACTCTCTCTGTCTGAAAGAGTTTATTGTTAATTTTTTTTCCATTTTTTTAAAAAAGTTCTCTTTTAACTAAATTTTCATATTATTTGTCCTAATAATTATTATATATATATAGTTCACATTTAAAAGATAAAAGAAATTGTGTAATGATGTATTATAGCTACAAAAATTATACTTTATCTAAAATAATTTTTTTCCTCTTTTTAAGACAGAAAGAGCATTATGAAATTATGCTTGTTTTTTGCATTGGTGAACATGAGTTTTGGTAAAAGAAATAATAATTACTCCTTTTGTTCCCTAAAAGAAGGAGTTCAATTTTAATTTAGTATAATTTTTTTAAATTGTAAAATATAACACATTTAATGTATAATTAAATATATAATTTTATATTTATTTTTTTAGTTTTATTCGTATATAATCATTATTGATAAGAGTAATATAAAAATTTAAAAACAAAAATTAAATTTTTTTTTTTAAAACAGAGATAGTATAATATATTTTAAATACTTTTTAAGTTTAATTATTTTATTCATTTATTTTATTAAAAAAATAGAGCATAGGCGGCTTTTCTAATTTTAGTCAAGTCGCTATCTACACCCATTAAAAGTAATTTGAACGTTATAGGTAAAGCATTTATTTGTGTTATAAAAAATAAATTAATTAATAAAAGAAGCAATAAAAAGTTATTAAGAATAATGAAACATTAACATCCACTTGGTTTGCGAATTGGGATGGATAATATTTGATTTTATAATTAGCCACGTCTTCGTACAATTAAAAAAAAAAGTTCAATTTTTAGCGTGTAAAAAAACTTAAAAAGGAAAGAAAGGAAAAATAAGTGGTGCCATGAAAGTGCGGGCCTACTAAATTTAGAACATTATATTAATGCCTACATATATATATTTTAAAGAAATTTTAAGCTTTGTTCTCATTTATTTTAGGATTTGTTCCAGTTAATTTGTCAAATCACTCTGTCTCATAGTTTATAGGATCCAAATGATTTAAAGTAGCAAAATGGAATTAATAGAATTGAATAGTAAAATCGTAAGATTTTTTTTAAAAAAAAGAAAAATATAATTTATAAATTATTTTTTAAAAAATTATTATTAATCAATATATGAATAAATTTGTAAAAAATTTATATATAATTTATAATTAAATGATCTTTTTTTAATTTTTATTTCTTATAATATTGTATATACTTTTTAAAAATATTTCAGATGAAAGATATTTATGTTTAATTTATTTATTTATTGTTAAAAATTAATAAAAGTATGACTAAACTATTTAAATTATTTATATAATAATAAATTTTAATTTTACTGAAATATATAAAAAAAGATTTTAATAAATTTAATTATATTTTATTTAAATAATAAAATAGAATTGTAATTATGATCAGAATTATTTTAATACATTTAAATCTTAAAATTATAGAATCAATAGCATTGAATCATGATCATGAAAAACTATTCTCTGTCTCCCAACTGACCATCCAGCCGTTCGCAAAGGGCAAGGATATTGAGAGCTGACTGGGGAGGCGTTCACGGGCGGACAACGGAGGAAGTATTTCCGCCACGGCGGCCGTCGATAAGAGCATGAGTCAGATTGAGGAGTTCTAAAAATAAATGATTTTGGATTTCTAAAAAGGAATGATTTTGGATAAGAACATTATATCAATATAATATTTTATTTAAGGAGAGGTAGAGTTATAATCAATTAATTATATGTAATTTTAAAAATATTTTCATACCTTTAAAAAGAATTTAATAAATTATACACTCTTATTAAGAATTTAAAATCGCATTACATCTATAAAAGGAGTTTTTCTTTTTGTTTTTTGGTTCTATAATACTTAATGATGTGTGTTCTATGCTATGTTATAAAAATAAATAATTGATTAGGTGATTTTGCTTGGTGGCTAAAATAACATATAATTGTCATTTTTTAATGGCCTCATAATAAATGCATTTTAAATTTCGAGACTCAAATACATGTCACATTAATAATGAAACAAAGTCATCGAGCCGAAGTCCTTGTGCAAATCATTTTTCGCATTTTAAATATGTATATACCTTAAAGGAATTGTAGAATTTCGAGTGGAAAAATTATATACACGCAACATAATGCTATCAGCAATTGCACAACATAAACTTGCATGCTTACTATAACTGGAAAATTATGGTTTCTTCTATGATTGATTATTCCCGAAGAGTAATGTTATATAAAAAGAAAAGAGTAATGATATTCACAATATAAGTTTGAAATGAATTTTTATATTAATTGACGTGATATTCATATGACAAAATGATACTAAATGATTATAATAATTATTGTTTAATGACTCTTACTATGTAAAGACTTCATCAATCATTGAATTTTTCATTATGTATATCATCAATTAAAAAAAATTAGTAAATTTTTTTCAATGATTAAAACTAGATTTATATGACATAAATTACTAAATAACCTTATTGACTAATTCTTTTGATATCTTGACATATGAATAACAAATTAACACCTGAATTTTTTACCATATATCTATATATATATATATATATCTCCTGGCTGCGCGAGATGCGGCTTTGGCCCTGTAATGTCGTGGTTTCATATTGAAGATTTGTTATTTATGTGAATATTGCATATAACGAGAATTTCATTTATTAGGATTATTTTGATAAACTTCTTATTAAGCATTTAATAATATAGAGATATTTAAAATTTCTTTTTAACTTCCATCTTAAGTTCATTAATCCTAACTATATATGAATATTTCTAACAAAAATATTTTTTTTTATGATAAATTCAAAAGTTTCTCTAAAATAAATAAACCTAAAACCATCAAAATTATAAAAAAAAAAATTCCAAAATATGGGAAGCAAGTCGGGTTCATAAGTTTAAGTCAATCAATCAAAAGAGATAAAATTGCATTAGAAGGACAAATTAATTTGGGGAAGCAAAGCAGTAGAGTGAACGATACTAAAGCTGGATTTTATACTCTAATGATTGCAAGACCATTTGGGCAGGAAGAAGTGCCAGTGCATGCTTTTTCGCACACATGACAACAATTTTGCTGGGAAGAACCGGGTAACCATTTATAATTACCTTTTGATAGTTTTCAACTGGGATAGGATTGGATTCGTAAACTGGAGTTTTGGCTACACTGAATTTACTTTCAGTGGTTTTGGGGAGTCATTACTGTTGTCTCATATGTTGTTAACTGTTGTGCAGACCATCTATTTGGAGGAGATTAAAGAAACAACAGCAAATATGTGATGCTTTCAACTTTTGTAGAGAGTTGTATACTGATTTGTTTCCTCTCTGTAAATCTGTTCAAATCTTGAACGACAGTATTGTAATGCGTTGATGTACGTAGATGAGGCAGCAAGTCTTTCCACGTTCGAAAGTGTATCAGGCTGTTGTTCTCAAAGGGGTTTTCCCTTTATAATATGGTAAGATATATCATTATTTTAAAATGCCTCTTCTTTGGATTAGGAAACTAAGATACAACCCCTATGGGCATAGGCGAGTTAGTAAGTTTTGGGTGACGTGAGGAGAAATTCTTTGGCAATGCAGGTTCAAATCTCGAGTGGGGTAGATTTTTCTGCTGAAATGTTGTGGGATTTGAGTTTAGCCTGGTTGGCTCTCTCCCTCATGCCTATGCCAACTCGTGCACATCCCTCGACTTACATTTGCCTAGCTAAAGGGCCTCTAGTACAAGATTTGCCTGGCTAAGGAGCCTCTAGTACAAGTGGAGGAGATCCCTCGACTTACATTCACCTGGTTAAGGGGTCTCTAGTACAAGTGGAGTTTCGCCTTCGCAAGGGAGACTTTCTCTTAAAAACAAAGGAAACTAAGATACATTCAAGAAAAAAGACAAAATTTAAGCTGCTTATTAATCGTGATCTACTTGAACTCCTTTTACAAGTATGGGATAATATACTTTTTCGTTTTCTTTTTCTTTTTAACAAATGAAGTTTTTTTTGAATAATAACAAATGAAGTTGATTCATAGCAATGTTGATAATATAATGAGATATTTGCAGAAATGTACTCGATTCTTAGGGGGTTTCAAAATCAATGATCCGATCCAAACCTTATCCGATCCGAAAATTTTGGATTGGATCGGATTTTGATCTGAATTGATTTATTCACTTTTTTTGTTTTGTTTTTGCTATTGCTTTATTTTCATATATAATGTTAGGTGATTTAATTTAGATTTAAAATTAATAGTTTCATGTTAAAAAATTATCTATTTTGATATAAAGATAATAAATAATTTTCATTTAAATATTATAATTTTTGTATTTTTCATGTAAATTAATTTATGTATTTTCATATAAATATTTTAATTTATTTTATCACAAATTGACTAATTTTAATTTAAAAAATTATTTAAATTATCAAAAAATACTAATTTATAGTTGATAACTAATATTAATTATTTTTAAAAAATAATATTTTTTTTTTATTTTGATCAAAATGGATCCGATCGATCTGTCGTTCCGATTCGAAATGAATAGGATTGTTAAAAATGATTCACGAATTTGGTCGATCCGACGATCCGATATCAAATCAGATCAGACAAATAAAATTGGATCAATTTATTTTGTTTGATGTTCCTATCAGATCGGATCGGAGCAAAACATATGGCTTTTTCTTACCTCCTATCACACACCAGATCTCTATATCTGTCTCGGGACCTTCTGGATCCTCTACATCCTGATAGATTTCTATACCCTTTTTTCTTGTACTGCTAATGCTCCATTTGCAACTTTTTTTTGCTACTCTATTCTACAAGCTCGTCAATCGGTGGTAGGCAGAGCCAAGGTGATGGCTAGTGGGGTAAAGCGAGCAGATCCAACTCCAAGCAAACGATTTCCATAGATCTAATCGATGAACCATAGATCTGATCCGAAACGTCTAAGAAATATTTCTGAGTCAGTATATTTTTTACGTTTAAAGTCGGCTGTTTGCTCCTTGCGGACCCAAACTTTTTGTACTTGTGTCCTGTGCTTTTCCATTCTTGATCACATGAACTTCCATTGCCAAATCCTTCATATCCCGCTACTCTATTCTCATCCTTCTCATCCATTCCATCTACTTCGTTGTACTTCATTACGTTACCTACTTGTTCCTGCCAATTTTGATGTCCGGCACCAAATCCCCCATTTATGTGAATATCAAGGTTGATCCCATTAATCCCCCTCTAGTTGACAAAGCTAGTCTTTTTGTTAAGAGCATCTACAGCAGTCCCAACATCAGTCAACCTAAGACCACGCCACATCAGCGCTACATCAACTTTGAACAGTATTTACTATTCATACAACAATAATAAAAAAAATGCTCACGCTCGTGAACGGTTTTTACTATTCACGTAACAAATTTCTCTCTATTTTACCTTCTTTTACACCATTTATTTAATAGATTTAATACTTTTTATTTAAATTAGTAATTCTAAAATATTATATATTTTTCATTTATAAAATTCAATATATATTAATAATACAACTTATAATTTTAATTCGTTAATACAATTAATACTTAAACAATTAATGAAAAATAATTTTCAGCACATTAAAATTATATTGTAATAATACATTTAAAATATGAATTTAGCATTATTTATCAATTAATTACAAAAAAATTCTATGAAATTTAGACAAACCTGATTATTTTTTTAATTTTGCAATTGATTTGGCTACAAAATTATTTATATTGTTTAACTATGAATAGGTTTAATTTTTAATAATCACATTCAATAATTATATACAATGTTACATTTAAATTAATTGTTTCAAAATTTTTGTAATTATTAAATAAGTATAAATAATTTTACATAATATTAAAATTAAAATTTAATAATATTAATAGAAATATTAATAATTTTATATTAAAATTTATAATATATTAATAAGTATATTATAATTCAATATTATATTACATTTAAGAAAATCACATATTACACCAAAATTAGGCAAAGTACATGTTATTTTATAGAAAAAAATATTCCTACGTGTTGGTAATTTTTTTTAAAAAAAAGTTGTCAAATGGATGTTGTAACTTGCAAACTAGGGGGGTTTGCAACACCCTTTTGACATGGTGTACGCCCACGTCAGTTAGTTGGCAGATGCGCAGGCGCCTGTCAGCTGACTTTCTTTTTTTTTTAAAGGCCAATGGCCAAATGACGTCGTTTGGCCAAGGAAAAAAGAAAAAGAAAAAAAAACTAGTGAATAATCGTTTGCTGGTCAGACAATCGTTCGTTCCAAAAAAGTCTCCACATCAACAATTTTTGCTGATGTGAGGTAGTTGCAAGGAAGGCCAGCCCCAAAATGGGGCTGGTGTGTAGCCCTAAAGCCACCAAAGGTTTCCACAGTTATGTGGAGAAATATAGCCAAGCAAGTCTCTTCTAAAACCACCTCAGCCTTAAGATATTCTACCCGTTTAAATTCTCACCCTCCGATTGCTTACAGCTTTCTTGGGTTTTGCTCTGACTCAGTTTGTCCTGAGAAATTCAAGTATAGATCTTTTGACTTCAGTTCTTCCTCGGTTATTGGATTATGCGAACCGTGTTTTCGAATTGTTGGCCAATTGTCGACTAGGGATGAGTTCTTGGGCCAGTAGATCTGATCACTTTTCAAGAATGTCATCTATGTCTGCTATAACTTTAGTTGGTATGGCAATGATAGATCTGCGTTGAAACTCTAATGGAAGGCCATTTTTCAAACTAAAGATTGAAGTTATCAACTGGGTAAAAAAAAAAAAAAACAATCAAACGGATTGAGTTCGATTTGATTCGAAATTTGATCTGAATCAAAATTTATTTTGATTTGTTTCTGATTCGAAATTTTATAAGCGAAACGAATTGGCAGGTCAGCTACTTTGAACAGTCCTAGAATTGAACACCCTTGATTCTGGGCCCTCAATTATTGCCGGATTTACGACCTTTGGCGTATGTCTATTTCGTTGTCACATGTGCAAAGCCACTAGCCGAATATGGTAAAGCCTGCTCAATTAAATCCTATCCTTATTGGAATCTGGCTGATACGGTTTTGGGCTGTAGTACGTCATACTTACGTACGCACCGCATTTTACAATATATTTTTATAATTTTTAATATTTTTGAGATAATTTCTATTTTTGAACTTTTATTTTGAAAATTGCAAAGAATATATTCACTTGTTTTAAAAAGGAATTCATTTTTATTTTTTATTAATTATTTGGTATAATACATTTAATGTATTACTAAATATATAATTTTATATTTTTATTTTCATGTTTTAATTGTGATCATATGTAATTATTATTAGTATGAATATTTTAAAATTTTGATTCAAGAGTGAACTATTTATTGAGACAATTTTTTTTTTGAAAGTAAACTCTTTTAAAATGTAATCTATATACACCTTCAATTTGTTTCATTTTTTTGGAATGTAAAAGGCAATCCTATCAAAATGCATTTCTGAAAACATATTTTAAATGTGTTTTGAAATGTTATTTGGAATGATAGTGTAAAATGTATTTTAAATTAAAATATTGTATAAATTACAAATATGAAAATGTGATTTGAACTAAAATGTTGTATAAATTGTATCGATTAAAATGTATTTTTAACTAAATTGCGGTGGGGTGATAATTAAAACATTAAAATTTTGGTTTTTCCTTTCAAGGTTTCATTTTTTTATAAATAGACAATTTGAGGGAGGGGAGAAGGAGGCATTGCCTGATACTGGGCAACTTCGGCAGGTACAAGAGTCATCGGAAAAGACCGAACAAAAAGCGGAGGTGACTGGACAATTGGTACAAGATATTGAACAGGCCTGGATAGAGGAGAGCGAACAACTTTCTTCATCTCCAATGCAACTCCTACCAGAACAAAATCACGAACAACAGCTTCCCTCATCTCCAGTGCTCGACTTAACTCTTGAGAATATTCCTGAGGTAACCTCTTCTCCTCTTACTTGTGTCTTTGATGAGCTTAATACTTGTGTGGGATATAAACTATCTGCTAGGCATAATTGAGGCAAGCCCCTGAATAGATATACACCGGATGCTGAAGAAAAGAGATCAATGTATCATATTGTAAATTATGTGTCAACCAAAAGATTGTCAGATCCACTAAGAGCATTTGTGTCAAATATATCTACAATCCGTATTTCAGAAAGAGTACATAATGCTCTAAAAGATCCCAAGTGGATTCAAGCAATGGAAGACGAGATGGCTGCATTGGAAACAAGCAAGACTTGGAAGCTAGTCAAGTTACATGAGGGGAGAAAATTGTGGGTTGTAAGTGGGTTTTTTCCGTTAAATACAAAGTAGATGGATCCATAGAAAGGTACAATGCGAGACTAGTAGCAAAACGGTATACGCAGACCTATGGATTAACTACCAGGAGACGTTTGCTCCTGTTACTAAACTTAATACTATTTGGGTCCTGTTGTCTCTTGCAGCTAATCTAGACTGGCCACTACATCAGTTTGATGTGAATAATGTATTTCTTCAGGATGATCTTGAATAAGAGATTTATATGGATATTCTATCCGGGTACAATTTACCCTTACATCCTGAGAAGGTGTGCAAGTTAGATAGATCATTGTATGGTTTGAAACAGTCCTCACGAGCCTGGTTTGGCCGATTCACTTTGGTGATAAAGAGATATGGGTATTCCCAGAGTGACTCAGACCACACGTTGTTCCTGAAACGACAACAAGGAAAGGTAACTGTGTTAATTATCTATGTTGATAATATGATTATCACCAGAGATGATGGGACAGAAATTTCTAAGCTCCAAAAGAAATTATCTGAGGAGTTTGATATGAAAAATCTTGGGGGCTGAAGTACTTCTTAGGTATCAAGGTAGTAAGATCGACAGATGGAATATTTCTCTCACAAAGAAAGTATGTGCTAGACTTGTTGGCAGAAATGGGAATGTTGGACTGCAAACCCGTGGACACACCAATTGTTCAAAACCATAGGCTTGGGAAATATCCAGATCAAGTACCTACAAACAAAGAATGATATCAAAGGTTAGCTGACAAACTAATTTATCTCTTGCATACTCGTATTGACATTGCATATGCAGTGAGCATTGTTGGCCACTTTATGCATGCCCCAAGTAAAGACCATATGGATACAGTATTGAGTATACTCCGTTACTTGAAAGCCTCACTAGGGTGAGGATTAAGGTTCTAAAAAAGGGGCCATCTTAAGATTGAAAGGTTTACTAATGCAGACTGGGTTGGGAGTGTTTATGACAGGAGATCAACGTTAGGATACTTCACCTTTGTAGGAGGAAACTTAGTTACTTAGAGGAGTAAGAAGCAGAAGGTGGTGGCATTGTCAAGTGCTGAGGCCAAATTTAGAGGGATGGTTAAAGGGCTGTATGAACTTCTGTGACTTAAAAAGCTAATGTCGGAAATTAGATTCACTCCCAAATGTCAGATGAAGTTGTTTTGTGATAATAACACAGCAATTGATGTCTCTCACAATCCAATTTAGCATGATTATACCAAACATGTTGAGGTGGACTGTCACTTCATCAAGCAAAACTTGGACACCAAAGTGATTCGGTTTCGATTTGTTCGATTTGAAAATCAATTGGCAGATATCCTAACAAAAGCTGTATCAAGCAAAGTTTTCTACAACTTACTTGACAAGTTGAGCATTTACAACCTTTATGCACCAACTTGAGGAGGAATGTGAGAATGAGCTATAAAATATGATAATTAGTTGTAATATACGTATATGAGTTGTAATTAGCTAAATTAGAATTTATGCATTATTAGGAGACTTTCTTTTTTCTTTATATATAGACATTTAGGTCATTGTAACAAAGATGAGGAAGTAAATATTTTTTATCTTTAGAAATTCTCTGATTTAACAAGTATGAAGAGGACTTTCCGACTCACTTATCAACCCATTTACCCAACATTGATTTGAGTGTCGAAGTGGTTTTCCAGGATCAAGAACCCAAACTCCACCTGACTTTTGTTCTTTGTTGTAGGCAATCCAGCCCTTAATTCGACAACGAGAGTCTGGCAGTTCGGGCCGCAGCCATCACTCCCTATTTGGTGTACTACTATAGCATATACAATTGCATGGGCTCAAGCATCCACAATATTTATCAAGCAAGCAAATACAGTGGACAAATCAATAGGCCAAACTTTCAAGATACCATCATCTTCACTTTGGACATTTATCCCATTCACAGCACTGTGCTTTACTCCCATATATGACAGTGTTTTCGTCCCAACTGCAAGAATGATGACAGGAAATCCCACAGGAAACACAGAGTTTCAGAGAATAAAAATCGATTTGACAATATCCATCTTTGACATGGTTATTGCAGCTCTAGTTGAAAAAAAAAAGGCTAGAAATTGCTCGTGATCATGGTCTAGTTGACATCCCAAATGCAATAGTTCCTTTGAGTTTTGGTGGCTGGTACCTCAAAATATATTACGCTCAATTGCATATGTGTTCACCCACATAGGGATGCAAAAGTTTTTCTACGATGGGGTACCCACATAATTAAGAACTATTAGACTCTCCCTTGCTTATGGTGCAATTGGGGCAGGGAACTTTTTGAGCAGTTTTCTGATTTATGCAATTGATAAATCTACAAGTCTAATTGAGAGAGATAGTGTGTTCTGTGATAATTTAAATCGAGCACATCTTGGTTACTTCTATTGGGTTCTTGCTGGACTTGGATTTCTTGGTTTAATTGGATTTGCCTCATTTGCAAAATCTTTCTCTTAGGAAAATGTTGTTGGAGAAAATCATCAAGTATACCATATACAGTCTTACATGCTTGAATGTAATTCGAATGTGATCTCTTGATCTATTGATATGCGACATATTATAGTAGTTTTGAATTTTAATAGATATTTAATAAAATAAACATGTTATGTTTTTAAAATTATAATAAAAATATTTTTTTTGAGCTCAAGTTTATTTTATTTTATAAAAATTATGATTTTTAAAGTATTTCTTGGTCTATAACTACTTTTGTTTTATTATTAAGTTTGGTTATTTACAAAGACTTTTGTAACAAGTCAATTTCATTCAAATTATCAGTAATGTTTTTGTAATAAAGTTTTTTTTTTTGGGACCCCGGGAGGGGGAAGGGGGTTAGATTATCTCTTCTATAAGTGCACACATAATGTCTTTCTAGTTTGTATGAAATTATTCGAAGATTAACACATGTTTCACTATTTCATGCACATATAGGGGCGCTTGGTATAAATGGTGGGTTTAGGAATGGAATGGATTTGTGGAATGGAAATGTTTGGAATAGAATGGAATGATAATAATTATGTTGTTTGGTATTATTTTGTAATGGAATGGAATAGATTTTATATTAAAATTATAATAAAAATAGTATTTTACATTATATGATATTTAACAAATTATATCTTGTTCAAAAAATAAAAATATTTTATAAATTAGTGAAATTTATTTTTTTAAAAAAAATTAAAAAAAAAAGTAAAATGGGGGTTGCAACCCCAAGATAAGTGTCGCCCACACTTTAAAATTGAAAACCCATCCCCAAAACAAACACCCAATCTTTGCCAAAACCAATCCAAACCTATCCCAACCCCTTGAAACAAACGGCTCAATAGTGTTTTTCTAGTTTGTATAAAACTATTCGAGTATTAATGACATGTTTTACTCTTTCATCATTTTCCTACGTGTTAGTAGATACTAGAGTGGGATTCACTCGATCATTGAGCGAGTAGTTGTAAATTATCCATCAACGAAGTTAAAGATATTTATTAGAATTGTATTGATGATAGATATGTGTTAGGGGTTCTGCTCTTAAATAACTTATTAATCGTACATTTCCACAGCAATAATTTGTTAAATTTCAAATCTACAAGATTGATTCAAGACAAAGCAATGAATGGATTGTAGCGATAATATTTTTTAGGACATGGAAGAAAAGATTACCTACAATAGAATTTCTTTTCTCTGGAACTTGGTGGCGAGTGTTGTTGTTGTTTTTTTTTTGGAGTGAAAAGTCTAATGTGGGACATATCATAGTAATTTTGGCCTTTAACAGGTTTTCAATAAAATAAACTTATTAGATTTTAAGATTGTAATAAAGATAAGTTTTTTGGACATTTAAGTTCATTGTATTTTAGAAACGTTATGATTTTTAGGATATTTCTTGATTTACAAGTAATTTCTTTTTATTACTAGGTTAGGTTACTTATATAAACTCTTGTAATGATTCAATTTTATTTAATTATCAATGCTATTTCTGGAATAATGGTTCATCTTGAGGTTGGATTACCTCTTCTATAAGTGCACTCATAGTATGTTTTTTACTATTTATAACACTATTCAAGTGTTAATAGTGTGTTTCAATCTTTGATATCTTTTACAGCGTCAGTAGAACCTTAGGTAATCTTGTTCGATGTATTTTTGATGATCAACCTGAGTAGTGAGATTATACTTTACTCCACACAGAGTTCAGTTTCAACAATATTGTTCATAGTTCTTTAGAAAAGTCTTTTTTCTCTGTTTTATACCAAAAGTCGCTTTAGCATGCTATGGATTTGATGAAGTTGCCTTAAGTTCCAGAGTATAGTTATGCAGCTAGAAATATGGTTAAAGATGAAGAGACAATTCAAGCTAAAGATCATCAGAAATTGCTAAAGAGTGATCAAACTTCAAGAGTGTAGTAGACAAACATTACATTGTAAATTTTTTTTTATTATTATTATTATTATTTTTTTTATAATTTAGTGACATGGTGATATTCTTCCTTCGGCATGAACAATTTTTGTGGGATATATAGTATCATAAGTTGTAGCAGAAAAAATATGGTATGTACAAAATCATGTGCAAGATCAACGACAATGTTAATGTGGTAGACTTCGCTAAACCAATGAGCATTTTTCGTGATTTTAATGTGGAAGATTTCTTGCATGATCACTCTTTTGAGTGTCCTTTATATTCCAATCACTTGAGGGTGAGTTCTTTTCAAGTGGAAAAGATTGATATAAAATGAATATTAGATGATTATTGAGTTGTGCAAGAAAAATCTAAAAAGGATAGTTTAAGAGTTATAACTTTCAGTTAATGACGTTAAAATAACTATTATTACATATTATTTCGAAAATGTCAACAAGATTTGTACCCCATTAACTAATTGATTTGGCTCAAAATTCATTTGTTTTGCCTACTGTGGGCGACCATTTAGTTCCCTACTTGGTTTTGAATTTCTTTTAATAATTTCTTTTTAAGTTTTGTTCTGAATGTGTTTAGTTTTTAAATATGCGAGTAACTTTTTATTTTTATCATTGTGATAATTACTTAACATTTTTTTCTTAACAAAATCTCTTTTAAATTTTATAAAATTTGTTTTTATGAAAATTGTGAATAAGAAAATTGTGACCTCTAAACTTTTGGATTGAAAGGAGAAAACATAGGCAGAGTTTGAAATTAGTATTTTGATCTTTGGTTTCAATTTTAAAGCAAATGTATTGATTTTTCGAACCTATGTGAGTAATTCATCATATACATTTCATCATGCACATTTTACAGCTCCTTTTTATTAAATTTTATATTTTAACGAGTAAATTAAAGATTTATATAAATAGTATTTTCAATTGTGTGTTCGTATTTTTTAAAATAATAATTATAAAATAAAAAATATATTAAAAAATATTCTTTAATACTATATCCAAATGCGCTCTAAGTTCAGGATCAACATGCAGTGTCCCAAAGAAAGTCCATTGAACA
Source organism: Gynochthodes officinalis (assembly GCA_020080225.1). Lineage (NCBI taxonomy): Eukaryota > Viridiplantae > Streptophyta > Magnoliopsida > Gentianales > Rubiaceae > Gynochthodes > Gynochthodes officinalis. The sequence continues at coordinate 17,091,447 of CM034620.1, forward strand.
ATGTGCATGTTTATATATCCAAAGCGAGTTCAAAATATAGCTCAGTGTGCAACAACTGGCACCCTTTGGGAATTGCAACATCATAATTACAAACTTATTTATATCAAAAAACACCCAAACAGGAATGAAGAAACACTACTAGATCTAAGATCAACTTCATAAACTAGAAGGCACGATTTGGCTCAAAAATATTTAAGCCAATAGAGAGAGAGAATTATAAATCTAATTCCCAACAGCCTGAGTCAAGAGCACTGAGAAAGAAGTTTAACCATTTCAGGGCGAGGCCCAAACTTTGCTGTCAAAGGTGTGGCTCTTGGCACATTGAGCCCTGGACCTTCACTCATATCCAGCAAATCTTCACCAACTCTCGCCCACTCAAAGCTCTGAATGAGCGAACCCAATGCCAGACCAATAACACGTCTAGCAGAACTCTCACCAGGACATCCCCTTCTGCCATAGCCAAATGGCATATAGTCAAATCCAATTGCTTCCTTCTCCACATTCAAAAACCTTTCGGGCTTAAATTTCGTGGGTTCTTCCCAAAACTTGGGATTATTTTGCATGGCTCGCAAGTTCACAAATAGTATTGTACCAGGGGGAATGCGATAGCCTCCAACAGTGCACTCCTCGGATGCTTCGTGGTGGCCAATCAGAGCCGAGGCTGGGTACAAACGAAGTGTTTCATTAATGATTGCTTGAAGATAGGGTAGGTGGTTGAGGTCCGAGTCATCAATTAACCTTTTTGATTTGCCTGTGTGGTTCTCGATCTCGTGATGGGCTTTCTTTAATGCATTTGGATTGTTGAGCAGAAGTGAAAGTGCCCATTCCATTGTTAAAGCTGTTGTTTCAGTTCCACCCACTAACATCACCTACAAATGCAATCGTTCAAACTAGTCGTTATCTCGTGCGTTCATTTAAGAGGATTACAGATAGTTCAAAGGGCCAGAACATTATTGCCCCTCCTTGGACCCATGTTTTGATTTGATGTCTGATTTTTTTTTTTTAAAAAAAACATTAATTAAAATTTCCAATTATAATATGGTTTAATTTTAGAGGGAATCAATAAAATAATTTTTTACATATTTGAAAATTTTTTAGATTGATTTACGTTTTTCTCTTTTTTTGGGTATGAATTTTGATTTTTGAGATGCCCTTTACAAATTTTTCCCTTGATAATAAATAAGATACAAGCTCTCACATGTATGCGTCCAGACTTTTTAGTTTCATTTTTTTTTGTTTTAATTTAATCATCAACATTTAATTTAGTTTGGGACTTGGGAGTGAATAAATAACCATATAACACATGAGAGGTCCCCAACTCAATAAATGAATTTTAAAAATTTACTTAAAATGTGATCAAATCCTAATTTGACGGATTAAAACCGAGTTCAATCCGGATTTGCACGAGTGGTCCTTTTTTCTTTACAGAAAATAATTTTAATTTTTAAAAATTATAATTTGACTCTAAAGTTTTATAAAACTCATATTTTTATTAATTTTTATGTAATATTTTAAATGTTTTACTAATAAAGTTTTCAATTCTTTATAATTGAATATTTCAAATATTTATACAATATAATTCTTACAAATTTTAAGATTTTTTAGTTTAAAATATTTTTTAAACTATTTTTCACAAAATTATTCAATTGTACAATTAAAATTTTATACAACTTGTACTAAATTTAAATTTAACTCTCTAAGAAAACTAAATAATTTGTCTAGTATATTTGTGTATTAGTATTAATATTTTTATAATTAATTTGTTTTGATAAATCATAATGATGTCATTTGTTTTTTTACTAGTTATTAGACTGGTCCGACTCATGTTTGAGACCATATTGTTAAACTCAGACCAGCCTAGTAAGTCGGACTAGTCCGATCACGAACCGAGTTTGGGCTTGGGCCCGGTCTAAATATGTGTGAGAATTCCTTTGTTTAAAATTCGGTTGACCCAGATTGAACCAAGATCTTAACTCCTTTTAAAACAAAATTTTAACTTTTAAAAATTATAATTTGACTCTATATTTTTATAAAACTCATTTTTAATGCTTTTTATGTGAATGTTTGAATCTTTAACCATAAATGTTTTAAAATTTAATATCTCAAAAAATTATACCAGAGATTTCTAATAATTTTTAACACATTATTTACTTAAAACATGTTTTATACTATTTTTCATGAAATTACTCAATCATACATTTGGAATTTCATACAATTTATACTTAATTTAAATTTAACTACATTAACAAAATTAAATAACTTATTTATAATATAATTGTATATTAATATTAATAATTTTTATAATTATTTTATATTTATTACATTATAATTACAACATCCGATTTTTAATTTTCTATCGATCTAACTGGTCCAACTTGTTGCCCCTTGGTCGGTTTTTACAACATTGGTTTGAGATATTAGATCCGGAATTAATTAAAATGGACGGAGAAGGATAAGTGGTATTGGTGCTTACCTGAACCATGCCTTTGATGATCTCATCTTTATAGTATTCTGGTTCATGCTCTTGGAGCGACAAGAGAACATCAATCATGCACTCGTCTTCGTCATCAATATCAGATCTGCTGATCATTTTTCTCCGCTCTTCAATCACATCTTGCATGAATTTGTCCCTCTTGGCCTGCAACTTTTCCAGCATCCTCTCAATCTTCCTTTGCCCTCCAATCCATCTGGACAATGGAATATAATCAACTAAATTCGTCGAAACATTCACTAGATTAGACTCTTTTATCATCTCTCGGAACCTTCTGGCTTCCTCCGTTTTCTGGGCTTCACCATCATACTGTCGCTTTCCAGCGATCATTCTCATCATGATACTCAGTGTTAACTCAAAGAAGGTTGACTTCATCTCCACTATGCCAAATTCATCAGCCTTAGAGACCCTCAAAAGGCGCTGGATCATTGAATGGACCTCATCGCGACGGATATTCGTAAACATTTGTATTCGAGAACTCGATAAGATTTCGACAGTAGCTATTTTTCTCAAGTTTCGCCAATGTTGACCGTATGGTGCCCAAACCAAAGTGGTATAATTATAGCCCAGGTATTTTCCAGCAAGAAATTTAGGCCGATTAGCGAAGACAATGTCGTTTTTGGTTAAGCATTCCTCCACAGCAGAAGGGGAAGACACCAGAAGGATAGGGCGAGAACCAAAATATAGCAATAGTATTGGACCATATTTATCAGCAAGCTGGGCAAAAATCCGCGGTTTCTTCATGAGATGAAGATGGCCAATTAAGGGCAAAGATAGAGGAGGACCTGGAGGGAGATTTCGTTTTTTTTTGGCGATTTGATTGATTAGTAGATACAGGAAGGGTATGATAAGCAGGAGATAGTATAAAGTCTCCATGGTGACTTGAGGAATGAATGGTTCCCAGCTTCCAGCTTCCTAATATATAGAGATCGATTCTTCTCAATTTTTGGCGGAGCATAGGATGATGCAATATGAAGTGTTTATAGAAACTGTTCTACATTATAAATGTAGGAAACATATTCCAAATTATCGTATACAAAATACATGCGGAAAATACCCCAGAACGACTTACTTGTATCACCGGTCGGAATATAATCATACGAGGAACTATATTCACTATTCATAGATTAAAATGCTTCCTTTGTAGTAAAGAGAATTTAGAAATAGACTTTTGTTATGTTATTTTCTGCAGTACACTCCGTAACCATGTTACACCACACAATCACTTTATTTATATAGTAAAAGTCCAAAGACTTTTGGCATTTCTAACTGCCATGTTAGTGGGCATCATGGTGGGCATCATGGATATGCATTTACTTGTTAGTGGGCATCATGGGGTGACTGTTTGACTGCATGGGAGTTACTTTCTTCAATAAAAGCAAAAGGAATTAAAGCATCTAATAAGTTAGAAGAACTCAGTATTTAGTAGTTTAAACTTTTGGTTTCAAGTTGGCTTTGTAGTTAGTCTCTTATATGTTCTGTCTAACAAGTGGTATAATGGGTAGACTATTTGATGAACTAAGTGATTCATCTTCAAGTTGGATTAGAGCTTATTAGGGACTCTGGACAAATGAATTCTCATTTGTACAAGTATTAAATGGGTCCACAGTGAATGAATGACTTTTCTAGAGTAAGAATTGAGTTTGTAGATTTGTGAGGGAGTAGGCTTTGATATGATAGCATATTCATGAAAGAAGAGATTTGTTATATTTATAAATATTGTCCTATATTTAAAAAAATAAGAAAAAATAGAACATCTAATAAATTAAAAAGATCCAAAACTCATTAGTTTAACTTTTTGGTTTCAAATTAATTAAACTCCTACTATCTATCAAACCATTTTAGTTTCTCTTCAGGTGCTCTTCTGGTTCTTTAAATGAGAAAAATTTTAATCAAAACTTACAGTACTAAATATAAATATAAAAATGTAATAGCTATATTGAATAAATATATACATATATACATATATTATTATTATTATTATTGAAGAGAAGCAGTATATGTATATACACTATAATTTAAGAGATGCAGTGTGTGTGTATATATATATTAATATTATTGAAGAGATGCAGTATCATCCTATCAAGAAGTTGTAGAATAATGGTAGGACACAAGGTTCCATTAATTAATTGTAGAATAATTATAATGTAGTTATCATGTCCTTTTCTATAGTATTATCGGATTCTCATTTTATATTTGTGGAGGGTAAAATTTCGTTGTCTTCCATTAAAAAAGAAAAAGTTCTGACATCTCACACAAAGAGATAAGGTGTACAACGAATTCAGCAAAGCATGTGATTGGTAATTCATGATTCATGTCCCTTTAGTTTTTTAATTTTTTTTTAGTATTGCATATTGACATTAGTATATCAAATTAATTGGATTTTGTGGAAGATCATTCAGAGTTTTCTAACCATTAAATAACCGCATTGTATTATTTTTACTGTACGTTTGAGAGTCACGTAAAGCACACTTTGACCATTATGAGATCGCGCGGGGCCCTTTTTTAAAAAATAGTTAATTTTTTCTTTGTGAAGTTTTTTCCAAGTCTGATTAATTTTTAAATTTATAGCCATTTTATTTATTTAAGTATTCATTTTTATGAGATTTTGTTAGAGAGTCAAATTTTATTGAGTTTCATCTACATTGTTAAGCCATATTGATTAAATGCAATAAGCAATTACATCTAACTTATTTGATTTCTCATAAAACTATCAAATAAATCTTGTTGTTCAAATAAATTACCAACAACTTCTTGAGTGACTAAATCCTTAATATGTTATGTTTATGAATATTGTTTCACGTTGAAAATGTGAAAGGAACTAAAACAAGTAATAAGTGAAAATGAAAAGAGGCTCATTGGTTTAAACATTTGGGTACAAGTTGGGCTCTTGAATTCTTCCCAATAAGGAAAAAACTAACGCTGGAAGGCTGCTTTTCCATCCAATTTACTGTGCGTGCAGGCGACACAAAGTGCGATTCTGGTGTGATTGTTGCACTGTAGCTACAGTGCAACGGTCATAAATTTGATTTTTTTTTAGGTGCTGCAGTCTCTCCATGCAATAATGGTCGGATTGTCTGACTATTTAATGTTCGCGGTAGTAGTTGGGTGGCGGCGCTATTCAACGTAGCAGGTTGGATTTCACAAAAATGCATGAGGTGATAGTTTGGAATTTTAGTCCAATTTCTGTCACCAAAGGCCATTAGTAGTGGACCAATTGAGATGAGTAGCATCATTTTTTGTATAGTATTAGCAACCTGATATAACCAGGTTATTGTATGGGCTCTTCCCCGCCTAGTGTGGGTTTTTACCTCTATGTAGATCTTTTACCCCTCTGTGGGTCTTTTTACCCCTTTGTGGGCAGGGGTGCAAATCGGTTGGTTTTCTCGGTTTTCGGTTTGTTCGAGTTAACAATTTTCAAGGCTGAATTCGAAAACCGAACCGAATTCGATCAAAATTCGAATTGAAACCGACCGAATTCGATTTTCGATTTTTGATTCGATTTCGATCTGAATTCGGTTTCAAACCGACTAACCGAATTAATTCGGTCGAATTCCAAACCAAAAATCAAAAATCAAATACCAAATTTGCAATTGAAACCAAAAAACCAAGAATCGAGACATCAAACAGAAATCAGCACCAGTAAATATATTTTCAAGGAAAAAAATTCAAAAAGGGAAAGCTCAGCCTTTAGATCAGAGAAAAAGGCTAATCTCAAAGATGGTCGCAAAAACCCACTTGAGATTTTGCCTAGCCAAGATACGGGCTAGCTCCAAATCTCACTCACCAACATTTGACTTAGAGGAGAAAATATCATCATAGCCTCAGATTTTCGTTTGGTTTAGGGTTCTGACCGAATTAATTCGGTTGAATTCCAAACCAAGAAACGAAAAATTAAATACCAAATTCGCAATTGAAACCAAGAAACCAAGAATCACGAGACATCAAACAAAAATCAGCACCAAAAACTAAGTAAATATATTTTCAAGGAAAAAAAATCGAAAATGGTAGGCTTAGATCTGCGTTTAGATCAAAGAGAAAAAGGCTAATCCCGGCATAGCTGCAAAAACCCACTTGAGATTTTGCCCAGCCAAGATACGGGCTAGCTCCAAATCTCACTCACCGACGTTCGACTTAGAGGAGGAAATATCATCACAGTTTCGGATTTTTGTTCAGTTTAGGATTCTGGGATCTTTGTTCGCCGACAAAAGACGACGAAATAGAAGCGATCTTTAATAAATTCATGCCAACCGAAGCCAAGGGGTTGTTTTGTTGGCTGTAGCCTGTAGTGATGATTGATGAAAAAAGAAGACGAAATCGGGGAGAAAGAAGGAGATAGAATGAGAGATGGCCCAAATGGGGGCGACAGAAAGAAAAAAAAAAGAACTGAGACAAATGAGAGAAACCCTACAAGAAAAATGCAAAAAAAAAATTGCAAGTAAGGACCTATAAAATTAATAAATTATATATTATACCCCAAATTCGGTTTTTAGTTTTCAAACCGAACTGAACCAAATTTTTGCCCAGAATTCGAAAACCGAACCGAAACCGAATTCGAATTCGGTTTTCGAGTTCAACTCGACTCGAAACTCGAAAATCAAATTCGATTCGATTTTTTTCGAATTACGTCGGATATTCGAATTAATTCAAAAATTACACACCCCTATTTGTGGGTCTTTAGTTTTCGTGGGTTAGGTTATATACCAATACCACAAAGCGCAATTAGCCCTTGTGGCTATGTTCTTAGGCCATTAGTGCCTCTATGTTAATATACTATCGTTTTTAGAGAGAAAAAAGAAAGAGAAAAAGTGAGGCACTAACTCTAATTAGACTTCCAATAAATACAAGTGGGGCACACGCTCTAATTAAGTTTCCCATATTGTATTCTTCTTAACAAGTGGGGGTTCTAATTAGGTTTCTCATATTGTATCCCATATTGTATTATTCTCAAGTGGAGCACTCTAATTAGACTTCCCATATTATATTCTTCTCAACAAATTGTATTATTCTCAACAAGTGGGCACTCTAATTAAAATTCCCATATTGCATTCTTCCCAACAAGTGATATTGTAACCCATATTGTGTCCTGGTGAGGATAAAAATGACCTAAAATTGGGATTATCCTATTATTGAGATAAAGATGAGTAGAAGTTATATTAGAACTCTCTTATATTATCTTATTTTATAATCATTATCTCTTATCTTATAATTCCTATATAAAGATTCTTAAGCATAAGGGAACCAATTTTAACCAATTACAACCAATTACATTCTTAATTAATTTAATATTCTATTTTTCTTGAATAATTATCTGACCTCGTCCCCACCCTTACAAGTGGTAGTGTATTCTTGAGATTGGTAGTGGGATGATGGGCCTTCATCATATTCCATATTGTATTCTTCCCAACAAGCGAGGCACTCCAATTATGTTTCAAGGCACTCTAATTAGGCTTCCCATATTGTATTATTCTCAGCAAGTGGTATAAGAACTGTGTAAGATTTTTGCATTTGTCATTCATTTAAAATTTAAAACAATAAAATATACAGTTTGAAAAAATAATTTGTTTTGATATATATGAAGTGTGACTATTAAGCATTCTATTAGTGTGATTATAATTATTTTATGTTTGACGATAAAAGATTTTGCTAAAGAGAGTCAATTTATAAAGTAATTTGAATAAATTACTAACACCTCCTTGACTTACTATACCCTTAATATTTACCTCTCTAATAGTTTGGTTTGAATATATTTTTTTACTCTTAGTTTTTTCACTTTTATTGGTTAAATAGATTTGAAATAAATATTACTTTTGCTTACATTTATATATGTTTCCTTATGTTTTTATTTAGTTGTTGATTAGTTTATAAATAAATAATATTTAAGTATCGTTAATAATATTATGCAGACCTTTTACAAATTTGAAATTTTCACGAATTCATTGTCATTTAAGTGTGAAAAATTATTGCATACTTATTAACATGTTTACAATTGAAAAGTAGCGTATGTTTAAATTGCTCATATAAATTATTTACAACATTTTGTAAATGTAAATATTGGAAATTAATTTATATAAAAAAAGTCATATTTACAAAAATAGACATCATAAACTTCTCATTAATGAATTTGATTATCGTTGCAATTTTTTTTAGTGTGCTTTTCATAATATTTCTTCATTATATAAACTATAAAGTCTTAAGTAATAATTTTAATTTTGATAGTTATACATATGAATTTGACAATAATAATTTCAATTTTTATGGTTTTAATGGAAATAATTGAAAATAGATAAATTTGTAATAATGTTGTTAAGCATAACTCATCAAGTATGATTTTTGTATTTATTCATTGATGTTAAATTTAGAACAATAAAATATAAAGTTTGAACTAGTAATTTTTATTTTATTTTAATATATATGCAGTGTAAATTTGAGCTTCATATTAATATGAATATAATTATTTTATTCTATATTATAAAAAAGAAGAGAACAACAAAAAAGTTAGTAGAATCACCGTACTGATGGTAACTTATATATACAAACAATAAAAATTCAATTAACTTCACAAAAGAATTCTTTCGTAATAAATTGCTAAAAAAAGAAAAAAAAAGCACACGTAAGATTTCAATTAACTCATTTTTTATTTTTATTACTCCTTTCTGTCACCAAAAAAAAAAAGGTTCAATTTCAAAAAATTTCTTTATTCCCAAAAAAAATAGAATTTACTTTTTGTGTAAAATTATTATATTACCCTTACTAATAATGATAATACTTAACCCAAATTAAAAAATAAGGAATAAAAATGAAAAAATTTACATTTAATGGTGCATTAAATATGTCCAATTAATATATTGCAGTTAGTGTCTGATAATTACTAGATCTCATCCCAGCGTACGAGGATCAAAGGATCTAACCTATAAAGGAATCTGTGAAACAAATGTAATTGACTTCACATTTCAGCGAGAATATATTCTTATCATTTCGGATCTTACGTATAAATACACTATTATCACACTAAGGAGAAAACCCTAATTATTGCGTTTTCTAACTTTTGGTTACCTAACAATTCTAAAACTGATTTAATTATTAGAATGTCTACTCTAAGAACCATCTGGAAATGTGTTTTGCAGCATTACTTCTAGTCGAAAGGTACTCGGCCAAAATTTGCAAAGTTGGCAGCTCTTTACAATGATTGTCGTGGAATCCTGTGAATTCCAGTACAAAGTTTGTTGCATCTCGTTCTAGGTAGATATGTTAGATTATTAAAGGGGCAATTTTATGTAAAACCTCCTAGGTTTATGAAAGTGAAAAATAACCATCAAATCTTTCATACTACAAGAAAATAGGCCTTTAGTGACAGAACACCCGATGACGAAAAAAAATATCGTCACCAAATATCCCCTTTAGTGACAAAATTTTTTGTCGTCACCAATTTTTCAGCTATTCCTCAACTTTAGTGACGAGTCCTCAGAAGTCGTTACCAGTTCGTCACTAAAGAGTGTGGCGGGAAAGTTTCCAGCCAATTGATCACAATTAGTGACGAGAATTTGGTGACGATATTCATTACTGTCACTAAAATCATAAAATTTTGTTATTGGTGACGAAAAAATTTTCGTCACCAAATCGAATACCTTTTAGTGACCATTTTTTATCGTCACCAATTAGAATGTCTTTTAGTAATGATTTTTTTTCACCACCAAATTCTTAATATGTGAAATTTCATTAATTAAAAAAAGTTTTTTTTTGTTAGTGTGTTATAAAAATGTTTTTTTTGGTTCAAATGAAAATTTAATTAATAAAATAGTCATAATAGAAATTAAAATAGTTATGATCTTTTAATTCTTATTTTTACACACATATAGTTTCAGTATCTAATATTATCAAATATGGAGACATAAAATATTTATTTTAGTGTATAATAAAACTGAATATTGTAAATTTTAAGAAAAATATATGTGTTAAGCCAATTAATTTGGGATAGAGTAGAAAAAATGTTTTGGGCTAAATTGATTGGGCCACAAATTATATAATGACTGGGCTTGTTGGATTAAGGATAATGCTTGGACTATGGATTTTATGTATTAGGCCAAAGTTAACTTCTAATAATTGCACTAAGACACCCTAAAATATATGAATTTGACTACATTATTTGACATTTAAAATAGAGTATTTGTTTAGATACACTATCACCTAATTATAGTTGGATTTCTTTGGCTAAGAATAATGATTTGACTAAGTATATTAATTCTTCCTTATGCCAAACTTAACTTACTCGTATTATGGTTCTGAATTTCTAATAATTGTACAAAGATACCCTAACATATTTGTTAGGCCATGTACACAATGTATTAGTATTACAATATATTATTCAGTAATACTAGTTGACTTTCTTTGGTTACGAATATCAATCGGACTAAGTATATTCTTCACTGGGTTCAGCTTGAGATTCATTGTCTTTTTTATGTTATGGTGCTTGATTTAAAATAATTATAAATAGACACCTTGAGACTTATGAATTTACGCATATAAGTTTAATTACTTTAATTACATAATTATAGGCACCAGTGTAATATTATAACATAAGTAGCTTAATACATATATATATGTAACATAAGTAGTTTATAAATAAAACTATAATCTATAGCATAAGTGGTATGTACGTGTATATAGTGCTTAGTATATAACATAGTTATGTCAATAGTAGTTAGGACATATATGATTGTACTACACCTTTTAAAATCTTTATTAGACTTTGAATCTAATTGAATTTCGTTAATACATATACATATATAACACAAGTAGTTTATATATAAAACTATACATATACAGGCACTAGTGTAATATTATAACATAAGTACTGTTTAATACATATACATATATAACATAAGTAGTTTATAAATAAAACTATAGTCTATAGCATAAGTGGTATGTACATGTATATAGTGCTTAGTATATCACATAGTTATGTCAATAGTAGTTTGGACATATATGATTGTACTACACCTTTTAAAAATTTTATTAGACTTTGAATCTAATTGAATATTTTTTTTTCATTTATTGTATAGGCTTTCCTTAAAATTTTCCCATCTTGACAAATTAGTCATCATTATGACAAATGAACACTTCAACAAAAGTTCATTATGACAAACTAACAATTATTCACGATATTCTGATCACGACTACTTTACAAGTTTATCATATTAACTAACAATATACAATGTTATATTAATTGGCTATTTTTTTATTAAACTATTAATGGTGCAATTGAAATAAATAAATATATTTTGAAAATATTATTAAATATAATTGTGTGTATTGTAGGATTAAAATTGAAATATGCAAAAAGTATGAGTATTATTATAGGTGCATATATACACATACTTTTCACATATATCATTTCTTCAATCTTAATATGAAAATGTAAATATTATTTTTTCTTTAAATTATTTGAAAAAACAATTTCACTTTAGCCATTTAATAACTAATTATCATTTTAAAATTTAAAATTTTTGAAAAAATTCAAATCATAATTTTATTAAATCAACATAGCATTGGAAAGTGAAAAATTAATTACTGATTAAAAAAATAAAGATTTTTTAATAATTAATAATTAAATAAAAATTTTGAATGCTTAAAAAAACAAAACGAGGGAAAATGAATTTCATAATCTGGTGAAGAGGAAAAAGCGGGAAGTTAAAAAATAAGTGGTGCTCCATCGTTTAAAGATATTTTTAACTTTTGCCAACACTTGCACAAAATTTCAGTCAGTACTTGTGAAAAACAGACTTCACTCTCCCATCTCTTAACAACGTTCTCTGCCCAAAATTTACTCTCCAAAAGCCATCTCTCCCAACTCATTTTAAACCAAACACATTTTGGAGCTTGTGAAACCTAACACTTCTTTCTCAATCGCCCGACCTTCCTCCCATTTTTTCCCTTTCCTGAATTTCCCTCATCGGCTAACTCTCCGCGCCTCTCACCACCCCAATCTTCACCGCTCTTTCATTGCCACCATCCGCCGCCTGCTACCTAGTTCTCACCGCCCCATCGCTTGTCGCTCTCACCGCTCGAAGCTCCACCATGGAGCTCTTCATTGGCCTAAGCTCGTTGTCATCGCAAAGAGCAAGATCTTCGCATCTGCATCGCCGATTCAAGCTCGGCCAAGATTCACCATCGCCGCCGACTCGCCTCGCGTTCGTGAGTCCAAAGCCTCGCCTTCGCTACCGCTCTTTGGATTTGGAGCCGTTCACAGTCAACTTCAATAGGAATTGTTATGCATTTAAATTGCTCGACAAAATGCTAGACAAGGGATGTTGTGAAATTTCTTTTTTGAAAGTTTGTTGGTTTTCGTCTGGATATTTCTGTCTAATGTGTCTACAGATAGGGATAAAATTGGCCCTTATTGGGTATTCAATGATTTATTCTTTGCCTTCAAAAGGCTGGGTTTCCTTTTTGTGCAATGTAATCAAAATGCTAATTTAACTTCTTTCACCATTGATTTTCATATTTTTCATCCTAACCAGAGTCCAACTTAGATTTAGCTCCTCAGAATCCAAAGATAACCAATTCTGTCCACATCTTACCATTAAGTGCTTCAATTAGGTTGTGGCTACCTTGCGGTTGTTAAACAAAGGATACTTATGCTTAATTCTTGATTTTTCTTATCAGGATAAGGAAAGTAAGATGATTAATGAATGCCGTGGCATTGGCAGCGTCTAAGCATTTATGAAGAATGATATGGCTTCAATATGCCCATTGCTACTCACTGGAAAGGCAAACTACATAAGTTATATCATAATTTATCAATTAATCATTTACAAAACCACCCTATGAAGAATGATATGGCTTCAATAGTTTATCATTTATCAATTAATCATTTATGAAGAATGATATGGCTTCAATAGTTTGGTTTGTTTGGTTAGGTTAGTATTGTATCAATCATTAATTTTTATAAACTTGTATTCCAATATAATTTTTAGTTCTACTTATGCAATGTGTCAAAAATTGAGCTTTTTGTCTAATTAAGGGATTGAAAGAAAATTCTTACACCAATGCTTGTTTTTCAGTCAGATAGATCTTTCAGTCAGATAGGTTATACTGGAAAAGGATAAGCAGTTGTGCCTAAAAGAGGAACCTATGGACCATTGATATCTTCTATTTCAATAGAATCTGGTAATTTCGTCTCATTTATGTGAAATATTCATTTTTTGATATAAATATTTCTTATGTTCACATCAGTTAACTAGGGAACTATGTTTATGTTTGCAGCTCAAAATACAGCAAGATGTGACCATCATACTGCAAATTGGTTCTCTTCAAATAACTTGGTGCTTTTTTTTTTCTTTTTTGAGGGAGGTGTGGTGTTAAGACTATAGCTAGTGGAGTCTAATATTCACATTTGCTAACTGTATGTAGAATTTGCCCCTCCTTCAAAAGGAAAAAGAAGATTTACATTGTGGATCTCATGGCTATTGTGTTCGTCATCATTCTCACAATTCTTGGTATTGTATGAGGAAATGGTACACAAAGAACAAGATATGTAGGGAGAAAGGTTCTTACAGAAAACTCTATCAATATTTGATGCATAACATTTATTTAAATTATCTTAACAATGCATATATGACCTTATAACACGTGCCTTAGTTTTTTTTTCCACTTAAAATATTATAACTTTGACTTGTTTTAGATGTAGTTTTATGAGCAATGCTATCTTTTGTATTGCTTTTAATCAAATTACGGATCATTGGTTTGTAAGAATGATGGATTCATGAATAGGGAAATAGAACCAAGTTTTTCTAATTGTCCACCCAAAATTCACCACTACTAATTTGTTCTAGATGGGACCAGACGAAATGTAGAAAGAAGTCTTTACTTGAATGGGAAAAAATGTTTTTCCACCTATTATAAGGATTTCTTTAGCCTTATAACGTTGATGGTGTTATATTCCATTTGATGTAACTGGTGTGATTTTTGGGGTTTAGGCCGATAGTCTTTCCTGAAAACTTCAAAGTGGATTGAGGAGGGTCGCACTGAGAGAGGCAGTGATGTCATCATTGTCCTTGTTGGAAATAAAACTGACTATGTGGATAAGAGGTAATGAAAATTAGCCATTTTTTCGTGTTTGGATGAAATAAAGTTGCATTTCTGCATTTCTGTTTTGTGGACTCTCAAGATACATTGTAGTTATATATAAGGAAAATTGTTGTATCGTAAAAGTTCCTTTCTGTTCTAGGTTTATTGTTGTTTTTGAAGTGGATTGAAGTTGTGAATTTGTGGGATTTTTTATGCAGTTTATTGATGTTAATGGGTTATGCTTAAATTGGGTTATTTATGCACTTAATGGTTTTTTTTTTCATATGTACACTGTCATAGAGGTTTTTGGTCATTATATGGAAAATTTTCAGCTTTTGTGACCTTAAAAATAGAAGAGAGTCACTTGGAATGTCATTTGTAAGAGTTCAAAGCTTTTGGTTTTATGCATGGCATGAGCTGTGATACACTTGAATGGTAAAGTATTTAAGCATTGATGCTGCTCCCACTCTTTCTTTTCCATTCTTTGGACCAAATATGGCCTTGATGCTATCACTCCCTTTGTGTCTTCGAACTTGGTTGTTTCTTTAAATCACAATGATATTCTCGTGTTTATTCATTTCTAGAAGAGTTTAAGCTTTTTTTTTGTTCCTTTTCTCAGTGTAAAATATTGTGATGTTGACGAAAATGGTGTACGACCTGTTATTTTGTCATGTAATAATGGGAAACACGGAGCTTGTTCATCTTGGATCGAAACAGTTCCATCCCAGTAGCGAGGAGTTTGATAGTGGAAGTGATGATGCTCAAAATACAAAGCGTTATATTGTTTGGAATATGAATATGAATTCTCATATCTTCCCCGAATATGTTGTTAGTTTGAAGATTTCTTCAGATACTGGAGGTGATAGTTTACCCCTTCACTGGCGTTATTATTTCCTGTTTTCTAATTGTTGAAATGGTAAAATCATCATGCCATATTTATTTTTCCTTATTGTTACAGAGGAATTGAGAATGATTGCAAGTACAATATCATAAGTTGCATGTCTATGGTTGGATGCTATATAATTCTTTTTCCTTATTTCTTAGTAAAGTTCCATGAATATCTAGTGAGATTGATATAGCTCCACCATCTGTTTGTCCTGCATTATTTTATACCCCATCCATCCCCAAAAATGTCCACTCTTAAATTTTTCTTTCTATATTATCCTTGCTACTGATAATAATAATATATAATCCAAAATTAAAAAGTAAGGATAACATTGAAAATTTGTACATTTAATGGTGCAACCATTAAATATGTTGTACTTTATAACTTAAAAAGTTATACCTAATCAAATTGGCCCTTTTTTGGTTTGGGGGGGATGGTGGTAGTAACTCATTTGCCGCCAAAGTTATTACCTTGAAGGCTGAAGCATTTAAGGAAGTCAATGATGGCTGTGTTTGGCAGTGATTCACTTTTTTGTAACATCTGGTAAGCAGTTGTAATTGCTTTTCTTTGTTTTCACTATAGGACTTTCGGCTGAAACTAAGAGCAAGCTTGCTTTAGAGGGGTCCAACACTTTCTATCCAGCCACTCAAGTTCAGGTACGCTTAAACTTGTCTACAACTGACCTGACAAGTATTTGGGATATTCTGATCTCTTGGCTTCTTCTATTTGCTTTCTTTAGGTCTTTTGTACTTTTTGAAGTCAGTGTATGACTTCTTGTCCATTATTCTGCATAGATTGAACAACTAATAGTCTACAAACTCTAAATTTCTTGTTCAAATAAGAAAAAGGTTTTTTAGAAGTTCAATTTATCATTATTTGTGATGATTATTATTTTCTTTTTACCATTTGGTTTTTGTTCGTCACCTAGATGAAGAAAGTGTAAGAATAATGCAGTGCATTCATGCACATATTTAGCTTCATCTTTCAATATTACTTAGGTTTTTGCCCATGTTTTGTATGAGTCATACCTGATTGATTTCTTATTATTTTCACTGTTGGTGAATGCAATTTGAAGAAGTAAGATTTAAGAATTGTGCTGCTGATGCTGACAACAGTCAATTCATTCTACTTGCGGTTGTCTATGGTTGAAATAGCTTTGCTTGAATGTGTGTTTGGATGCATTTTCTTAACTAAATGGAGGTTGGTCATGGGTACAAGTTGCTAAGTTGATACCTAGTTTGTTTTGCTTTCTTTGAGGAGAACATTTACACCAGTACAATGTGGACTGCTCAAATGATGGGCAAGCTCTATGTAGTGAATTCATGCAATATTGTTACTGCTAAAGCGTGTACTCTCTTGCTTACTGTAGTTGTTTCTTGATTTGTTATATGATGTACATGTACTATGAGAGTTCAAGTTGTACTTTGTGGAGCCCTTGCTTTAGTTCTGTATGGACCTACTTTTGTGCTAACAGTTAAAATATCATTTTCTCCAGTATGCCATGTTATCATGCACTGTTCCAAATTTTCTTATGTAGAATTTGTCAAAATTTTGGAAACTTTCATAATTTATTTTTTGAATACTTGATAAGAGTGTCCATGACTATATGTGATTAGCTGTTTAGGGAGCCTTCGTGGGGACCATTGTCGCATGAAAAAAATTCCATTGCTGATATTTATATATTAGTTGGCTAGATTATATCTGTGATTGGTGGTATTGTATTATGGTGTTAGTTTCGTTGTCTTCGATTGCTGGAAATGTAGTATGACTGTTATTGTTAATTGGTGGAATTGTATTATATAATATGATGTAATTGTTTTATAAATATGAGCTTGGTTATTACGAAAATCCCAGGTTCCCTTAAGGATTGTTGGATGGACACTCATAGGTTTCATATCATTATCATCAATGCATGGGACATTTTTACATTTTTATGCGATATGAACATTATGTAACATATGGATGACTAGTTAATAGTGTTGGATTATAAAGATTATCTTTGATTGGTCGTATTGTATTATGATATGTGATACATTTCGTGGCCACTTCAGTTTTCTTTGATTGGTGGAGGATGTAATATGATTATTATCATTCATTGGTGAAATTGTCTTATGTCCTATCTATAATTATGGGATGTTGCTTCTTTTGTAGATATAATTGTCTTATAAAGATGAGTTTTGTTATCGCGACAACATGTTCCGTTAATAAGTTCTCGCATGTACACATAGGTTTCATATCATTATTATCGACGCATGACACATTTCAGTAGATCTCTGAGAAATAAATATTATGTAACATAATGATGCCTAGTTAATAAGGTTCGTTTATGAGTATTGTCTTTGGTTTGTTGGTTTTGTATTATGTCACGTGATACATTGCATGGTCACTTCATTTTTCTTTGATTGGTGGAAAATATAGTATGAGTATATTATCATTCAAAATGTCATGAGATCAAGTTATATTATGTCATGAGATATAGTTATGGGGTGGTATTGTTTATGTAACTAGTCATATTTGCAATTGGATTAGATTGAATCTATAACATTGAGTGTTGTTTACTTTTCTTGTCGCAGTGACGCATCCACCACCAAATGGTCAAGTAGCCACTGAATGAAGGCATTGCAAATTGCATGTTGGTTGGTGTTGCCGAGGTCTTTTGCATTCCTTTGCCTTTTTTATTGTAGAATGTTAAGGGAATCATGTGTGCACTACTATTTTGTGTTGTTCATGTGTTTGGATAATATTTTATTTTCATGGTACAACTAGGATATTCAACTGTTATTTTCTTGTCTGGTGAGAAGTTAAAATGTTGCCCCTTGCACTGCACAAGTTCAACTTTTGTGCCTTTCTTCATGTACTTTTTTCAGGTTCAATACTTAGTATGAATGGCTTTTCATTATATTTTAGATTTTGACGATGCATGTATTATAAGGATAGATTATGTTGTGATCAATAGAGTGATATTGGTAATAAGATATTAAAACAAACCGCATTCTAATTTTGGTTAAAAGTTGTCACTACTAACACTATTTAGTGACAATTTTTTTCCGTCACTAATTCCATTTGCCAACAAACAACCTTTGGTGACGAAGTTTTTTCGTCACCAATGAAAAGCGCGTCAAACTTTTTTCGTCACGAATTGCACTGCTAACAAACCTTTGGTGACGGATTGTTTTCGTCACTAATGCAAATTGACAATTGGTGACGAAAAAAATTGTCATTAGTTCGTCACAAAAGGAGATGACCAGAATATCTTTTAGTGACGATTTTTTTTTCATCACCAAAACCATCCAAACTGCCCGTTGACCGCCATTCTTTTAGTGATGACTTTTTTTTTTGTCACCAAAACAACCAAACTACCCACTGACCGCCATTCTTTTAGTGACGAAAATTTGTCGTCACTAAATTTCGTCACTAACTAGCTAGAAATTAGTGACGACTTTCATCTTTTAGTGACAAAAATTCCCCCCTTTTGGTGACGATTTTTTTTCGTCACTCTTTCGTGTCGTCATTAAAGCACTCATTTAGTGATGATTTTTTTTCGTCACGGTAGACCCTTTAGTGACGGAGCATTATTGACGACCGAGTGACGAATTTTTTTTTTCGTCACTAAAGGCTTTTGGTGACGAAAAACCCGTCATCACTAAAACCCCTTTTACTTGTAGTGTCAATAGTGTCAAACATATCCTAATTGTTGGGTTTCCATCACAAACAAAGACATAAAATTATTATGGCTGTACATATCACACCTCTCATAAAGATGGTCATAGTTGACTTTTGCCCCAAAAAAAAAATAAAAAATTGTGGGGGTTTCTATCCTGTACCATGGTGAAATGGATTACAATTACTCCTGTCTATTTTTAATTTGTACAATTTTTGTTAAATTATGAAATACAACACATTTAATGTAATATTAAATGTATAATTTTTTATTTTTATAATTACTTTTTAATTCAAATTACATATTATAATTACTAGTAAAGGTAATACATACAAAAAGCAAACTCTTTTTTCAAGATCTTTGAATTGGGGGAGTACTATAAATATGACCAAAATATTACCAGAATAAAATTAAAAAATCCAGAAAAATGCTCAAAGTTCCAATAAATTTCCATGCATATGTTAAAAAAGGATATTATCAATATCTGTATTATATAATAGGGAAAATTTTGTTAGTCAACTTCAATGTAATTATCATGATTTTTAAGGATATTGTTGTCTTTTAACTCTTTTTAATGAATTAAAAATAATAGTAATACAAGAGTGAAATGAAAATCAATTGCTATAAAAATTAATAATATAAGAGTTCTATTAAACTTCTATCCAATTTTAATTCATATATAAATATATTTATAATTATTATCTCTATTTAAAATATATAGTTATCTATTTATATATAATCCTAATATAACTCTAATATTTCGTGGTTATAAAATTTTAATTATTTTATCAAATTTTACTCTAACTTCCAAAATTAATTAGTAAATTTGATTGTTAAGAATATTAATTGCGCATACATCTTTAATAGGAGTATAAATTTTCTTATGTTTTTTAATATTTAAAACAGAATATACTCGTGTTTTATTGATATTTTTTTGAGATTGGTTCCCCTTGGTCTTGTGAATATTTTGAATAGACTTTCATTTGTTATGTCTTTTATTTTAAAAAAAATAAATTGAAGACAGTTGATTTAAATTTACACTAAAAAGTTAATAATTTTTTAATATAGTTCTTCATTCCTTCACAATTTCAATATAGTTCTCTTTTTTCCATTTTTGCTTTCTTACTCCCACGTTAGTTATTTAAGTTTTTATTTATTTACCTTTTACTTTTAATTTGTTGATGAAAATTAAAGTAATTTTTAAAAATTATTACAACGATAAAAAATAATAATTTTATATCTTCAATAATAACTTAATTAATATTTCTAGAGTTGAAGTTGTATATTTAATAATGTATTTTAAATTATATAAAATTAGAAGTTAAATTTTCAGAAGGATGAAATTTATTACTTTAGATATTTAATTTCTTTCTTTATTTATACATAACATTTTAAAGAAGAAAATAATACATTATGTTTTATATATACTAAAGCACCCATGCTTTATGTGGGGGTCACCAATTAATAATATTATATTATTTTTTATATACCATTTGTGCTAAATGCAAGGCACAGGAATGTCCAATAATTTTATTAATAATTTGTTAAATATATATTACTAAAAATTTAGGGGGAAACAAAAATAAAAAATTGTTAAAGAGAAATTCTCAAACAATTAAAATTAATGAAAGTATGAAATAATATTTAGTGAATAAAAGTCATAGATAATGAATTCATAGACTGTGGTAAGAAAAGTATTTTAAAACTAATAAATAATAATTATAATTTTAAAAAAATAGTATAAAATATAAAATTATAAATTATAAACTCTTTACATATAAATATTTTCTCCCCCAAATGTCTCTAGCCGTCTTGCATGGTGCAAAACGATAGAATATTTTCTCATCCTTGAACAGGTTGTTGAGATTTATGAAATATTTTCTCATCCTTGGATAGGGTTTTAAAAATTTCATTTTATTACTTACCTCTTATTTTTCAGTCATAGTCGTTTAATTATCTCCCACTCAAATCTCACTTGTTCTCCTCACCACCCGTTTGCTTCCTCTACTATTTTATTACACGACCCACTAATACTTTATACAGTCTCCACATTAAATACTTGTCCTGATAAGGTAGAGAGATTGTTCCTCTTAATTCACTGTAGTGTTACACTTTTTCCATAGAATCTAGGATTTCGTTTGAATTGTTTTTATTTGAGAAAAGTTGTATTGAAATGTGTAAAAATTTTAATAATTTTTTTTTATATAGAAAAATTTTTTGGAGGGAAAAATAGAAAGGAATTTTTTTTAACAATTATGTGAGAGAAATTTGAGTAGAAAATTTTAATTTTAAATTTTGAAATAAAAATGTATTTGGATGTTTTATTTTTGTTTAAGAAAAATTAATTTTTTGTAAATAAAAATATTTGTCCAAACAAAGCCAGAAATCTTCCAAGCTTCTTTCTTCCAAAGATGGCCACACTGACTGTTCCAATTTGCAAATCGGAACCGTGACTGGCGTTTCCAATAACTGTAACTAGAATCGGATGTGGTAATTTGGTTCCAATTGTATATTTTGATAAACCGAACTAGAATTGATGATTCAGTTTCGATTTAAAACTGTGGAATTTTTAAAAAAATTATATATATATATATATATATATATATAATATACTCTTTTTTCTTTCATTTTTAATTTTAAGTGCAAGTTCTAAAGTATATTTCTTTTACAACTTCTAAATCTAAGTTATATTTTTTTAGAAACAAAGCTAAAAATTTTCTATACATAAATAAAATTTACTTTTTTCTCACTTTAGTTTTTAATTCTAAGTGTAAGTTACATATATAATTTTTTGAGTCCAAATTATAATTTTTATAACGTATAAATTTAAAAAAAAAATTCCTAACTTGAAATGGAATTATAAACAAATTGGATACGAGCAGTGAACCCACAATTTCGAAATTGAACCTAAATCACCACAATGATTGGGTACTAATTCCACCCATATAGGAATCAAGAATCAATGGTTTAGAATTGTGGTTACCTCTAGTTCTTATCTTTTCTTCTTTTTTTTTTTCTTTTTTTTTGACAAGAGAACCCTAGCCACATTGGACTAGGTAAATCTTGTACGACAGGCTAAACAGAGAGGGCATGGGGAGAATTGAACTCGAGACCTTATGGTCACCACGAACACTCCTTTACCTCTAGTTCTTATCTTATAAAATCCTAGAAGAGTCAGCACCATGTGACGCATAGTGCATATAATAAAGTGCCCTGTGATAATTTTTATAAAGTATTAATTTATTTTGATCATCCTTTATGATTATGTTTGTTAATATATAATGATGTCCCTTAAAAGTTTACACTATGGTCACTAAAGTGTAAACTCAAATCAGATAAATTGCAAAACAAACAATTTATGTTTCTTGATACTTGAAATGCTTTTGATAGATGAACAATTAAATTGCCATGGTAGGATATCTAAAATGAGGGGGAAAATATGTTGCTTGTAATATTATTATAATATTATGTTAGACTTAAAGTATTATTTTAATATCGTGTAAGCATTAATTTAATACGCATCCATTTAGATCAAATTAAAGGAATTAATGCTAAATATATAAATTTTTTATTTGTTGTTTATATATGAATTTAAAATGTCAAGGATACATTCTTTCTATATCAAATTCATCAAAAATTAAAACTACAAAAGAAATAGACATTATGGCAAATAATAATAATAATAATAATAATAATAGAATCTTTATGAAAATCATGATTTTCAATGAATTGATTCCAATTTTGATGAAAGGTTGAATTTTTCATTCCTATAAAATATCTTTTTGTTCCACATGTAAGTTCATTCGTTGGTATTTCATCTTCACATAAGTTTCAATTTGCATAAATTGAAAGTATTTGTTAATTTTTCACAATTAAATTAATAATTTTTTATATATTTTATATGTAAAATCTAAATATATACTCTCTCTGTCCCAAAAAGAAGAGTTCACTTTTGATTTGATACTATTTTTTTAAATTACAAAGTATAATACACTTAATACACCATTAAATATATATTTTGATATTTTTATCCTTACTTTTAATTTAAGTTATACATTATCATTATTAGTAAGAGTAGTATAAAAATTTCACACAAAAAATAGACTCTTTTTTTTTTTGACATATGGATTATATATTTAAAAAAAACCAAAAAATTCATATAATAAACTATACTTACTAGTTTGTTTCTTCTAGTTGAGGTGAAATTTTGATAAAAACATCTAAAATCCTTTATAAATTTTGGAAAAAATGCATTTATGGACAAGGGAAAAAAACTTGATGGTTATGGGATTTATTTGAAAATCCTATAGTAGAGACAAAAGGAAGAAAAATTTATTGGAAATATTTAAGTGCATAAATTAAGTTATTGAAATGATGTCGTTTTAAATTAAGGTTGTTAAACTCGAGTTTTTACGTAAAATCGGTAGAGGGTCCACAAAATCGGATCGTAAAATCGAATCGTAAAATCGTAAGAGTTTACAAATTATGAAAAATAATATAATAAATATATAATATATAATATATGTTAAATTTATAAATTACAAACCTGTTCAAACTTATAAAAAATATACAAATTTCAAAAAAAAAAAAATTATCAATCACACATAAAAATTAATAATAATCATAATTCATTAACAACCATGCATAACAAAGCATAAGTCCTTAATCATCAAAGTTTAAACTAATGCCAATGAAGAGGATCGGTGAAAGGCGGAGTGAGGAGGAAGTTGATGATGCTTTTGGCGGGGGATGAGAATAGAAAATACCTGGAGAAAACGAGGGCAATGAAGGAAGGAAGGAAGGAAAAGGGAAGAAGAATAATAAGAAGAGATTTTGGCTGGTCAGCGGAGATGAAGAGTTGCGAGCGGTGGGGACTGATGAGGCAGAGTTGCGGCGGAGAGAAATTGAAGAAAACGGGAAAAAGCCCCAAGTAAAATAAAATTCAGAAGTTCAGTCAAAACGCTGCTTGTTTTGCGTTTTTGTATAAACGGATCGCTGGCCGATTTTATGATTGTAAGTGTCAAACTCGCGAGTTTACCTGATTTTACCTATTTTAGTTTTTACCTATAAACTGAATCGTACACTTGATTTTAGATCGTAAAATCGTAAAAACGTACTAGTAAAATCGAGAGTTTACCCGATTTTACCTATTTTAATTTTTACCTATAAACTGAATCGGACACTTGATTTTGGATCGTAAAATCGTAAAAACGTACTAGTAAAATCGAGAGTTTAACAACATTTGTTTTAATAAAGCGGGTTTTTTTTAGCTCTTGTTTTATTGAAACAACATCATTTTAATTTTTCAAAATTTTTTTTTACTTTGTTTCAAATTCTCAAGTATTTTTTTTGGTTTCCATTTTATTAAAGCAATGTTGTTTTAATAAAGTTTAGGTTAAAAAAAGAAAAAGAAAAAAGAGCTGATATGATGTTATTAACATATAGTAATAATGCACGAACAGCAACTACCAAACGAAGACACGTGGACAAACCGCTCGCGCCTTGCGCGCCATTTCCTCTCCACCTTTGCTAAATTAATATACGTGTACCTACGTGTTTTCCATGTCAGCGAGTCCTAAGTCTTTGAAACCCTAAGCCTTTGAAAAGGCAGTGTTTTTTTCCTTTCCAAAGCTCATTGCCTCCCAAAGACACACCGCCTACGCCTTCTCCATCCTTCGACTCTCGCACGATTCTTGCCATTGATCGAGTTTTTTTAGCCTTTTCCCACAGATCTTGCTTTTGGAACCGCTTTCTTCTCCTATTTTGTGATCCGTATGAAATCGCTTACCATTTTGTTAGCCATTTTCTTCCATTTTTGTTTGGGTCTTCCTTCGCATCTATGGGTTTGTTGTCTCTACCGCCGACATGCCGATCCTTGACCGCCTACATTTGCTTTTAACTTTTTATTCTTATTTTTTTGTTATCGACCACATCTCATTTTGCTTTGCAATTTTGTGTCGCCCATGATTCTTCAAATTTCTGGCCTCCAACAAATGAAGTGATATTCTTTTTCTGACGGAACAAAGGAAGCTATAGTTTTTTTTTTCTTTTCCTTTCATAATTTTATAATTTTTTTAAAAATTCCCAATAAATGGCTAACTAGATTGGTTGCAGTTATCCTCGTATCTTGTCTCATCTCGTCTTATCCCAGTCGGAGTTTTAGTTGCAGCCACATCCCTTGCTTCACTCACCACGAATCAACTGCCTTTTTTCTTTTCCTTTCATGATTTTATAAATTTTTTTAATCCCCAATAAATGCCTAACTAGATTGGTTGCAGGTGTCTTCGTATCTCATCTCAGTCATAGTTGCGGTCGCAGCCACATCCTTTACTTCGGTCACCATGAATCAGCTGCCGCCGATTTCAAAAGGTATGCAATTTTGTTGCCTTGTATTACTTTTTTTTTTGTATAAATTGTGCTGTTTTAGCTTCTCAATGGGGTGCTTCTGTCAAATCTTTTGTTTCGCTCTTACCTATGTATCTATGGGTATTGTCCAATATGTAAATATTTGTTTCCTGATGTCTTTCAGTGCTAAATGTGGTCATTTCAGGTCTAACTTTTCATTTCTTACGCCACTTTCTTTCTAATTACTCCCGTCTGTCAATGTTTTTGCTAGCTTCTAGACAGCCATCTCCCTCTTTTTTACTTCTTATTTCTGCCATTATTTTTGCCACTTCTCTAACCGTGTGTTTAGGGTCTGCCTTAGCCTTTTTCATTGTGTTTAGGTATGGTTTTGTTTCTCTTTTTTCCTAATCCTTTTTTTCCCTTTGTTCTCTCGTGATTTTTTTCTTATCGTATTAATGCTGCTGGTTGTTTAGTGCATTAAATGAATTTTAGTAGCATCCTCTTTTTTATTTGGGAAATCTCGGTATTTAATTGATGCCTTATCTTTGGTAACTTGTTTTGGGGCTATACTCTCAATTTTTGTTAACCTGTCGATGGGTGGTTCTTTGTCAAATCTTTGGTTTCACTTTTACCGTGTCTATGGATATTGTCCAATCTTTGGTATGATGGCACGTGTAATCTACAGGATACTTTATTACTTTCTTTATGACTCGTGAAATTTGTAAATAATCAACAGAGTATTAATGATAGAAAACCCAAAAGTTGATAATCGCTTGGAATTAGTGAAAATGTAAATGGTGTTTCCTTTCCGCTTGTTCAACTTAAGCACTTGGTAATTAATGGCACCAAAACTTTGGTTATCGTAAAAGAATAATATCATGCTGAGCCTTGACAAAATGGGAGAATGTATGCAAGGAACTGACTATTCTGCAGTAGAGAACTTTAGACCATAATCTTTTGAATTCCAACATGTGTTTGGTTAAGCTTGATTCATTCTTTGCTGCATTCAGATATGTTAATTAATGGTTTGAATATAGTCTATTTTTGCATTTGTTGAATTGAGAAAGCCACTATTATGAGGATAATATATAATGAAGCTGCTCTCTTTTACGCTGATTACCTGTTAATCTACCGAGTTAGCTCTCACTTTCCAATTGCTGCTTGTTTTCTTTCTTTTGTCTATGTACCTACCTAGCTAAATGTGCTACTAAAGTTTCCAGGTGGAAAATAAATTTAGTTTTGGATCTTTATTTCTGTCTACCGTACCTTTTCACATTTATATATGATGAGAGAGAGGACAATGATATATAATATGTCATGGTGCATAGTAATTCATTTTTTATTTCCTTCTTATGGTGATTAGATGACGTTTATCATGATGAATTTTGTCAATTTGTCTTTTGTTTCATTAAGTGATTTTGACCCCTTTTTTCCTGGGGAAGTACAAGGAAATGATGCATGTATACATAGGTATGCTGACATATATAATATTTGTCGTGACACGAAATTACTATGAAAAGTGTATAAATAATATTATGGATTTTGTCTCTGGATCTGCGATCCAGAACTTCAGTCTGTTGCAAGAATTCTATCAAACAACTATGAGAGCACTTGAAGAGGCAAAAAATGAGGTACATTAAATATTGATGTTTGCTTTATTCGTGGTGACTTATATTCATAAGGAATTGTAGTAATTATTTTGTGTTACAGAGGCTGTGGTTCAAGACAAACTTAAAGCTTTGTAAGATATGGTTTGATATGGGTGAATACAGTAGAATGAGCAAGGTAATTTTTGGTGCAAGCCAACATTATCTTTTGTTTTATGTTTTTGTTGTTTTAAAATTTTTTTTTTCCAAATTCAAATGTGATTCAGGTTATCTATGTATTAGATTTTAAAGCAACTTCATAAATCTTGTCAAAAAGAAGATGGATCAGATGACCAGAAGAAAGGAACACAGTTGTTGGAGGTCTATGCTATTGAAATTCAAATGTACATTGAGACTAAGAACAATGAAGCTCAAGGTTTTGTCGTTGTTTACTTGATTTTGCCTTTATTGTCAACATAGACTGCATTACATGCCTTTACCTGCATCTAGGTTGTATCCTTTCTCCTTGGTATATGAGTTATGGTTTTCTCCAGGTCATTTTTTTCATTTTTTATCCAATATGTTTCACAAATTTACATTGTACGCTGGTTCTTTTGTAAATTAAAGATGCTTTGGTTGAAACTTGTAGCTTTTCTATGTTAAGCTAGTGAGAGGAAGAAACGCAATGCATTTAGTAGAGAACAATATGTAATTTTTCATACCTTGACAAAGGTGATATATCACCTTATTAGGCTTGATTGTAAATATTGGATTAGCTTTTTGTAGATAGTTATGAAAGCTGAAGTAGCTTAAAGTGCTTTTGAGAAATTTAATACCAATATGATAATAGTTTATGTTGTTGGAAAGATATTTATTCTTGTATTGTCCTCAATGCTCATGAGTAGGTGTCCCTTTTTATCTTCCTGAGGGTAGAACCCTTATTTCCGACTGTAGAACTAGATAAGAACATTTATCAAACCCTTTATGACTTAATCAATACGTAATGTCAACCATTAAGTAATGAAATTCTCTCTAGAATAAAGTAGAGTGGCATTTTCAAGCACAAATTAATAGAGATAGAATGCTACACCAAGTTAATGGGTCAAGGTTGGCATTTTGCAAGAAGCTTGTTAATATAACAATACAAGACTAAAAATTAGAAATTTGCTACTTGGTTATTGCTTGAAGTTAAGTGATGTGAATAATGAGGTCATTGCTCTTTCTCTCGTATGTTGGATCGTTGATCAATTTAGCATTTCGAATTATGAAGAAGAGCATATTGACAACCACTTTGGCAAATGTTTAAACCTAATCTCGAAAGCCAAGCTTGAGATAAGAGTCGATAGTTCAAAGGTAATTGTTGACCCAAAGATTGTTGAGAATGTACTTGAGATACACCGTACAAATCACAGATTAGACACTTAAGACCAATATGGTCTTTCAAGTTATGAAGATAAACATATTGCATATTGACCATCCGCTTAGCAAATGTTGAAAATGGTGTTGGGATGTTATGCACATAGTTAAGAGAAATGACTTCATGCTACTTTAATGTCACCTCTTAACCGTCTTTGAACAATTAAAAGGAGTGGCTCTTTCAACCTCTGAATGTCTTGTTTATACGTAGGTATCACCCGAGAATTTTTTAGGATAGGCCATTTCTGTAAGTAATTTACTGAAGTTTCCTTGTTTTTTTAATAACAGTGCCAAATTATTAATAATGATAAGAGAATGGGAAATTAGATGGATTTGGAAATGACTTGATGAATCAAATAACTATTGTTTCATCCTTCAATATGCAAATATTATATTGATGTGCATATGTTTTAATTGCAGGAACTATACCTAAAAGCACTATCAATTAAATCAACAATTCCTCATCCCAGAATTATAGGGATAATTCGGGAATGTTGTGGAAAAATGCATATGACTGAGAGACAGTGAACAGATGCAGCTACTGACTTCTTTGAAGCTTTTAAGAACTATGATGAAGCAGGAAACCAGAGGAGAATTCAATGCCTAAAGTATACCTAGATTACATGCTTTACTGAATACGCTTGTGTGTGCCCATGTATGATTTTATAAAGTTGCTAATATTTTATTTACTTTGATATGAATGCTAACACGTACAGGTTGAAGTGGAAGGAGAAAATGGCCAATCTTTTTTTCTTAATTTTCATGAGTAATTAACTTGTTACTTTTAGTGAAGTTGTCTCCATCTAGAATAGAACTAGATCCTATTCTAATGCATTTGTTGAATCTGTATGGACATGTTGAAATACCCAGAGATGATATTGGTTTTTTTTTTTAATTTAGAGAACGGATTAAGTCAAGAACATTTGCAATACCTAGATCTGGTAAGCAATATGGAAAGCCTTGTTTTGGTAGTAAGATAATTGAGTAGCAATTTTGGACATCGTCAACGAATATCTATTGGATTGTTTTGAATATATCTCATAACAATCTGTGCATTGCAAAATTTGTTTGGTAAAAAGGATGTTTATTAATGAGTACATATGAATTCTGAGTGATAATATTTCACACAACTGTGAAGCGAATGTTTTTGTCATAAATGTGGCGCCTGAATCTGGATCTCAATATAGGAGAGTAATTGATATGGAGAAAGGCATACCTTCAGATTAACTGGTTCTAGAACATGTTGGCGGTATCTGAATAAACAACTCTAGAACTAATTGCTATATTCTTTTTACAAGCCATTTATATTCCTAAAATGATTTCGCCTATGATGAGCTATGTTACATGGACTAAATTTATCTTTGAGAAAATTACCAATATATACTAACCATGTAGAATCTGAGTTTTGGTTTAATTTTTGTTCTTTGGTATAATCTTGTTGGTTGTTTTCTTACAATGTCTATTTCTCTTCCTTGTAGATATTTGGTTCTCGCTAATTTGGTAATGGAATCTCTAGTGAACCCTTTTGATGGTCAAGAAGCAAAACCGTAAGATTATTATATTATGTTCTCTATGAACATAATTTATGACTTCTCATGCTTTTGTTCGATTTTGAGGTCAATTATCTGTTTTTGTTTTTCAGAAATAAAAATGACCCAGAAATATTGGCTATGACCAACCTTATAGTAGCATATCAGCGGGATGAAATTTTGGAGTTTGAAAAAATTCTCAAGGTGAATTCGTTTTCTTCACCAAGTTGCAGTATAAAGCTCTGAAAATTTTGTTGGATGAATTCACTCTCGTCATCACAATCAATTGAAACTGGCACCTGAAATTTCTGCAGAGTAACAAGAGAGCCATAATGGATGATCCTTTCATCTGAAATTACATTGAAGATCTTCTGAAGAATGCCAAAACCCAGGTGTTGTTTAAGCTCATCAAACCTTATACAAGGATTCGCATCCCCTTCATATCAAAGGTGAAAATGGAATATGAGAGTTTTTTATTTGAATTTTTTGTTCCAAGAATTTTCTTCAAATATGATCATGGTCAAGTGATAATAGAAACTGTGTCATCTCTGAAGGCGATTAAGATAAAATTGCTATTGTTTGGTGATTGATTTTTTTGCTTTGTTTGAAACATGCCCTTTAATAGATTGGAATTATTTTTTCTAGTTTCCTTGCTTTTGATGGTGGAAGCTGGTAACCTTATTGCATTTTTTTTCCTTGTGGTTGGTGTAGAATCTGAATTTCTGTTAATTGTACTGAATGTAAACCTCTTCAATTAATTATTTGAATTTATCTCAAACAAATTAGTTTAATGGTGTCACATTACATCCTGAAAAAATGGTTTATTGGTCATGAAGAAAAGTTTTATGAGTTCATGTCCGATTTTGCTTACCTTAATTTCGCTTTTAGTATAGAAGTATGGACAACTCTACTCTTTTTTGTGATGTTTTTATTAATTTTGATACCATATAATTTAAAAAGTAGTTATGATGCTTATTTGGAGAATGTAGATTATTAGATTCCCGTTTTCTGCTGAAGTAATTGTATTATGTTCTGCTTAGGTACATGCAGAGATTTGATCATGGGTTTGGATTCAATGGAGGAAGGTACACTATTCAAATTTATGTACGATCTGCTTTAAATTACAACACTGAATTTCCCCAACTTGGCTCAACTCGAAGACCACCTATATCTACTGAAAACCAACCCCAGCCCCTTCCCTAGCATCTACTTGGACCATGGATTGCCCTGTCAAATCCTACTGGAATTGGGTATGGGCTTCCAAAGACGATGATGACTCCATGTAGTACCAATCATGTTGGTGCCTGTTCTAATTCAGCTTTGTACTTACATTCTGACAAGATCCTTTTCAGCATCCTGGGATGCCATTAAGTCATCCTTAGGAATAGGCTCACCAATCCTTTGCTCAATTACAGCTTTCTTTCCTGGCATGTTACATAAATATTTGTAATAGTTTTTGAACTTCGTGATAACTTTGAGATAGAGATGGTGGTAGGAACAATCAGCTTTAGCATAAACAGATTTATTTATTTATGTTTAAGTGCTCTTTTCGCTGTCTCTGCTTTCATATGGTCCTGTGCTCTCCTTTGCTAATATGCTTAAACCTTGCTGGATGACCCATTTTGGCATGGTTGATTTGTTGGCCAGTCAAGGTTGCTTAAATGTGTGTGTGTGTGTGTAGTTTAAATATTATTATGTATTAATTAGAAGCTGTGTTGAAATGTGATTTGGCTTCAACTTCCTGTATATAAGATGAAGAAAACCTAATTCGTGTGTCAGCCTTGGCGTGCTATTGAGTTGTTTATTGGCATATATAAGTGAACATTTTCGGGTTGCTTGCTTAGGTTGTACCTTGAGAAGTTGTGTCCTTTTCCTTTGTTAATGTATTGGTTTATCCTTTTTGATTTGCTTCTCACGAAACAAAATTGTGATTATTCTTATAGATTAGTCATTTTCCTTTGTGATTAGTAGTTGTAGTTTTATTTTATTCTTATGGATTTTGCTTATCATGCTATACATCAATAAGATTTGCCGCTTTGGGTTTCTTATATTGAAAGTCTAATTCATTCATGCATCCTTGGTACCACCTTTCGTCTCATTTGGCCAAGTAAGTAAATCGAGTTTGTTCATTTTTTCCTCATCAAGTTCCATGTTAATTGAATTATTCATGTTATCCAGAAAAGAATATATGGGGACTTTTTCCGGTTGTTGCTCAAAGCTTTTGTCTTGAACAATTGGGTCGATGAAATTGGTCGCTTCGCTCGATCTAAAAACTCTTCCATATTGGGGTGGATTTTGAGAGCTAACAGTCGAGGAAGAACATCAACCCGAAACATCTATATCAACGATAGTATCTCAGCGCCACTAATCATTGGAGATTGCTTTTGTTCTCTTTCTTTTTGCTACTTTGCTTGGCTTTTATGCGTCTGCCTCATGTCCAATTTACATATAATGGGCTTCCTCCTAGATTACATCCTTTTGTTTTGGGGTGTAGCTTTGTATTTATGAGATGAAGCTTGTTTGAAACATAATTCTTATACAGGGCTGCCATCAGGTGAGCCAAGCGATACTAACATGATGAGGCTTGGTTTGATTACATTTCAATTGATATGATTCAATCCTTTAATACTCTGCTCTCTACCCTAGCACTATATAATTTAAATTTAAAACAAATTAGAATACATTTTTCACATTTTACTTTTACGTTAATTAATTCTTACTACATAATTCTTTTTTCAAATTTTAAACATTTCTTTATTTTTTAATTATATTATGGATTTATTTTTCCAAAAATATCATAATTTTATTTTCAAATTATTTATATTTTATACAACATAATGGGCATTCAAAAAACCGCACATTGTGCGGATATTGCCTGCTAGTTTCAATAAAGTGGGGGTAAAAGAAACCCGGTTCATAAAAACGATGTTTGTAAAGCAAATAGCCGTGGAATTAAAATGTTACGGAAGCATTGATGCTATAGTGCGTGACCTTACCAAAGCATTGATGCTTTTATGAATAATATAGATAAAGTATATGGTCTCTGTTTCTTCCTTGTGGCATCTTGTTTCTTGGCCAGTCTGGCTGCTTCAGAAAGCACTACAAACAGTTTACACGAACCAATAAAGTCAACCATCCCCAATTATTGATCGACAAAAATAGTGTTTCCTATGTCCTACTTGATTATGTTCGAAACCCC
Source organism: Gynochthodes officinalis (assembly GCA_020080225.1). NCBI lineage: Eukaryota > Viridiplantae > Streptophyta > Magnoliopsida > Gentianales > Rubiaceae > Gynochthodes > Gynochthodes officinalis. The sequence continues at coordinate 17,124,629 of CM034620.1, forward strand.
ATCCGAGAGTTTGAACCATACATAGAGTTTTACAGCACTACCACTCCTGCATTCTCAACCTTGAAAAGTTGAAATTGATGTATGTCAAGTGATTCTAAGACTAGTTCATAAATACTGGTATTAGGAAAGAAGAGGACAGCATATTTGGAGGATCAATGGATTCAGTTGAAGGAGAAAATGGCTACGAGGTTGTCATCGTTGGCGGGGGGATTGGCGGGCTTGCAACAGCTCTTGCTCTTCACAGGTCCATATTTTTTAATCTCTATTCTTGCATCTACAATAGCTACATAAAGAAAGGTCATAATTTTCACTTTCTAAATTAACAGTACTACTAGAACTAGCTAGTTGAATCCGAAGCATATATTGGTTTGACGATCGATTATCCTCCCATGAATTGATCATAAATTCACAAAGAAATCATATAATATTGTTACGGCACTGCAGAAAAGGCTTAAAAAATGTGGCAGTTTATGAGAGATCGAATGGTCTGCGAGCAGAGGGAACAGCAATAGGGATCTTCGCTAACGGGTGGTGTGCACTTGATCAGCTTGGTGTTGGACCTCAGCTAAGAGACAAGGCTATTCTTCTTCACGGGTATACAACTTTAATTGTGTGCATATTCAGGACGTGCTATGTGTATGGAAGTAATAAATATATCTGTGTGTGTGTGTGTGATTTTCTGAATAGGAAAGAAAATGTTCGGCTTTAAGAAGTCATTTTGTTAATGGAAATAGAATAGCAATTAGAGGAAGACTAACTTCAGGGTGGTCCCTATAGCTCATGTCCTGATTAGTTTCTTTTGTAACACAGAGGAGAGGAAATATGGGTTGACGGAGGAAGGCGAGAAAATGCAATATCCGTAAGTTCAATCTTTTTTAATTGGTATGACAATATATTTCATTTGGGATGGAAAGGCGATGCTAGTTATGCAGTACAAATTCCTCGCTTGATTATGTGGAAATCTGGCCAGCGGCAAGAAGTTACGAACTAACTATTTGTACCAGATTTAACTTGGACCACTCTGGCTACAACTTAGAGAAGTCCCAATCCTCCAGAACTAAACCTTGAAAGTCTGTATATGTACCACATCAGAATTCCTGGATTTTGAATATTTGAAGCATTTTGATAGGAATGGTGAACTTCGTTGCTTGAAAAGGAGTGACTTGATAAACACCCTTGCTGATTCTTTGCCACCCAAAACCATACGATTTGGATACAATGTAGTTGGTGTGAAAATGGATCCTCAAAGTATGTCCCCAGTTCTTCAACTTGATGATGACAAGGCTATAAAAGCCAAGGTACCTTACTTTTTATTTTATCTAAATACATCGCTGAAAATATACGTACTAGCACTTCAGTAGCACTTAATTTCGTTTATAGGAAAGGAAGATTGGAAAACATAAACTGAAAATGATAGTAGTTGTATTATGTCTCATCAAAGTTGCATTTCCGAGGGGAAAAGAGCTCAAATATGTTGCTTTTGCTCACTAGCTATTTCTTCGCAGGTTCTGATTGGATGTGATGGATCAAATTCCATAGTGGCAAATTTTCTTGGGCAAAACATGCATCAATATATAATCTTGGGTCAATTAGAGGTTTGACGCCTTATCCAAATGGTCATAAGTTCCCTCCACTGTTTGCTCGAATGAGAAGAGACAAGAGAGACGGAACTTTGGTTGGACGAGTTCCTATCAATAATAAGTTGGTATATTGGTTTGTTGCTGTACCATTTTCTGGGTTGGGTAATTCATGTACCATTTTTGCTTTAGATTCTTATTCTTTTAGCTTACTTAACTAGTCCTGCCAAGGTAACTTGGTACAGAATTTGAACATCAATCTGTGTTTCTTTCTCGATTGTTGAAAATTTTTGTTGCAGATGGAAATTTCCAAATGATCCAGAACTCATCAAAGAGTCAACCTTGAGAATAACAAAGGGCTATCCAGCTGATGTTGGCGAGATGATAGAAAGAAGTGCGCTAGACTCATTGTCCTTCACACGCCTGAGATACCGCCATCCATGGGAGATACTGGTAGGAGAATTTCACAAAGGATCCGTGACAGTAGTTGGAGATGCAATGCATCTTATGGGTCCATTTCTGGGGCAGGGTGGTTCAGCAGCCTTAGAAGATGCAGTGGTTCTTGCAAGGAATCTGGGACAGAAGATTACTTCTCTCCATCAATCTGAACTGGGAAAACAAATTATGACTCACAAGATTATCGGAGAAGCATTTGATCAATATGTGAAAGAGAGGAGGATGCGGATTATGCGATTGTCTGTTCAAACTCACCTAAATGGTGTTATTTTGGGAAGCACATCATCCCTGGTCAAATTCATTGCCATTATAATAATGGTTATCGTGTTTAGAGATCGAAGTGGACATACAAAGTATGATTGCGGCAAACTGTAAATGTGATCTAGAATATCATATCTTTACTTTCAATCTTGACTAAACTGCTGTTGCTTCTTTCTTGACGTTGTTAAATACCCCCAAGCCGCTGGAACAGCCATTGTTTTTAAGAATTGTTGGGACAGGGTTGTTTTTTGTAGAGAGAAAATAGACGAAAGTGCTTAAGGCATTACAACTAGGGTATCAAAAATGTGGAATATCCATCACTGCTGCTCCCAACAGACCCTATAGGCAGTTGTTCAGGGTTATATTTGTCAATAAGTTATTATCCAATTAACTTATAACAAATCTTAATTTATTGTTAATAGGATTTAATATAATTAATTCCAACAAGAATGACAGCAGTGTTGATGAAAAATATACTTTTACTTGTACTCCTTCTATCAAATTTGAATGTGTTCACCTGAAAATATGCCAATTACTCTGTATCGATATATGGTTATCAAGAAGCACATTGAGGAGCTTTTTTAATAGAGAAGTTTTCTACCCTTTAAATTTGGATTCTGATTAATTACTTTTTTTGTTTGGTGAAAATTAAGGTTTGGAAGCAGATACATAAATCATCCACATTTTCTTGGATTGTCCCATGTTAAGGAAGTCCAGAGGAGCATGAGGTGGTTTTTAATGGGTAATACATTTAAGTAGAGGATTGTTGTTTATTCAATAATTCCAAGAGCTAGATCTAGTTGTAACAAACATGATTTGGTATCTATACTAATTTCATTTCACATTTCAATGTACCTAGTTGGTAATCTCATTTTCTAATGCCGTTGTAAACACATTTTGTGTCTAGAAAGAAGTCATGGAAATATTAGTATTCTTGATGTTGGGCTCTGGCTAGACAAGAATTTCTTGGTTTCACTCGCTTTCTCCTAGTTTGCAGAATCTTTCACTCGGCAAAATGTTCCTCAAAAAATCCTCAAACTAACAAGACAACTTAATTTGTAAAATGTTTAGGCTCTGTACTAATTACGTTTTCTAAAATATTTTTATTTTTTTTTAAAATGACGTTTTACATATTTTCATGATAACTTTTTTCTTACACATTTGTCTCGTCAAGATAAATACCATATAAACCTTTAAGTTCTTTTGGTACAAGTATTATTTGTCCATACATTAGAATAAAACAAAGGACCGCCCATTATAAACGTGGAGCTAAAGTTCAAGCTCTTATATAATTTCCTTTCGCAAGCAATAAAATTAGTAGGAGACAACACCAAATCTTTTATGCTGCAATGGACTAATTACCACAAAAAAGAAAAACACTCTTACACTCTTTGCCTTTCTGAATTTGACAAAAATTTCCCAACTTTTCCCTCTAGTGTCTTACTAATAACGAGGAGGATGCAAATTTGGTAATACGATAATATGTGCTATATTAACTTTAATAAATTCATCACATATCAACATTGTAAATGTTGTACTTTGATATTCCTCATTCACAAGCCATGCGACCCATTGAAAAGCTGGAGAAGACCGCCGTTTAAGCTCCCAGCGGTCCTGTTTTTGCACTAAATTTTTTGGGTATTTTGGTTAGTTTCATCCCAATTTGGGACGTCATCTCTGCTTCAATGAGTTGAAGCAGAGCTTCACAGCTCCATACTTCACTTGTAGATGCTGGCCAGTGGCAAGAGGCAGTCTATGTTGGATATATTTAAAACATAATCCAAATAGTATGTTCATATATAAGTTCAATGGGTGAAACTTTAATTATTAGGGCGCATGTGAGTTGGAGTTTAATAGCTTGTATATATATTTTAAAATAATCTAGTTGGAGATAACATTGTTAAACATTCCAAACTTAATGTCTCAAGATGTAATACTTCAAGCCACCAAACTTGCTCAAACCAAAATACTTTCAACAATCTTGAAGCATATTTAGTGTATATTAGATTTGAGCAAGTAAGGTGTTTACTTGAAGCCTTCGATGAGAGGAATTCAACGGTACCATTAGATTTCCGATCCAATGGTGGAGTTGGACGGAATTTGGGTTTGAAGTTCCATGGGTCAAAATCATTCTTTTCAGATCTTGGAAAATTAACTTGTTTGGACAGCACATTTCCATTTGCAAATAAGTAAATTTTCAAACAAAAATAAACTATTCAAACACATTTTTATTTCAAAATTTAAATTCAAATTTTCTCACATAATTTTAAAAATTATTTTTCCCTCCAAAATACTTTTTCTATCAACAAATATCCACTAAAATTTTCATATATTCCAATACAACTTTTTCCATTTACAAATAAAAATGCATTGTCTAAACGAACCTAGTTAATACAATGTGCGAGACCACTCGTTGGGACAAATATTTTTGAATGGTCATCGACGTCAAATAAAGGTCGAAAGACGGAGATATGGCCTTCTAAAAGTTTCTGGTGAGTCACGGATCGAGTTGACACAGGTGAACTGAGCGAGTTGACTAGGGGGAGTCAGATCTGAGTCAAACTGTTGACTGCTGATCGTTACACTGTTGACTTTTTCCCCCGCAACAAGGGCAATCCATCTTAAGGTTTTTGGTTTCTCCAAATCCATTTTTGATGTTTATTTTGGCTAATTCCTCCTTCAAAGAGAAGAAGAGGATGATGGTCAGATCTCCTACACGGACAGTGGCAAGCCGACAAGAAAAAAGAGGCGAACGATGGCTGGAAATGTAAGGTCAATAGTCAGCAGGAAAAACGAAGGACTATGGTTAATCAATTCATTCGTTCGGATCAGATCAGATCTGATCCAACACATTAAAAAATTTAAAATTGATCTGATTCGATTCGCAAGTCATTTTTGAATAACCCTACTTGTCATCAAGACTGAAGCTAGTGTGAAAATTCAGGAATCTTGTTTGTGATGAAACCTTGATCCTACCATGATGCCTCTTCTGGTCCTATTTTTCTAACCAATGCACCACAAGTTTATTGTCTCTGACAATTTCCCTTCGTTGAAGGATTGCTGTTGGCTTTAGATAGCAGATGTCTTCTGTAGTGAAAGTAGCCAACTCAGTTATATTGAGTGGAACTGGTCCAGCCTTCTCTTTGAGTAGTGAAACGTGAAATATTGGACAAAATTGAGAGTGTTCAAAAGTTTCAGTCTATGAAACGTGAAATATTGGATGAAATTGAGAGTGTTCAGAAGTTTCAATCTATATGCAGTTGCTCCAACTCCTAAATTCTTGAAGTTCCAGTCTATGTTAAACTCTTTTCCCTTGTGTTTGAGAACAAGGCAAAATTCTTGCCACTTTGAGGGGTGAGAGTGTTCCTCCTTTAAACTTTGTCACCATTTTTGCCCACCCTGTCAGTATTCCAATGCCTGCCATATACAAAATCAATTCATCAATATTCAAGTGCATAAATTAAATAGTAGAGACAAAAGGAAGAAAAAAATTAATGGAAATATTTAAGTGCATAAATTAAGTTATTGGAATGACGTTGTTTCAATAAAGCAGGTTTTTTTTTTTTTTGCACTTGTTTAATTGAAACAAAATTGTTTTAATTTTTCTAAATATTTTTTGGCCTTTATTTTATTGAAACAATATCATTTTAATTAGCTATAATGAAATGACGCTATTTCAATTTTTCTAGTATTTTTTTTGTTTCTTTTTTATTAAAACAATGTCATTTTAATAAAGTGAAGGTAAAAAAAAAATAATAATAATATCAAACACCCCTCTCGAGATTTTATTAAATATCAAATCGGACCCTGAGATTTGAAAAACATCAATAACCCCCTGTAATGAAAAAAATATCAAACAACCTCCTTGACTGTTAGTCAACGGAAACAAGTTGGAAAAAAGACGAAAAATTCCTCCGATATAAAAAGTAAAAAAGTATACAGTTTAAAATTCTAAAATAATATTTTCAAAATACAAAAAAGGCAAAAGTTGAAGACAAAAATTTAATAAAATTATTTACACTATATAATAAATTTTTTTAAACTAAAAAATAAAATTTAAAGATGAAAATTTAATAAAGGTAAAGACAAAAATGAAAAATAAAAATTCCATATAAAAAAAATATCTATACAAAACAAATTTGATTAAGTTTCTTTGTCATTTTTGTCCTTAAATTTTATTTTTTAGTTTTAAAAAAATTTATTATAAAGTGTAAATAATTTTATTAAATTTTGCCTTTTTAAAATTTTGTCTTTTTATAGTTTTTAACTTTTGCCTTTTTTGTATTTTTAAAATTTTATTTTAGAATTTTAAACTATATACTTTTTTTCCTTTTATATTAGAGGGGTTTTTCGTCTTTTTTCAACTTTTCCGCTGACTAAAGAAAATGTGTTTGATTTTTTTTTTTAATTACAAGGGATTATTGATATTTTTCAAATCTCAAAATCTAATTTGATATTTAATAAAATTTCGAGGAGGGTGTTTGATATTATCTCTAAAGTATATGGTCCCTGTTTCTTCCTTGTGGCATCTTGCTTCTTGGCCGGTCAGGCTGCTTCAGAAAGTACTACAAATGGTTTACAGTTTGCAGTTTACACCGACCAATAAAGTCAACCATCCCCAATTATTGATCGACAAAAATAGTGTTTACTATGTCCTACTTGATTGTGTTTGAAAATCCATCCGAGAGTTTGAACCATAAATAGAGTTTTACCGCACAACCACTCCTGCATTCTCAACCTTGAAATTGATGTATGTCAAGTGAATCAAGTGATTCTAAGGCTAGTTCATAAATATTGGTATTAGGAAAGAAGAGGACAGCATATTTGGAGGATCAATGCATTCAGTTGAAGGAGAAAATGGCTACGAGGTTGTCATCGTTGGCGGGGGGATTGGCGGACTAGCAACAGCTCTTGCTCTGCACAGGTCCATATTTTTTAATCTCTATTCCTCCATCTATAATAGCTACATAAAGAAAGGTCATAACTTTCACTTTCTAAATTAATAGTACTACTAGAACTAGCAAGTTGAATCCGAAGCATATATTGGTTTGACGATCGATTATGCTCCCATGATATTGATCATGAATTCACAAAAAAAAATCATATAATATTGTTGCGGCACTGCAGAAAAGGCTTAAAAAATGTGGCAGTTTATGAAAGATCGAATGGTCTGCGAGCAGAGGGAACAGCAATAGGAATCTTCACTAACGGGTGGCGTGCACTTGATCAGCTTGGCATTGGACCTCAGCTAAGAGACAAGGCTATTCTTCTTCACGGGTATGCAACTTTAATTGTGTGCATATTCAGGACGTGCTATGCATATTCATGTATGGACGTGCTATATATATGTGTGTGTGTTTATTTTGATCGGTGGATTGGATTGATCTAATCTGAAAAATGAATCAGATCGAATTAATGTATTTTTCAGACCAAGATTAGATCGATCCAATCCGTTTTGATTTAAATGAAAAAAAAATTATAATTTTTTCTTTAAAAAATAACTAACATTAGTTATAAAATATAAATTAATATTCTTTGATAATTCAAATATTTCTTTAATTAAAATTAATCAATTTGTGACAAAAATAAATTAAAATATTTATATGAAAATACACAAATTAATTTATACGAAAAATATGTAAATTAAAAAATTTAGATAAAATTTATTTATTATATTTATATAAAAATATATAATTTTTTTTAATTAAACTATTAATTTCAAATTTAATTTAAATCACTTAATATTATATATAAAAATGAAAGCAATAGCAAATAAATAAATAAATAAATAAAAACCAATTCGATCCCATTCGACTTTCGGATGGGATAGAATCATTAATTTTGAACACCCCATGCGTGCGTGTGATTTTCTGAATAGGAAAGAAAATGTTCGGCTTTAAGAAGTAATTTTGTTAATGGACATAGAATAGTAATTAGAGGAAGACTAACTCCATGGTGGTCCCTATAGCTCATGTCCTGATTATTTTCTTTTGCAATGCAGAGGAGAGTTAATATGGGTTGACGGACGAAGGCGTGAAGAAACGCCATATCCGTAAGTTCAATCTTTCTTCTTTAATTAGTATGACAATATAATTCACTTGGGAAGGAAAGACGGTGCTAGTTATGCAGTACAAATTCCTCGCTTGATTATATGGAAATCTGGCCAGCGGCAAGAAGTTACGAACTAACTATTTGTACCAGATTTAACTTGCACCACTCTGACTGCAACTTAGAGAAGTCCCAATCCCTCCAGAATTAAACCTTGAAACTCTGTATAAGTACCACATCAGAATTCCTGTGATTTTGAATATTTGAAGCATTTTGATAGGAATGGTGAACTTCGTTGCTTGAAAAGGAGTGACTTGATAAACACCCTTGCTGATTCTTTGCCAACCAAAACCATACGATTTGGATACAATGTAGTTGGTGTGAAAATGGATCCTCAAAGTATGTCCCCAGTTCTTCAACTTGATGATGACAAGGCTATAAAAGCCAAGGTATCTTACTTTTTATTTTATCTAAATACATCGCTGAAAATATACGTACTTGCACTTCACTAGCACTTAATTTCTTTTATAGGAAAGGAAGATCGGAAAAGAAAAACTGAAAATGATAGAAGTTGTATAATCTCTCATCAAAGCTGCATTTCCGAGGGCGAAAGAGCTCAAATATGTTGCTTTTGCTCACTAGCTATTTCTTCGCAGGTTCTGATTGGATGTGATGGATCAAATTCCGTAGTGGCAAATTTTCTTGGGCTAAAACATGCATCACTATCTAATCTTGGGTCAATTAGAGGTTTGACGCCTTATCCAAATGGTCATAAGTTCCCTCCACTGTCTGTTCGAATGATAAGAGACAAGGGAGACGGAACTTTGGTTGGACGAGTTCCTATCAATAATAAGTTGGTATATTGGTTTGTTGGTGTATCATTGTCTCGGTTGGGTAATTCATGTACCCTTTTTGCTTTAGATTTTTATTCTTTTAGCGTACTTAACTGGTCCTGCCAAGATAACTTGGTACAGAATTTGAACATCAATCTGTGTTTCTTTCTCAATTGTTGAAAAATTTTGTTGCAGATGGGAAATTTCCAAATGATCCAGAACTCATCAAAGAGTCAACCTTGAGATTAATAAAGGGCTATCCAGCTGATGTTGGCGAGATGATAGAAAGAAGTGAGCTAGACTCATTGTCCTTCACACGCCTGAGATACCGCCATCCATGGGAGATACTGGTAGGAGAATTTCACAAAGGATCCGTGACAGTAGTTGGAGATGCAATGCATGTTATGGGTCCATTTCTGGGGCAGGGTGGTTCAGCTGCCTTAGAAGATGCAGTGGTTCTTGCAAGGAATCTGGGACAGAAGATTACTTCTCTCCATCAATCTGAACTAGGAAAACAAATTATGACTCACAAGACTATCGGGGAAGCATTTGATCAATATGTGAAAGAGAGGAGGATGCGGATTATGCGATTGTCTGCGCAAACTTACCTAAATGGTGTTATTTCGGGAAGCACATCATCCCTGGTCAAATTCATTGCCATTATAATAATGGTTATCGTGTTTAGAGATCGAAGTGGACATACAAAGTATGATTGCGGCAAACTGTAAATGTGATCTAGAAAATCATATCTTTACTTTCAGTCTTGACTAAACTGCTGTTGCTTCTTTCTTAACGTTGTTAAATACCCCCAAGCCGCTGGAACAGCCATTATGTCTAAGAATGCCAGCAATGTTGATGAAAATATACTTTTATTTGTATTACTCCTGTCAAATTTGAATGTGTTCACCAGAAAATATGCCAATTACCCTGTTTCGATATATGGTCATCAAGATGCACATTGCGTTTCTTTTTTAGACAAGAAGTTTTCTCCACTTTAAATTTGGATTCTGATTAATTACTTGTTGTGGTTGTTGAAAATTAAGGTTTGGAAGCAGATACATAAATCGTCCACATTTTCTTGGATTGTCCCATGTTAAAGATGTCCCGAGAAGCATGAGGTGGTTTTTAATGGGTAATACATTTAAGTAGAGGATTGTTGTTTATTCAATAATTCCAACAGCTGGTTCTAGTTGTAACAAACATGATTTGGTATCTATACTACTTTCATTTCACGTTTCAATGTACCTAGTTGGTAATCTCATTTTCTAATGCCGTTGTAAACACATTTTGTGTCTAGAAAGAAGTCATGGAAAGATTGGTATTCTTGATGTTGGGCTTTGGCTAGACTAGAATTTCTTGGTTTTACTGGCTTCTCCTAGTTTGCAGAATCTTTCACTCGGCAAAATGTCCCTCAAAAAATCCTCAAACTAACAAGACAACTTAATTTGTAAAATGTTTAGGCTCTGTACTAATTACATTGTCTATCATATTTTTACATTTTTTAAAATAATGTTTTACATTTTCTCATGATAACTTTTATCTCACACATTTGTCTTGTCAAGATAAATACCATATGAACCCTTAATTTCTTTAGATACAAGTATTATTTTTCCATACATTAGAATAAAACAAAATACCTCCCTTTATAAACGTGGAGCTAAAGTCAAGCTCTTATATAATTTATTTTCGCAATCAATAAAATTAGTAGGAGACAGCACCGAATCTTTTATGCTGCGATAGACTAACTACCAAAAAAAAAAACACTTATATACTCTTTGCCTTTCTGAATTTGACAAAAATTTCCCAACTTTTCCCTCTAGTGTCTTACTAATAACGAGGAGGATGCAAATTTGGTAATACGATAATATGTGCTATATTAACTTTAATAAATTCATCACATATCAACATTGTAAATGTTGTACTTTGATATTCCTCATTCACAAGCCATGCGACCCATTGAAAAGCAGGAGAAGGCTAGTTTAAGCTCCCGGCGGTCCTGTTTTTGCACTAATTTTTTTGGTTATTTTGGTTAGTTTGTTTCATCCCAATTTGGGACGTCATCTCTGCTTCAATGAGTTGAAGCAGAGTTTCAGATCTCCATACTTAACTTGTAGATTCATGCCATTGCTATGTAGATCACAAGGGCTGCTCACTTCAGCATTAAAAATCATCATGTGGATGGTAACTATACGGCCGTAAAACTTTTTCATCATATCTAGCAGCTCGTCTGTTTGTTGATCATGAACTCAGGATTCGAATGCTGAATCACGAGTATCGAATATAGTCCTGTGACATTGTGACAATGAGTTATATTGTCTTAAATGCTACAGTACATAAAATTATAATCATTGATCCGAGACCATTTTTTTTTAAAAAGAAAAGGAAATCTTGTATTCCAATAGAAATAGAAGTAATATGGATTATTCAAAAATTAAAGTCGATTTGCTTTATAAAATGAAAATATCAATCAACTTCTGTAAGATCATAGTGTTTAAACAAATAGAGTAACTAATTAATTAATTCAAATAAACCTCTATAATATTTTGAAAATAAAATAAACCTAGCAAGATCACCTTTGTTACGACAATGCCTTTTGACTTATTTTATTAAACATGTAATTAAGCTTAAAAAAATACTATAATAGGTCCTATACATATAATACTTCCTCTTTTTTTTTTTCTTTTACCTCTAACGACAATATTATTTAAGAAAAATCCATTTGAATTTATTATGAGAAATAAAGTGTCAACTCATTACCACATACAAGATATTATACGTTCTAATCACTGTGCTAAATCTAGAGTGGGAAAAAATATTCCATATATTCTATTTTTATTTTTAATATAATAAGCCAATCACATAATTTTTTTATTTCTTTTTTTTTCTCATACATAGATAGGCTATTCTCTTAATTGACTCTGATTGCATCATCTTACGTAATGTATATCGAATATATGGAATATTTTTTGTTTAAAGTGGACACCATATGTGTGAAAACTAAATATATTATCTTAACCGGCATAATATAATATTGTGAAAAAATATTTTTCTTTTTGAAAAAAAATATATATGCCACATTTTTGTCACTAAAACTTAGAACAGAACATTGTGTGCATTTAAAAAACCAATTACTGTATCTTAGCTCTGTCAAACCCGTTTCCAAATTAAATCACAACAATATTGAAAAGGCAAAAAGATACAACTAATCAATGAACTGTAAATACGTAAATGGAAAGACCAGGAATCCCTCAAAATTTAGGTAAGGATCGATTTTTTAATAGATAATTAATAATCCCAACTTTATACACTTTCTTAAAGTCCTCTATAATGTGTGTCACTATTTATTTATGCAACATTGCCGCATGCACAGATCGCATCCCAAGTCCCAAGCAAATGTACAAACCAGAAAAATGATGAAATTGAGCACTTTAACAACATCCATATGCCAGTTGCACAAACCATTTATTACATATTCGGAAATGATAAGATCATTCTCACTACATTCCAACAATGATCAAAATGTCCAAACAATGTTCCTCTTTTTTCTTTTTTTAATTATTTTTTCTTGACTAAGGAACCCACAGCCGCTACTAATTGTGTGCACTGGGTAAACCCCGCCCCTGTGTAATAGCCCACAAATCACACAGGAGATGTAAACTGCACTAAGTAAGCCCTGTGCAACAGACTCAACCAAGAAGGTATCAGTAGATGGATTTGATCTCGTGACCTTACTTTTTTTAATTATTCTACTGCGAAACTGTGGTGGTTTGTGTTTGTTCTAACCTTTCTTTTCTTTTTCTTTTTTTTTTCTATTTTTTTTTTCAATTGATGGATTCGGCATTGGGTTAACAAATACTACAAAAAAATAATGGAGTCTATATGTTTTGCTTATCTTGGTAAAAAATGGGAGGAAACAGCTCTTCTTATTTTGTTGTATGGATATCAATTACAAGTGTTGCATAGAAAGTCACACTTGGTTGTTTCTCTCCCCACCCTTTTATGGTGTAGTTGAGTGTGGGCCTGAATTTGTTGAATTTGCTAATTTGCTTAATAGATGAGTACAAGCAATTGAATGACAATTTATTGAATTATATCTTGTTTTCAAAGTGGGATTGGTGAAATATCTCTTATTTTTTAATTTGATGTTTGCCTAATTTTTTTAATAATTAGATACTGACTTTTAAACATTTTTATCTTATATTTTGGGGTCTCTACTTGTTTGTTTGATTCAGGTGATAGGTAATGGTATAAGGAATACATTTCCTGGAACCACAATGTTGTATTTGACCTTTAATGCACATTGATTTCAGAATTTGGTTCATCCGAGTTTATTTGTTTTTCAATTTTAATATATAAAAAACCATATAAATACTAAAAAAATCCTAATAAAATATTTTAGTATCTAATGTGACGTCTATATAACAAAAACCATTAAATAGTCATTACTTTAAATATTCATTAATATTCCGTCGTGTGAAAAATACATTAATGGCCAAAAAAAATCATTTTCATGTTCACTGAACATATTAATATACGTGTTGAAGTGTTACAAAAATGACATTCTAATATAATATTGTTAAGTGTAGTAGATAACATGTGACAGACTGTTGATCCAATATATAAGAAATGGTTTTCACTAAATGGTCGAATTCATCAATGGTGGTACTGCACTCTTTAGAATTTGACGACCAATAACGTCACTTTGATTGCTCAATAATACTTTTTTTTTCCGAAACGATAGTCTATTAAGAAGAGGCACAATAGCCAATTTACAAGCCACAATGGCTAAGATAGTTTCGTGGTGTCGCAATTGGAAACAACGCTATAACCCACGAAAACAAAGGCCCTTAAAAAGAACAAAAGGCCCACAATGGGCAAAAACCCGACGAGCGGGAAGAAAGCCGCCTAGCGGCAATGGTTGAAAACCTAGACGACCTAGGATCAACCGAAAAGACAAAGATACAAAAACTCGGTTATATCGGGTCATTAATACTATACAAAAATGATACTATGCATCTCAAATGGCCCAATACAAATGGCTTTTGGTAATAGAAACTAGAACTAAATCTCTATCTATCACCTCATGCCGTTGTGTGGAATCCATCCTGCATACGTTGAATAGCGCCGTCACCCAACTACTACCGCAAGCGTTGAATAGCGCCGTCACCCAACTACTACCGCAAGCGTGAATAGTCAGACGATTCTGCTACTACCGTATAAAAAGACTACAGTATTTGAAAAACAAAAAACAACAACTAAAAAAAAAAGAAAAAAAAAAGGAAAAGCAGCAACAGTGCGAAATCGCACCGTTGCCGCACCACAAATCGCCCCTACTACTTTTGTTTGAGAGAAAAAATGGGTAGCATGGCCCAGCGTATACTGACTCAAGTTAGCTACAAATATACCCATTAAAACACAAGTAAGATCATCTGAAAAAACCAGTGTTATACTTACTCTCTTGTCTTTTTTATCTAATACTAATTTAATCGTCAGAATAATACTTGGGAAGTTAAATTCCGGCAAATCATTCACTATTTGCCATTTGTCATCGGTTTAAGTAAAAATTTTCCATCGCAGAGACGTGGTTCACACGTGCTGGACTAAACTCTGTCAATTTGACCAAAGTGTGTCTTCAATGGGACTAATATTTTTAAAGAATGAATTTGTAATTAAGAATAGTTTAACTCATAATAACTTTTTGCCACCCTGCTTTCTTCTCTGTTTTAATACGATAAGATATATATTATATATTAATGGGAAATATTTTATCCCAAGGTCTTAGTTGTTTTTAACTACTATTTGGAAACGGCAGGTTTGTCCTATTTTAATGTGAATTGTAAGAGAAAGTAAGGTCCTTCAATCTCTTGATTCTTTTCACCTTTCATAACTTGCGGGTGGATTCATTTGTCCAATAATCAAGTGGGCAGAAAGCATATTACTCTCCAAGTTATGCCAAACTTTTGTGGTTTTTCTTTTTTGTTCCTTCTTTTTTACAGTTATTAATTTTTTTCCTCCGGAGAATCTACAATGAAATGCATACGTTCTTCTACTATTTAACATTTTTATCATTTTCTTTTCTTTTTTATCTTCAATTCATTCCCTCGGAAATTTTTTTCTTTTTTTTATATTTTGATATTGTATTTTGTATCATTCTAGAGATCCTTCTTGCCATGAATTAAAGCAATATCATCATCATTTCTGTCACAAGTATCAATCATTATCATTTTCATTTTCATTGTAACTTTTTCCATTTAAAATTTTGAGCACAATAATCCATGCCCACCAGAGAACCATAGGGAGGAAACCCCCCATGACCATCTCCAATAGGCTAATAGCCCACAGAAATCGTTAAACTCACAAACAGAAAAGCCCAATAAGACCCATCTATTTGAAACTTCATTTCTAGAAGGTCAGATCGGTTGTTAACTAAAGAATCTCATGAGGCTAACAGCCTACTGTCTATTTTCTAAAAGGCTAAGAGCCCACAGTAATGGTTGAAGTTAAGTCAGTAACGATAATGCCTACCAAAGCCGTTTATTCCATCTTTTTTTCACACTTTTTTTTTTTTCCAACCGGTAGGTCTCGAACCCAATCACATACTTCAACATACTTAACA
The DNA here is from genome assembly GCA_020080225.1 of Gynochthodes officinalis. Classification (NCBI taxonomy): domain Eukaryota; kingdom Viridiplantae; phylum Streptophyta; class Magnoliopsida; order Gentianales; family Rubiaceae; genus Gynochthodes; species Gynochthodes officinalis. Next base: position 17,140,420 of record CM034620.1, read on the forward strand.
AGATCAGTTTTGGATTTATTTTATCTTTTTAACTAGAAATGGTGGCCAAAGTTCCGGGGATTCGAACGAGAAAATGGCATCGCAAAGTTGTTTCCAGAGATCCGCAACCACTAGGGATTCAAACCTTGGTGCAGCCACATCATAGTGCAAGGGAAAAACGAAAAGGGATCATTCAGGAAGGTAAGGAATAAACAGAGGGTGAGAGGGGACAGGAAGGAAGACAGAAAAGAAGGAATCAAGGCCTTATCTTTCGCGATTTACAGGTGGAGGAAGCCAGCCTTAAATGGCCCCAAGCTAATCAATGAAAATTTGCGCCTGGAATTGTAAAGGTCTAGGAGAGCCCTCTACCATTTCTCAACTTAAGGAAACCATTAGGTTCCACCTCCCGGATATAGTGTTTATTAGTGAGACTAAACAAAAGGCGTCATTTATCAAAACCTTTTGCAAAACTTCTCGTATTCAAGACAAATGGAAAACTGTTGATTCATTGGGAACAAGAGGTGGTCTTTTGCTTTTTTGGAGTGATGATATGGTAATAAATCACATGATATCAACAAATTTTTGCTTTGAAGTACAAGCTCATAAGTAGGGAGATCAAGAGCAATTTTGGGCTATTTTTGTATATGCAAGTACGGATCCCAAAGTCCGAAGTCAGCAGTGGGAATATCTTCAACAGGCCAAAAGCAAATGGGGGAACAATTGGTTTATGGGTGGGGACTTCAATGATCTAGTGGATAACACAATGAAGAGAGGTGGTCAACCCCGTTCGGAGATCAGTTTTCAGAGTTTTAGGAACTTTATCAAAGTCATGGGTATGGCAGATCTAGGGTTTACTGGGAGACCTTTCACATGGGCCAATAATAGGGAGCAAGAGGGCTTCGTTGAAAAAAGACTTGATCGCTTCTTTGGATCAGCTGATTGGATACTTAAGCATCCTATGGCGGCAATCAAACATTTGGAGAAACAGGCTTCCGATCATTCTCTCCTTTTATTGGATACTTGTAGGGCTACTTCTCGACAGAAACGGAGATTCGTTTTTGACAAAAGATTGATAAAACAGGAAGGAGCAGCAGCCATAATAGAGCAAGCATAGAATAGGATCCAACACGGAACTCCAATGTACCAAGTCACTGGCAGAATCAAATTGTGTAAAGTTGACTTGCTAAAGTCGGCCAATGCCGCACATACTAATGCAGCAAGAAGGATAAGGGAGATCAAAGTGCAAATGGAATTGCTAAGCCAAGCAGGGGGTACAAGAGACTGGCAAACTTGGAAGAAGCTAAGAGAAGATTTGCACAAAACATATAGTGAAGAAGAAAAGTATTGGCACCAAAAAGCCTACATTCAATGGCTAAAAGAGGGAGAAAAGAACACAAAGTTTTTTCACGCTTCTATAGTGCAAAGAAGAAGATTGAATGCAATTGACAGACTGGTGAAGGAAAATGGATGGATTTGCACCAATCCCGAGGAAATCAAACAGGAAGTTTCTAATTTTTACTCTACACTTTTTACTATCTCCTATGACTGACCCAACATTTTTGCTAGGTATCCCAGCCACGATTACAAGTGCCATGAACCAAAGACTAACCAAACCAGTCGAGGATGCTGAGATCCAAAACGCTTTGTTTAGTATGCACCCTAATAAGGCACTAGGACCGGATGGTATGACTCCACTCTTCTTTCAAAACTATTGGCATGTAGTTCAAAAGGATATCATCTTTGCTGTTAAAAGTTTTTTTGTCCATTCAAGAATGCTAAAGAGTGTGAACCATACACTTATTACTCTTATCCCCAAAATAAAGAACCCAACCCAAATAGCCCAATATAGGCCTATTAACTTATGCAATGTTGTCTATAAAATAATCTCTAAGATTCTGGCTGAAAGAATAAAACCCTGCCTCAATGTTTGCATACATGAAAGCCAAGCCGCTTTTGTCCCTGGAAGACAAATCACGGATAACGTTGTTATTGCGCATGAATGCATACACCATATCAAGAGCCTTAACAAATCAAGAAAAGGTTTGTGGCCTTGAAATTAGATATGGCAAAGGCTTTTGATCGAGTTGAGTGGGATGTTTTATCTCAAGTATTACTTAAGATGGGCTTCTCTACACAGTTCATAGATTGGGTTATAATATGCATAAGTACCTCATCCTTTTCTTTTAACATAAATGGTGGGGTTAGCGGCTATGTGCAACCCACAAGAGGTATTAGACAAGAAGATCCACTATTTCTTTATTTATTTATAATCATTTCGGAATTTTTTTCATTTTTAATTAGAAAAGCTGTAAGTGAGGGTACCTACCGGAGAATGAGACTATGTCGTAAAGCTCTGCTCCTCACTCATCTTTTTTTTGCAGATGACTCACTACTTTTTGGTGAAGTGACAGTGGAGCAAGCTCAGCACATTCGAAGGATCATAGTAGATTATTGTGAAGCATCAGGGCAGAAAGTCAATCTGGATAAATCTTCAGTCCTTTTTAGCAGGCACTTAGCAGATAGTGATAAAAATGCCATTATTCAGGTGTTAAATAGGATCAATGAGCAAAGGAGTGCCAGATACCTAAGATTTCCCTTGGGTATCGGCAAATCTAAAAAAGAAGTCTTTGCATATGTCATTGATGCGATCAGAAAAAGAATAGGTAACTGGAAAACTCAAGTTTTGAGTCAAGCAGGTAAAGAAATTCTCTTCAAATCAGTCCTTAATTCCTTACCTATCTATGTAATGTCATGTTTTAAACTCCCAATTGGCATATGCAAAGTCTTGAGTAGTGAGACAGTAAATTTTTGGTGGGGTTTTAATGCAATAATGATCATAAAATTCATTGGAGAGCCTGGTCCAAATTAACCCTTCCGAAAGATTTGGGAGGGCTTGGTTTTCAGGATATACAAGTTTTCAATAACTCCTTATTAGCCAAACAATTATGGAGGTTAATCCAGTTCCCTAATTTGCTTCTGAGCCATGTAATGCAAGCTAGATATTATCCCCAAGGAACACTTATGCAAGCAAAAGTTCAACAAAATGCATCTTGGCTTTGGAAATGTTGGACAGGAGCAAAATATATCTTCGAAATGGGGATGAGATATCAAGTGGGTGACGGCAAAACCATTAAAATTTGGGAGTCTCCACGGTTGACACATAGAGCCAATTTCAAGCCTCTCTCAAAAGAGCATAATGAAGAGTCAACTACTTGGTGCCATCAACTAATGGTAGAGAAGGGGGCGCAATGGGATCAAAACCTAATTGCTCAGCTTTTTCACCCTGAGGATGCAGTGGAAATTTCTAAAATCCCATTAAGAACGAAGGTAGGTCCAGATAAGCTCATTTGGCAGCATGATAGAAAAGGGAATTTTACAGTTCATTCTGCATATCAGTTTGCTATGGCGCAACATCGAGCTCATTTAAGTATCAACACAACTACTAGTAGTTCTAGTTTGACAGTTGCTACGCGTATGTGGCGTAGAATCTGGAATCTTCAAGTCAAAGGAAAGTTGAAACATTTTCTGTGGCACTGCTGTCAACAAATTTTGCCAACCAAAATAGAGCTGTGTAAAAGGAGAATTCAGCTAGATCCCATTTGTGGTATTTGCGGAATGCATAATGAAACCATTGAGCATGTTCTTTTTACTTGTGATAGGGCCGCGATGGTGTGGAAACTCTCTCCTGTTCACTGGGATGGTTTGTGAGATAAACAATCCTGTTTCCGACATTGGCAAGAAACATTAAGTTCCATGGGCAAGGATTCCATCAACAATGACAGGATCAATCTTTTTGTATACATCATTTGGATGTTATGGAAAACACGAAATCTTTGGCTCTTTGAGGGGATTACTAAATCAGCCAAGAAAGTGGTGAATTCGGCAATTTTGGAATAGCAAGAATATCAAGAGATCTTAGAAGGGGTTACTTTTAATTCCTAAAACAGAATCTGTTTATATCTATATTTTTACTTTTTTTGCTGCATTTTGTATATCTATATTCTTAATTGTTTTGTTGCATTTTGTATAGTTTCCCAAGCCTCCTATTGTTATGCAAGTTAGTGTCATAGCTCTCTTTTATAGCACCTTTTAATTGCTATTTCTGCTAACTCAGAGTTCATCGGTCCTGTTTACCCTTCCTTTAAGTCTTCATTTGCTTTGGTTATCTTTTTTGCAAGATTTCATCTATTTTGTCTATCCTCTTATTAGGAGAAGGTGCTACTAAGAGGAGCCTTCGCGTTTGAGCACCCTATGGTAGGAAGGTTGAAGCGAAGATCCTAGCATCAAGCACGGGACGAGGGTACTGCAATCTTTCGGGGCAAGGTAAACAGAGCAGTGACAATGCAGTGAAGCTGAGGGAAGTCTAACCAATTACTCGGGTCACAGCGTAGGTAAACAGAACAGATGCCTATGTAGTACAGAAAGGAGTTCATTTTGGAGCAACATATGTCAGGAAGCTTGAAGCTCAAATTCTAGTACCAAGAAGAGGCTAATCCCATAGATGGATCCTCGACTCCTGTCCATTCCTGATCACTCTCCTAAAGTAACCTCTAGATAGAATCTAGCTTTTCCATTCTTCCCTTATCGGTATCCAAAAGTAGCCTCTATAGTTATCTATTTATTTTCGTATATTCCCTGGTTCTATTTTCTAAGGTGTACAAGCTCGTGAGGAAAGAAAAGAAATGCAGTTGGGCTGCCTATTTTTTCTTTCTTTCGGGTCATAGGACAAGTCCAGGGTCCTACTCAAATGGGTCCAGAAAGTCATTAAAATTACTTATTACTCTATTTTTATATTCTTTCTCTCTTTTTCTATTTGGCAGATGAGCTAAGAGCACAGCCGTATTTCGGGGTAAGGAGGATCCTCACCACTGGGATCAAAGAATAGGGCAACGTTTTTGCTGCTAAAGGAAAAATATAATCTCATTGGGTGTCTGCGTAGGTACGCTCTTGGTTCTGTTTGGTGTATTTTTTTTTTGTTTTTTGGGGGCGAGATTGATTGTTTTGTTTGGAGGAATGTTCTTGACTGAATTGATTGGCAAGTGTGGATTGTTGTGTCTGGCTGTTCGGTTATTACTAGATTGTTTTGACAGTAATGCAGAATTTTGGCTGCCAATATTACATGGTTTTAGGAGTCTTAAAGTTTGTACTGAGGGCAAACAACTTGTTTGTTAAAATGCCTCAAAGGAAATTGATTTGCCATGCTGCATGCTACGGCCAATCTATGGTTTGCATTGTGGAGTGTTGTGCCTGGCTGTCTCGGTTTTTACTTGATTGATTTGACAGTAATGCAAAATCTGGGCTGCCAATATCACATGGATTCATGAGTTCTAAGGTTTGCATTGAGGGCAAACAGTTTGCTTGTTAAAATGCCTCAAAGGAAATTGGTTGGCCATGCTACATGCTACGGCCAATCTATTCTAGCCAGGCACATCTATTATATCATTTTTGCCCGTATCAATTCTTTCTACGGCTACTGCCAGAGATGGAATGAGATGGACAGCATTGGCTGTTTTCACGTGATGTTCATTGATGGCCAACAAGTGGAAATGGTTCGCTGGATAAGGTGGTTATTTCCACAATAGTTCATCACCATTTTTACTTTTCTGAAGCAAGATGCAATGTTGAAGGAAAAAAAAAACAAAACAGGAAAAAAAAAACAAAACAGAAAAAAAAAAAACAACAAAAAAGCAGAGGAAAAAAAGAAGAAGAAGAAAAGGCAGCAGAAGAAAAGGGAAAAAAACAACAAAAAAAAAAGGAAGAAAGAAAAAAAGAGGCAGAAAAAAAAAAGAATTTAGATAGGAAGCGATAGCAAGATAGGCAAAATGAAGATATGGCAGCACCCCTCCCCTATGTTCTTCCTGTACTTTCTCCATACATCTCAACTTTGTTTCCTATGGAATAGTGTCTCTATGCTGCTATGTATGCATTATACTCTTCATATTTATCGTTTTTTCCCCTTGTTTAAGTGGAAGAAAAATAGGGTACTATAGTATCTATCTCTTATTTCCACATGGCTTCCAATTTTGCCAAGATAGGAGACTATGTATATATGTTCATGCATCTCTTAGGTAGGTTTGTTCAATCACTGTCTCTCTTTGCTTCCTCTTAGATAGGTTTGTTTTTGCAAACTTAGAAAACAGGAAAAAGAGGAACAAAGGGAAAAAAGATACAAAAAAAGAATAAAATCGCAAACAGAAAAAAGGAAAAGAAAAACACAAAAGCAAGAAAAAAAAAAGCATAAACATTGTGTACAATGAGGCTTTGTGTCATAGCTCTCATCCAAGGAACTTTCTTTTCATTGTCTCTACTCCAAAGCTCTTTCTTTTCATTATTCTCTAATCTATTTTAGCTCTACATTCTGATTCCCATCTACTGGTTGAGGTCATTTAAACCTACATTTTGGTTCATTCTCCGCTCGTTGGTTTCTCTCCATAGACGGAATATGATTCCTCAGTTGGTTGGGGCAATTTTTATTTGTTCTTTTTTGTTTGAAAGCAAGAGTAGTTTCATTTTTTGTTTCTTTTCTGTTTGGATTCCTCTTGGCTGAATTGCAATCTGCTCTCTATTTTCATTAGATTCTTGCTGGGATGTTTTCGTTTCACTGTTTGTTCTCTATTTCCGGTTGCTCACCCCCAAAAGTAAGGCCAGCTTTATAATCCAAGGATCTCCTCTTTCACTCTCTCTAATCCAAGGATATTTCTTTCTTTCTCTCTAATCTCTATTACCTCCACATTCTAGTTTCATATTGCTGATTGAAGTTTTCTTTACCTCCAAATTCTAGTTTCACTCTCTGCTGGGCTGATTTCTCTCCGTAGACTGCATAAGATTCTGCGGTTGGCTTGGACAATTTATTACACGAACTGACTTGAAAAATGGCGTCGTTATTTCTTGCTCCTTTCTGTTTGGACTCTTTTTGACTGGACTACTCTTGCTTTCTATTGTTGATTCATCCATGATGGGCTGTTATTGATTGGACTGATTTTTTGAAAGTCTGATTTCTACTTGAATACTGGACATAGGATCCTATTTCCTATTGAAGACTGGCAGCATGAAGATTTTGGTATTTCTACTCGGTCCATTTTCCTTTATGTCTTTTAGAATGCTCATATGTAATTACTGCAAATCATGTATCCCATGATTGCAATTGATGTTCAAGATATGGTGGCCAAACTTAGTCATTTAGTTGAAATTAGCTATTTCTACTATATCTCACAACATCAATCTTTTGGCAATCTTTTTGTTATTATAGCTTTCTTCCCTTGTATAGCCTAAGATTCATGTCAACTAGTCTAAGACTAGTTTATTGCTGTAACAAATGTGATAGTGGTAACTCTCAACCACTATTCTATTTTCCTCCGTGGCTATTAATTTAGACCAAAGAGGTCATATAGTATTCTTTGGCTAACAATTGTACAGTCCCATTATTTATTCAATGGAATTACTACCGTTTCAGTAAAAAAAAAAACTAGAGAAGGGGAAGGATCATTGCATTTTTTGCAATTAATGAGATTCGACCTATGAACTCTAGAGTGTTTTAACCAATGTTGTCAAATTTGGATCAAACTGGCTGGTTAAATCGGTCCAACCAATAATTGGTCACGAATTCGTTTAGAATTTGGAAGAAAAACCACTATGAAAAAAATCAGTCAAACTCGGTCAAAATCAAAATTGACCCAAATTTGACAGCGTGGTTAACATTAATTTTTAAATATTATAATCTAACGTCAATTTTTTTATAAACTCATTTTGTTTGCATTTGATATAAATGTTTTAAAATGTTCACCAATAACGTTTTTAATTCTTCACGACTGAATACCTCAAACATTTATATAAAAGATTTCTTTCAATTTTTAAACTAAATTTATTTAAAGCAATTTTTTTATACCAATCTTCAAAAATATTTAATCATACAGTTGCAGTTTATACAATTTATGCTAAATTAAATTTAATTACATTAATAAACAAATCAAATTATATATAATGTATTTGTGTATAATATTAATGTTTTTATAATTAATTATATTTATTATATCATAATAGTATCTTTTTATTACTGATCCCCACTAATTCAACTTCTCACCTATTGACTTGATCGGTATGTATTCCGGTCTAATTTTGACGACTATAATTTTATCTATCTTGTGATTGCTCGTCATCTTTTATTTCTATTATGTACATCTTATATGCTTAACCATACATTTTACATTAATATAATTTAGTAAAAGATTATCTTATGAAGTCAGTACTTTTTCTTGCTTTGTTTTCATTTTTGGCATTATTTTTATTTATTTTAAAAATATTAAGTATTAGAATATATATATGTGTGTGTTATTAATTTATTATCTATGTCAAATTATTTATGATATAAGGAGTGAAGTACAAAAAAATAATATAAAAATTCAGTACTTTTTATTAGTATGGAGCCCTTATACGTTCAAATCGTATGGCCAAACCTAACAATTTGCAATTTTGCAAATTGTTGTCATTGCTCTCATATAGATTCAGTACTAATGGACCTCTAAATTTTTTTCTCCTGTCATTTTTCCTTGATGGCTCATGAGAATATCTCTATTCTAAAAGAGAGACTTTAGTAGTGACCTACTGTAAATTTCTCCCTAGTTGCAAATTGCTTTATTATAATCATAGCTTCGTAAAGTTTTGTAACAATTTTTTGAACAAGTTTATGAGTTGTAATTTGTTTTAAAAGCTTTTATATTATTTTCTTTATTTTAACATAAAAATTATTAGTATTTATTTAAATTTTAGTTTCAAATGTGATCAATAGCCACAATGTAAAATAAATCAAACCTTTTTTTTATTATGCATGGGGATTTATTTTTTCGTTTACATTATCACATAATTTTGTTAATTTTGGACACACACATATGTATATTGAAAAAATTGTGTTATCATAAATTAATATGTAATTTTGATCATAAAAATTAAAAATAATATAAATTATTTTTTATTTATCATTTTAAGCATTTTAACTTAAAATACCAGTACTATTTCTAAATATTGTATAAAATCATTTCAATTGTCACTTGGTATTCATAACATATATTTATCCAAACATGTCAGTTGGTATATTTATTTATTCAAAAAAAATACATATTTTATATTTACAAATCTTTATTAAGCCGTTAAAGTTTTAATTTGTTTTGAAAACTTTTACTAAGTTTCTTTATTAATTATATTGATTTATTAGAAATCCTTATAGGTTAATTTCATTATTTTTAAAACTATCTATTTTAAATCTTATATGAATTTATTCTTTAAAATTCACTATTTTTATTATTTTAAGTAAAAAAATATTATTTTTATTTTTAACTTTTAATTATGAATGGAATTGATAGTTCAATTTTAAAAATAATATATAAATTTTATGACTTACATGCACTTGCATATTTCTCTTAGAGGTATTGCTATCAAGTTAATTTTTTTTACTTGCTGATAATTTATATATTAATGTATAAATAAAACACCATAAAAACATAATATTAAATTTTAGTTAACTTTTTTCATTTATCATTAATTGTTAAAAATATTACAAGAGATTTTTTTATTTATCATTAATTATTAATCATTGCAAAACTAACTAAAAATGAACTATCAAAATCATTTAAATTCATGCAAATATAATAACTAATAACATATCTAATTATTAGAATTTTATAGTCTATCATATTAAATTAAATTGTTCCAATAAAAGTCACCATCTTATGCAGTATTAATTTTTATATATATTAGTCGTTAGCACCAAAAAAAAAATCGCAAAAGAACTTATCAATATTTCAATTAGTACCATAAGTATAAAATTCATGTTACTTTAAATTATTTTAACAAAATAATTATATAGTAGAAAGATAAATTAAAAATATTTAAACTAATAGTAATTAATTATATATTTATAAAAATTACAAAAATTTTAAAAATTTTAAAATTTGTTAAAATTTTTAACTCGATACTCCCTCTCTTCTAGCCGGATACTAAAAATTAGTATGTATAGAGAGAGAGAGGGAGATAGAAAAAGGGGTCCCATGGGTTGCCTTTTATCATGACTAAAATCCCACGAATACATGGTGACAAGAGCAAACTTGAAGTTAAATAACAACGACATTGGTGGAACTGATAAGCATTCGAATTCAAAACCTTAACATTTAACTCATGTTAACGAGAGTTTTTACCATCTTGAGCTAGAACAGTGCTCATAATTCATAGTTAAATTCAAAATAGCAATTAAAGCACGATATCAAAGAAGAAATGAGGTATGATGACATTTTGTCCAACTGAGTTTTGTTTAAATCATCCAGAAGTGTTCTCCGTTGCACTCTAACTGGAGGGTGGGAGCTTTCCCTCTATGAAGGATGAAAACAACGCCATGGCCCTGGCTGGCTGATAACTGGGAACAAAAAATCCTGCTCCTCTCACCGTAACAAATGTCAAGTTGTCATATTCGACTACATAACCGCCAACCTGTTTGTGTTTGTCAACATTGTTCAGATGTAAGTAGAACATCAAAATTGATAGAATTAGGTAAAACCAAATCTAGAAAATGTTTTGTAAATTTAGATGAAAGACCAAAAACTTATTTCAACAGCTTGTCAAGTTTTGCTTATGCAATTGAATAAACTAAGGGTGTTTGGTTTCTCATAAAAATTGGAACGGAATGTAGAGTATGACAAACATGGAAATAGTAATACCTCATTTTGTATGTACCAAGGGTACCAAGAACTCTTCACAGATAACCCAAGTTTATTTATGCTATACTTGGTTGATGTTATTGGATGGATATCATCAGTGTCACCACTACAAATCATATAGGAATTCGTCAGCTAACCATTATGAAATATCAAAATGAAATAATTGAAATCTTAGGCCAGGTTACAATGGCATTTCCTCTGCTATTATTAGGTACATGCAGTTATGTCAATAAAGTTTTTCATGTAACGGAAAAATGAAGAAATTTGGGAATATGTGGCCTTGGGTTTTTTTACAAGTTAGTTACCTGTAAATCCATACTTGAATGCTGCTTTTCATCAATTCAGAGATTATTGGTAATACTGTCGAAGGACGGTCTTTCCACATTCGAAAAAGCTTAGAACTGTTTTCACAAGGTTAAATGGACAAAGGAACATAAAATGCATAAAGAAAAAACAAAAAATAGAGAAATGGTGTAACAAGATTAGTTATAATTCAAATATCAACAAAGTAAAAATTTGAGGTACTATCCCTTTTTTTTTTCGGGGTGTGTGCAAATGAGACCAAAGGAGAAAGGGTACATGGAGGCCATTTAGAGTCTAATTAATCTGAAACTTGATGACATTCCCGCAAATGTCTCAAGCAGGTAAGCTGAATTTAGAGGATAAATAAGCAGTAAAAGTACATACTTGCATGGTTCCCAATGATAGGGAACAGTGGCAATGGTTGCATGGAGAGCAATCTGAACTTGAAGATCATTGAAGTAGTTTCGAACATAAGATGGGGAGCAAGGATCAAATGCTGAAATCTGCGGTTGCAACAAAATTGATTGAAAGAAAGATCGTTAGCGTCCATTGGTTTTACTTGCCTGTTCAACTAAACAAATGAAACAATATTATTAGTGTTCCAGCACTTAACAGGATTGAAACTATTTGTGGAGTTGCATAAGGGAGCATAAATATCATATGGGTCAATATTCCCCATAGCATTACTCCACTGATTTATGTACTTGATGCAGTTCGCAGGAAAGTCACCAGATTTGGAAAAATCGCAACTTGATTTAACTCCGAAGTATATTTCATCTGAAATAAGAGCATGCGACCAGTCATAATCTAATGATCCACTGTCAGTTGATTCCCGATCGAGATACGGATTGCCAAGCTGAAATCATGAGTAAACCTCGTGTCAAGAACCAACCGAAATAGTACATTGGTTTTATAGGCTTTGAGTTTGAAATGCTATACAATAAAAGTTTTACACAACACTTACAAGAATTCCCTTTAGATTGACTATAATATTTTGGTTGGGAGATTTGTTTTTGCGGAGAATAAGGTTGGCAAGCGGGAGCAGAAAATGGCTTGCATAACCTTGTCCTGCAACATAGACTTCCGAGGTCTTGTACTCAGGAAATCTCTTCAGCCAATGAACTAGAAAGGTGTATAGATCTTGAGTAATCCTTTTATCCCCGAAGCCTTTATAATCAGCACTTGAGTTTGAGTATGAAAATCCAGCTCCAAGAGGAGAATCTAGGAAGATGATATTGGCCTCTGCACAGAATTCAATCACAATCTCGGCTTTGATATGGTACTAGCTTAACTTAAGATTGATAAATGAATTAATCTTGAACCAGCACTTACCACTGTTCCATGTATATTCATTCTTAGAAAGAGTTTTGCTGTCTTTGTTGACTTTAAATGGACCAAGTTCCATAAACGCTCCCATTCCAACAGATGAACAAATAAGCCCTGTCATTTTTGGAAAATTTAAATGGTAAAAACTTGTTCTATCACAAGCTTCTTTCTATTAACCTACTTTGTCTGTGCAATTTTTGAGAATCAAAATTTAGAAAGGAATGAATAATCACTATATATTTAGAAGAGTAATTGAGGATGAATATACAATTTTATAATTTTGATTCAGAAGATTTATTTATTATAATTGTTTCAGAATATTAGAATCGTTAGGTTTTCAAATGATAGTATGAAAAAACAAGTATTAAAAATTTAAGCATCATGATAATTTGTAGACCCGAAAAGGTTAAAAAAAATAAAAATATAAATAGGACAAAGGAAGTATTTCATTAGGAAGGAAGAATTATCTTGGGGCAGAGAGTCTTACCAAAAAAAAAAAACAATTGGGATAGCGATATATCTATTTTTGTAATACTGGTGTCCATGCTAGAAGATCAAATGCATAGCACATGGGAAAGCACCTATTAAAAATGTAAGGGTGATAATAATATCTGGACATTGGAAAATTAAAGATACGATAGTATCCATGACGGTGGATTATTGTGTGAACCAGTCAAGTAAAAGTGTCAGAAATTAATTGGTCGAACTTAAAGTAAAAATTCGGATGACATAATTATAATGTACTCGCACCGTCTCAAAAAAAGAGTCTACTTTCAAAAAAATTTCTTGTCTCGAAAAAAAAATTCTACTTTCAAATCAAATTCTAATAATACTCTGGCTAATAATAATTATGTATAATGATAATTAAAAAGTAAGTATAAATATGTAAAATTATATATTTAGTTAGTGCATTAAATGTGTTGTACGTAATAACTAATAAAAACTTGCACATAAACCAAAGTGAGATATCTTTTTGGGACGAAGGGAGTAATAAATATAAATTAATTATAAAAATAATAATACGAGTATACAAAACTAGTAGAGATAAACTATTTAGTTTTTCTAGTATAGTTATGTTTAAATTTAACATAAATTAAGTGAAATTTTAAGTGTATAATTGAATAATTTGGTGAAAATGGTATAAAAAATATATTTTAAGTAAAAATTTGTTAAAAATTATAAGAATTTTCTTGAATAAATATTAAAGATATTCAATTCTAAAAGAATTAAAAACTTTATAAGTAAAAATTTAAAATATTCACATCAAAGATAAGTTTTGTACAAAAATTTGTGGTCAAACCATCATTTCTAGAAATTAAAATTATTTTCTACAAAAAGAGAATAATGACCCTGTCAAACCAATTCGAACTCCTGTTTGGACGATTTGACTAGTTTTGATCGGGTTTTTTAAAATCGATTTTCATGTAAAAATCGGACCGAATTCACAATCGATTCCAAGTCTGATCCGTTAGTTCGGTTTAGCTTAACAAGATTGATTAATAAGGCAAAGAGAGTAATTTATTATAAAGGAAGAATCGTTTTGGCTGGACAGTGGTGTTAAAGATATTGAAATAGAGATGTATGTTTCTAAAATATTACTCCTTCAGAACTATGAAATTTTCCTTTCTGGCACGATTTTTTAATCAAATTTGTTAATTTCCAGAGGGTTTTATATTTGCAATTTTTTTTAGTTTTTGAAAGCCTCAAATTTTTATCTAGTTATTTTTATTGGAACTTTAATACAGTGCAATCATATTTTCCAAAATGTAAGTAAATATATGTTCATTATTTAGTAGAAGATGAATTGGGTCAATTAGTGAGCCACAACAACAATCAAAATGAGGCGAAAAGAGTAATAACTTCTATAGAAGAAAAGCAAATGTATACTAACATATAATTATGATAGGCAAAGTCAGTCGACAAACATAGAAATATTACCTCCATTCAGCGATAATACAAGCGGTTTAGAATACGAATTGGTTGGGGATTCCACGAAGTAGTAAAACAAAGATTTTCCTGTCTTCTGATCAACTGTGACGTATCCTGAATATTGGTTGAAGTCCAGTCCATCAGGTTGTCCGGGCAGGCATTCAATCTTGTCATTTTCTTTGAGTCCTTCTTGTGAGCTAACAAAAGCAGACAATTGCCTTTTTTCAGATATAACATTTGCTGATTTAGAACTCCTTGTTGTGAAGGATGATGGAGAGGTCCTCTCTACTTTGAATCTTTCAGTCATAATTGGTGAAAAGCCTTGGCTTCCATTGAATTCAAGGGCTACTACCAAGAGTAAGAATGAGAAGTGGAGTAATGGATTGGCCATTGTTTATGTCAATGGATGAACAATTATCCAAAATAAGGGGAGAAATTTTATAGTGCAAATGGGATCCTGTTCCAGGGCTCAATTTATGGTGGTGGAAAGGGCATGAGAATTTCTGGCCTGCTTGTTTATTTCTCTTCATAAGATGCATTAGTTTTTAGGCTTGTTTGTGTTGGACTTTTCTTAAATCTACTTGTTTTGCATGGGAATTTTTGGATTCCACTTGCACTATTCCGGCATTGGTGTACATGTTTAAATAGGTTTTTTTCTAATTTGAAATGTTGAATTCTATCGGTTTTTAAAATGTTTACTTTTTAAAATTTTCTTTATTCTAAAAATATAGGATAAATTATAATCTATCTCCCATAAAATTTAGTTTTATTATTAACTACCTCTTGAAGTTTTGAATTACTATAATCTTAGCCTTTGACTATTTAAAAGTTAGTTTTTTGTTATATTATTCATGAAATGACTAAAAATTAGGTAATTGAGAGTTTAATTTGCTTTTTGCACATTAATTTTGCATTATAGTATTACTTATACTTATTTTAACGCATAATCCTTTCAAATAAATGCCTTTAGTTCATTTTTCTATTTACTTTCAAAACAGTTCTTACTCATCTTTTCTCCTAATTTTTTAATAATTTTATGAATTCCATAACAAAAAACTAATTTTGAATTGTCAAAGAAAAAATTGCAATATTTCCAAACCTAAAGGTAGAATTGATAATAAACCAAACCCTACGGGAGTTAGATGCAATTTATCCAAATATATCGCTTTTAAATAAAATTTTTAAAATTTTCTTTTTAACTATATACTGTTCATAATAAAAAAAAAGTAAGGATAAAAATGTGAAGCACATTAAATGGATTGTAACTCATAAACACAAAAATATTGTATTTATCCAAAAATAAACTCTTTTGAAAAAAACAAAGAGAAAACGCCCAAAATCGTCCTCCATATTTCACCAAATAATCTTTTTCATCCTCCACTTTTAAAATGGGAACAAATAGTCCTTCAAATTTTAAAATCCAAAATTTGAAGGAAAATTTCAGAACTAAACGTTCCCGTTTATGAAATTTGAAGGACTAAAAGTTCCCGTTTATTTCACAAATAGTATCAAATGTTTCGATTTATGAAATTTAAAGAACTATTTATTCCCATTTTAAAAGTGGAGGATGAAAAAGATTATTTGCTGAAATGTGGAGGACGATTATGGGTGTTTCCTAAAAAACAAAGAGTATTTTACAAGCTTATGTTACTAAAAAAACAATAATATTATTAAATATACACTTCCGTCCCAAAAAATAGAGTCGAGTTTTGATTTGGTACAATATTTTTTTAAGTTACAAAATAGATGCATTAAACGTACAATTTTTTATCGTTATTAAGTATGGCAAGGATATATGCCACCCGCGAGTACCCACCCCATTTAATCCTTGCAGGGGACGGGTGTAGCTGGTGGTGGGGAGGGCACTGTGGGGAGTTTTTCTTCCCCGCACCTAAACAAGGTAGGTGGCGATTTGGGGTCCCTTCAGTACCCCATATACTCACTTAAATTTATTTATGTATAATATATATTTGAATTTTAATAAATATAGTATTTATATGATTATATATATAATGTTATTAATATTAGTTAGAATATTAATTTATTATTAATGTTTCTTGATTATTATATAAATAATAATTTTTTATTATTGTATGATTTAAAATATAAAATTTTATTTTTTTATATATTTTTTATTTAAAATGAGTACCCATTTGGCACCTACAGGGGAAACGTGTTAGAATGTAACCCGAATTGTTGGGCTTAATTACAATTTCCTAATTAGTTCCTATTACCTATTTAATAGTGGAACAAATCTCAACCATTTACTTGAGTAGAGATATATAACTTGGTCATCTCTCTGCCCATTAAGGTTACAGACACAGACACAGAGCACAAAATCATTCTCCATCAAACCGTATGTGACAGAAAGAAGGGTGAATGGAGATAAACCAATTTTTACAGCAAGTAATGGTGTTTTTTAATCTCTTCCTCAAGAATTATGTCTTCCGCATCAGAGACACAATCTTTTTGACTTAATAGTTTGTGATAAATTATTTATTCAAAAATCCTGCCTTTATGTTTATATTATGAAATTTAAGATTTAACAAAGCGGGGCAAGGTAGGACGGGTGGCTTGGCAAGCGATAGGACGGGGGTTAAATAAACTGGCCCTTCCATCCCAAACTTGTCCTCTTGTCATTTCTAATTTTTTTGTTTATTTTTTAATTTGGATTATATTTTATCATTATTAGTAAAGATAATATAAAATTTTCACATAAAAAATATACTTTTTTTAGATAATGAAAATTTTTTAAATGAACTTTTTTTTTGAGGGACAAAAACAATACTATATTTCATGTTGATGTTAGATAACCATTCACTTTAACTTCAATGTTGGATTTGATCTTCAATGCAAATTGTTTTTGGAGTTTGGTTCATCCCAGTTTATATATGTCCTCTTCCCAATTTGACTACATTCTTTTTTAATAGAACTGATTAATTAATTAAAAGACAGAGTTCGTAAGATCAATTTAACTGGTATTAACTTTTTATTAGCTCCGATTTCTAATCTGTTTTATTATCCTTGGGGTTTTATGCGCTTGTTATCAAGTTGGAAACGGCAATTTTGTCCGTACTTTCAATTGCTGAGTTTAGTCAGTAGTAATAGAAAGCTGGGGTCCTTCAATTTTGTCTTGCTTTTTAATAGTTGTGAGTGTATCATTACTATCAAATTGGCATGGCAGAAAAGCATATTACCCACTATGGCTTGTACATTTGGTATGGTACCTTTTAATCTATTATCATTTGAAACAAAAAAAAAGGCATATTACATTTCGGTTAGCAACAAACAAAGTTTTTCAGTCGAACCAAACAAAGTGAATATCTCTCTCTAAGTTAATGTGAAACTTTTATGACTTTTCTTTCATATTCTTGCATTCTTTTTCTTACTAATTTTATTTTTTTTTTTGGAGAATCTTCAATGGCGTGTGGATTTCTAACTTCGAACCTTTTTTAAATGGTTGTTCATGGAGTTTCTTTCCTTTCTCTCTCTGATTTATTCCCTCTGAAATTTCTCCTAGCCTCTTCTAAATTTTGTAATCGGATTTTGTTTCATTTGAGAGATTCTTACTGTTATGAACTAAAGAAATACCTATTTCTGACCTGTTGCTGATTTTATTTTTAAACTTGGTTTTGATTTTCAATTCCAAAAATATAAATGAGTTAATGAACTGATTCATAGATAACTCTCAAAAGAAAAAAATCTCTTGGCTGCTTAATTGCTAAATATACATATCTTTCGACCCCTATTCTCTAGAAATAAAGCACTCAAAAATTTTGGATTCTTTTCTCCCAAAGATAAAACTTTTCAAAGCTATCTAAACCCTTCATTAAGAGTAAATATTCCAAGGGGCGACTATACCATGTATGATAATTTAAGAATAAAAATGTAATTTTGTTTGTTAAAAGTTTGCACAAATTAAATGGGGAAGCCAAAATTTTGTACTTAATTTTGATTAGTTTATTGCACTAAAAATCAGAATGCAACAAATGTATAAAATCTTAATCCTTAATTGATATTGAATGTGCAATATACTTAGCGAAAAGTCTCATGTGGTGTTATTTCTTACCTTTTATCTTACGTATATGGTAACAAATACTCCCTCCGTCTCAAAAAAGGAATTCACTTTGATTAGAATATAACTTTTTATTAGTTATTAGATACAACTCATTTAATGCACCTCTAAATATATAATTTTACATTTTTCATCCTTACTTTTTAATTTTGTGTATACATAATTATTATTAGTAAGGATATTTTAAGAATTTGGTTTAAAAATGGACTCTTTTTTTGGGACAAAAAAAAGTTTTCAAAGTGGACTCCTTTTTTGGGACAAAGGGAGTATCAAATTTTATTTTTGACCATCTTGAATCCATCCCTTTGATTGCATCATTACAAAATCATGAATTCCTAATGAAAAGGATGGAACAATAATTTGTTAAAAATTCAAAATTTTTACTTAAATGTGTAATTTATATGTCATTTCAAAGTAAACTATTTCTATTTATATTCATTAATGATTAGTTTCATGGTAATTTTGTCTATCGCTTTATAATGAAAAATTAGATTATCGCATCCTGTTACAAGTACCTCCACATTGGACAGATCATAACTCGACCATGAGTCAGAGAAATTTTTTTTTTTTTTAAATCTATATGAACTACAAGTGACCATCTATAGTACCTTTCACTTAGAGGTTAAATATGATGAAGAGCATTATGAAATGCAGTCACAACCTTATTATCCAAATATATCACTTTTAAATCAAAATTTTAAAATATTCTTTTTAACTATATCTTGTTCATAATATAAAAAAAAAATTAAGGATAAAAATGTGGAGTACGTTAAATGGATTGTAACTCATAAACCCAAAAATATTGTATTTATCAAAAAATAAACTCTTTTAGAAAAAAAAACAAAGTGTATTTTGCAAGCTTATGTCACTAAAAAAACCAATAATATTACTAAATATACACTTTTGTCCCAAAAAATAGAGTCCACTTTTGATTTGATACAATATTTTTTTAAGTTACAAAATAGGTTTATTAAACGTATATTTTTTCATTTTTATTAGGCATGGCAAGGGTATCCGCCACCCGCGAGTACCCACCTCATTTATCCCAGCAAGGGGTGGGTGTAGTGGGTGGCGGGGTGGGTGGTGTGGGGAGTTTTTCTCCCCCGCACCTAAACGAGGTGGGTGGTGATCTTCGTCCCATTTACTCGCTGAAATTTATTTATGTATAATATATATTTGAATTTTAATAAATATATTGTTTATATGATTATATTTATGGTGTTATTAATATTAGTTAGAATAATAATTTATTATTAATTTTTCTTGATTATTATATAAATAATAATTTTTTATTATTGTATGATTTAAACTATTAAAATTTTAATTTTTTATATTTTTTTTATTTAAAACGAATACCCATTTGGCACCAAGGCGAGGCGGGTGCCAGGCTAGTGATAGGATGGGGGATAAACATGTCCTGTTACCATCTCCACTCATTCCAAACCTGTCCTGTTACCATCTCTAATTTTTATACTTTTTTTTTTGTTTTGGATTATATATTGTCATTATTAATAAAGATAATATAAAAATTTCACACAAAAAAAAATTTTTTTTTTTTAGATAATGAAAATTTTTGAAACTAAACTTTTTTTTTTTTTGGGAGGAAAAGAATACTATATTTCAGTTGATGTTAAATAACCATTGACTTTAACTTCAATGTTGGATATGATCTTTAATGCAAATTGTTTTTGGAGTTTGGTTCATCCCAGTTTATATATGTCCCCTTCCCAATTTGACTACATTCTTTTTTAATAGAACTGATTAATTAATTGAAAGAGAGAGTTTGTAAGATCAATTTAATTGGTATTAACTTTTTTGTAGCTCCGATTTCTTATCTGTTTTATTATGATAATCTATGTGTTAATGAGAAATGTTTTATCCTTGGGGTTTTAGGCGCTTGTTATCAAGTTGGAAACGGCAATTTTATCCGTACTTTCAATTGCTGAGTTTGGTCAATAGTAAGAGAAGGTTGTGAGTGTCTTCATTACTATCAAAATCGGTATGGCAGAAAAGCATATTACATTTTGGTTAGCAACAAACAAAGTTTTTCAGTCGAACCAAACAAAGAGATTATCTCTGTCTAAGTTAATGTGAAACTTTTATGACTTTTCTTTCATATTCTTGCATTCTTTTTCTTTGTCATTGGATTTGTTTCATTTGAGAGATTCTTATTGTTATGAATTAAAGAAATACATATTCGGAACGTTAATTCAGACCTGTTGCTGCTTTTATTTTTAAACTTTGATTTGATTTTCAATTCCAAAAATATAAATGAGGTTATGAACTGATTCATAGATAACTCTCAAAAAAAAAAAAAAATTTGCTGCTTAATTGCTAAATATACATATCTTTCGACTCCTATTCTCTAGAAATAAAGCACTCAAAAATTTTGCATTCTTTTCTCCCAAAGATAAAAGTTTTCAAAGCTATCTAAACCCTTCATTAAGAGTAAATATTCCAAGGAGCGACTATACCAAGTATGATAATTTAAGAATAAAAATGTAATTTTGTTTGTTAAAAGTTTGCACAAATTAAATGGGGAAGCCAAAATTTTGTACTTAATTTTGATTAGTTTATTGCACCAAAAATCAGAATGCAGAAAATGTATAAAATATTAATTCTTAATTGATATTGAATGTGCAATATACTTAGCGAAAAGTCTCATGTGGTGTTATTTCTTACCTTTTATCTTACGTATATGGTAACAAATACTCCCTCCGTCTCAAAAAAGGAATTCACTTTGATTAGAATACAACTTTTTATTAGTTATTAGGTACAACTCATTAATACACCACTCAATGTATAATTTTATATTTTTATTATTACTTTTTAATTTTGAGTATACATAATTATTATTAGTAAGGATATTTTAGAAATTTGGTTTAAAAGTGAACTCTTTTTGGGACAAAAAAAAGTTATCAAAGTGGACTCCTTTTTTGGGACAAAGGGAGTATCAAATTTTATTTTTTCGCATCTTGAATCCATCCATTTGATTGCATCATTACAAAATCATGAATTCCAAATGAAAAAGATGGAACAATAATTTGTTAAAAATTCAAAATTTTACTTAGATGTGTAAATTAAATGTCATTTCAAAGTAACCTATTTCTATTTATATTCATTAATGATTAGTTTCATGGTAATTTTGTCCATCGCTTTATAATGAAAAATTAGATTATCGCAACCTGTTACAAGTACCTCCACATTGGACAGATCATAACTCGACCATGAGTCAGAGAAATTTTTTTTTTTTTTTTAAATCTATATGAACTACAAGTGACCATCTTACCTTTCACTTAGAGGTTAAATATGATGAAGAGCATTATGAAATGCAGTCACAACCTTATTATCCAAATATATCACTTTTAAATCAAAATTTTAAAATATTCTTTTTAACTATATCTTGTTCATAATATAAAAAAAAAATTAAGGATAAAAATGTGGAGTACGTTAAATGGATTGTAACTCATAAACCCAAAAATATTGTATTTATCAAAAAATAAACTCTTTTAGAAAAAAACAAAGTGTATTTTGCAAGCTTATGTTACTAAAAAAACCAATAATATTACTAAATATATACTGCTGTCCCAAAAAATAGAGTCCAATTTGGATTTGATACAATATTTTTTTAAGTTACAAAATAGGTGTATTAAACGTATATTTTTTCATTTTTATTAGGCATGGCAAGGGTATCCACCACCCGCGAGTACCCACCCCATTTATCCCAGTAAGGGGCGGATGTAGTGGGTGGCGGGGTGGGTGGTGTGGGGAGTTTTTCTCCTCCGCACCTAAATGAGGTGGGTGGTGATCTTCGCTCCATTTACTCGCTGAAATTTATTTATGTATAATATATATTTGAATTTTAATAAATATATTGTTTATATGATTATATTTATGGTGATATTAATATTAGTTAGAACAATAATTTATTATTAATTTTTCTTGATTATTATATAAATAATAATTTTTTATTATTGTATGATTTAAACTATTAAAATTTTAATTTTTTATATTTTTTTATTTAAAACGAATACCCATTTGGCACCAAGGCGAGGCGGGTGGCCAGGCTAGTGATAGGATGGGGGATAAACATGTCCTATTACCATCTCCATTCATTCCAAACCTGTCCTGTTACCATCTCTAATCTTTATACCTTTTTTTTTTGTGTTTTGGATTATATATTATCATTATTAATAAAGATAATATAAATTTTTCACACAAAAAATAATTTTTTTTTTTAGATAATGAAAATTTTTGAAACTAAACTTTTTTTTTTTTTTGGGAGGAAAAGAATACTATATTTCATGTTGATGTTAAATAACCATTGACTTTAACTTCAATGTTGGATATGATCTTTAATGCAAATTGTTTTTGGAGTTTGGTTCATCCCAGTTTATATATGTCCCCTTCCCAATTTGACTACATTCTTTTTTAATAGAACTGATTAATTAATTGAAAGAGAGAGTTTGTAAGATCAATTTAACTGGTATTAACTTTTTTGTAGCTCCGATTTCTTATCTGTTTTATTATGATAATCTATGTGTTAATGAGAAATGTTTTATCCTTGGGGTTTTAGGCGCTTGTTATCAAGTTGGAAACGGGCAATTTTATCCATACTTTCAATTGCTGACTTTAGTCAATAGTAAGAGAAGGTTGTGAGTGTCTTCATTACTATCAAAATCGGTATGGCAGAAAAGCATATTACATTTTGGTTAGCAACAAACAAAGTTTTTCAGTCGAACCAAACAAAGAGATTATCTCTTTCTAAGTTAATGTGAAACTTTTATGACTTTTCTTTCATATTCTTGCATTCTTTTTCTTGTCATTGGATTTGTTTCATTTGAGAGATTCTTATTGTTATGAATTAAAGAAATACATATTCGGAACGTTAATTCAGACCTGTTGTTGCTTTTATTTTTAAACTTTGATTTGATTTTCAATTCCAAAAATATAAATGAGGTTATGAACTGATTCATAGATAACTCTCAAAAAAAAAAAAAATTTGCTGCTTAATTGCTAAATATACATATCTTTCGACTCCTATTCTCTAGAAATAAAGCACTCAAAAATTTTGCATTCTTTTCTCCCAAAGATAAAAGTTTTCAAAGCTATCTAAACCCTTCATTAAGAGTAAATATTCCAAGGAGCGACTATACCATGTATGATAATTTAAGAATAAAAATGTAATTTTGTTTGTTAAAAGTTTGCACAAATTAAATGGGGAAGCCAAAATTTTGTACTTAATTTTGATTAGTTTATTGCACCAAAAATCAGAATGCAACAAATGTATAAAATATTAATTCTTAATTGATATTGAATGTGCAATATACTTAGCGAAAAGTCTCATGTGGTGTTATTTCTTACCTTTTATCTTACATATATGGTAACAAATACTCCCTCCGTCTCAAAAAAGGAATTCAGTTTGATTAGAATACAACTTTTTATTAGTTATTAGGTACAACTCATTAATACACCACTAAATATATAATTTTATATTTTTATTCTTATTTTTTAATTTTGAGTATACATAATTATTATTAGTAAAGATATTTTAGAAATTTGGTTTAAAAGTGAACTCTTTTTTTAGGACAAAAAAAAAAGCTTTTAAAGTAGACTCTTTTTTTGAGACAAAAGGAGTATCAAATTTTATTTTTTAGCATCTTGAATCCATCCATTTGATTGCATCATTACAAAATCATGAATTCCAAATTCAATAGATGCAACAATAATTTGTTAAAAATTCAGAAATTTTACTTAGATGTGTAATTTATATGTCATTTCAAAGTAACCTATTTCTATTTATATTCATTAATGATTCGTTTCATGGTAATTTTGTCTATCGCTTTATAATGAAAAATTTGATTATCGCATCCTGTTACAAGTACCTCCACATTGGACAGACTCGACAATGAATCAGAGATTTCTTCTTCTTTTTTTTTTTTTTTTTGTTGGATCTATATGAACTACAAGTGACCATCTATAGTACCTTTCACTTAGAGGTTAATTAGGATTAAGAGCATTATGAAATGCAGTCACAACCTCATTATTCAAATGTGAGAAGGGATTTTTGATTCGGCGTGAAAATTCTTGCTCCCATTGGATCCTTTGTATCTATATGTATTGAGATCCCGATTCATGGATCCTTTGTATCGATATGTATTGAGATCCCGATTCATGGATTTTTTATTCGACGTGGTGCTTTAATCGTTAATCCGAGCATACCACCATAGGGCTGATGCCCATGGCCATCTCTAAGAGGCTATGTCATGACCTTGAGAAAACCCACTACAAAAGCTAGCTTATGAGGTAAAAGAACCCAATGCCATATAAACCCCTCATGAAAATCCCATACTTTCCATGTGGGAATCATGACAATCCACCACGCTCCGCATACCCGCTTACACAAAAATCTCATACTTTTTAGGTGAACTGAGCAATATCCCATATGAAAATCTCATACTTTTCACATGAGATGGAGGGCAATCTGTCTCTTATACCATTTGTCATGACATTGAGAGAACCCACCGTACAAGCTAGCTTTTGTGGTAGGTTCCCTTAAGGACATTACAAGCTAATAGCCTCACAAAATTCATTGAATTCAGGAACAAAAAAACAAATAAGGCCCATTTTTTGGAAACTCTATTTCTAGAAGACCCATCTAACGGCATCTTATAAACTCAGGCAAGCTCTGACTTGGATAGAATTTAATAAAATATTTTGTGCTGAATTCAACTTTTTCTTGCTTTGTTTTGAATTTCATAATTATTTTTATTTACTTTAAAAATATTAAGTATTAATATTAATATGTTCGATTTGTCAAGTATCAGTGTCAAGTTATTATGATATATGGAGTGATGTAAAAAATAATATAAAAAAATCAGCAACTTTTATAAGTTAAAAAATATGAAGTGAGCTTCTTTATCAACCATATGGCCCATACCCCACAATTTGTAACATTTCGGATTCATTGCAAATTTGCAACATCTAGTATACATCAAACGCATTGGGCTTTCTGGGGTCATAATGGGCCTCCAATTTTACTGGATATGAGCTACACCATCAGTATACTTTCTATTCTCAAACAACGAACGTTCAGAATATCTTCACATTTATAGAAGTTTGATTCTTGGTTGAAAGGCTACGGTTACGTGTGAAATATATTTTAAAATATATTTTTACAAATTCCAAAATAACAATTATAAGATAGAAATTGTGTCAAAATATATAAAAATTTATTTTAAAAATATAAAAATATGTTTTAAAATACAATTTATACAAATTCGTTAGTAATTTACTCTTGTACATTTTAGGAAGTTCCATCTCTCTGTCAATCAAGAAGTTGCTGTTTGAATTCCCTTTATGGCTTGGCTTCCCAAGTTGTACTTTCTCTTATAAAAATTACTTTGGATTGCTCTTATAAATCTTTGCAATTAGCATCGTAACTAAATTTAAGTTCCAATTCAAATATCATTATCATCAATTCCATCAATATAATTACTCAAAAGTTTTCAACTAGAACACGAACGCAAACTCACAAAGAACTTTAACAAAAACCCCTTGCTTAGTTGGTCAAACATTGAGGAAGTTCGTAAGCCAGAAGCAAAGTTGAGAAAAACCCCTTCGATTGTGATTTATTTGAGAAAAGTTATATTGGAATATATGAAAATTTTGATAGGTATTTTTTGATAAAAAAAAAAGGTATTTTGGAGGGAAAAATAGAAGGAAATCTTTTTAAAAATTATGTGAAAATAATTTGAGTAGCAAATTTTAAATTTTAAAATAAAAATGTGTTTGAATGTTTTATTTTTATTTAAAAAAATATTAACTTTTTATAAATAAAAACTATGTGCAAACGAATCCAAAGTTTCACGAGAATAAACATATGAAAATGAAGGATGGAATTGATTTCTTGCATTCTGTGCCTCCAGTACTTGTGGATGTATTAGCTGTTCGTTCAAATGTATGTTATAGTCCAACATTGGTACTATCAAATCATATGCAATATCCTCTTAGTAATGAATGTGGAATTAGGCAACGTGCATGATGCATCACACAGGCAAATATGATAATTAATGGTTGGTGTTGGTGCAACCAATGATTAATAGGGAATCACAACTGGCCTTTCTACATTTCTTGCTGGGCAATAACTCCTCAGTCATTGGCATTTCCAGATATATTTCTTGAGAATAAGAGAATTATTTGGTTTTTGGATTATGATGTGATTATACATGAATTTTCACGTACAACTAATGAGTTTGGGATAAACAAAAATAAAAGAAAGGATATATTACATCCGCCTTCATTAAGATTTGTAAAAACTGCCAAATAAACTCGAAAATTTAGAAAAAAAAAATGTTAATATCCCCTTAAATTTCATACATTCATAAAATTTAACCCCTATTGTTAGTTAACTAATATTGACTTTGACTTTTGATTAAGGCACAGGTTAATTTTTTTTTAATTTCTAAACTACTTTTTAAATTATAATATTTGAATTACATTTAACCCCTTGAAGTTTGTTTTCATTACAAAATGGATCCTAAAGTTTAACAAAATGGATCTATTTCTACTTTAGTGTCAAAGAAGTTCTAATTAAAAATATTGATAATTAAAACTCAAACACAATCCTAACCATTTTTCACACAATTTAATAACTGAATAACTTACCAAAATACATACATAATTTTGATGTTGCAATATTTTATTATATTTATTCTTTTTTTCAATCTAATAAATATACTTATTAATTTGACAACCATTTTATCAAATTCCTTTAACCAAAATGAAACTACAAGAGATTTAAACAAATAATTAATGTTAAGATTTATAGAGATGCAAAAATAATAAAACAATTACTAAATAATTTAATAATTTAAAGGGCCAGTAAAGGTAGATTGGCATTGAAAGTATAGTAAAAAAATTTAAAAAATAAGTTTTTGCAAATTTAAAGATGATGAAATAGTAATATGATAAAAAAATTATTAATTTTATTAATTATTTTTTATAAATTCTAAATATATGTATTAATATTATATTCTTATTTTTTTTAGTTGTTTAGTTTATGATAGAAAATAACTGTATGAAATGATTCCTCACGAAAAGAAAAGAAAAAAAAAAGAAAAATATAAAATATAGGAAATAGAAGGTATTAAATTTTATTTAATAAAATTTTAAAACTTTAAAGATCATTTCATAATTAAAACAAATATCAAGTCTCAAGGGGGGTATGTTATTTCTCTATACTAGTTTTTTCATCTTTTCATTTATTCTAATAATTGATTTTAATTGTCACTATGTCAAGTTGGATACCGATAGTTTCTTCGAATCTCAAATTCATTTAGTAGTTTTACTAAATTTTAGGGGAGGTAAATACAATTTACCCTAAAAGAAAAGCTGATTGAAATAATTCTCAAGAAACAAAATTATTTGTTGAGGAAATTCTAAACTTTAGTTTTGGTTTGAAGGGACCTTTGAGCGTAAATTTTTCGGGGTTCAAAAGGAAAAAAGAGACCTTGAGTACAAGTACTACTACTCAACTTGTAATAATTAATTTAACTAATTTGAACACAAGGTTTATATTAATTACTAATTAAGGGAAATTAACTATTTGAAAATCATAAAACCAGTACAATGGAGTTCAAACTTTTTTGCAAATCATTCCCATTGCACATTTTGAATTTTGTAAATGTAACTATTTGCTTTCAATAACTTTACTCATTGACTTTTATGATATGCATTTTGCATAATAAATATTTTCAATTGCTTAATAATAGCCCCCTCATACATTTTCACGTTTAATGCTCAAAACTAGTAATGTTGAACACACATGAAAACTCTGTATGTATCAATAATATGCCATTTAACGAAAATAAAGTTATTTCGTTAAAATTTCTAATAAAGTGATATCGTTTTAACACAAAGAGATACAATTAGTAAAGGGAAATAGGATTGAAGATCAAATCTCTATAAAAGATTACAAATTCAAAGCTTAATTACAAGCTTGTGTTAAGTAGAAGGTGTAAATAAATTGAGAGACAATTATTTTAAAACTCTTTTGTTGAACTAAGTTTTGATGGGGTCAGACAAAGGAACCAGCTAATGTTGTTGTTTTTGTTGTAGAATTGCATTACTTTTGTTCCTTTACGTAGAAGAGCGTTACAAGTAATATTGCCTACTAATGACACCTTGGATCCAAGCTGTTAATTGTTGCTTTTTCTCTTTGAGTATTAAATTAGTTTCATGCAATTCCTCAATTTTGGAAACCTCGTTCCTTTGTCGATTACGTATATGGACATGGTCATACAATTCGGCAGTTGAACTAAAAATAAACTCAGTTGCAAAAGCTGTCATTTGTGACAGGATTTGACGTCCACCAAATACCTGGAAGTGTTACAATACAATAATGCAATAATATATGGAAAGTTTAAATGGAAAACGCTAAACCTACGGCAACTTTTATTATATGACATTATCTATATATTTTTTTTATGTAGTAATGGTATTAAAGGCTTGTACAAACATGCATGAATTTAGGATAAAAGTATCAATTTGGCCCTTCCTACACTAGACTGGATTATCACAAACCGCTCACTAATATGAGCCAATTTGTGTGCAAGCATTTATTTGTTTATTTTGGTAAAAAATAGGGGGAAAGTGCTCTTCTTATTTTGTTGTATGAATATCAATTACAAGTGTTGCATGGAAAGTCACACTTGGTTTTTTTTTTTTTTCCTGTTTGTATGATGTGGTTAACTGTAGGCCATGAATTTGTTGAGTTTGCTAATTTACTTATCAGATAAGTACAAGCTATCTGAAAGACAATTTATTGAATTATATCTTGTTTTCAAAGTGGGATTGGAGAAATCTCTCTTATTTTTTAATTTGATGTTTGCCTAATTTTATTAAGAATTTAGATACTGACTTTTAAAAAAAAAAATAATCTTATATTTTGCAACACTATTCAAATTCAATTTAGATTGATCCTCTACTTAGTGGAGTCTTTTCTCATAGAGGCAAAAAATTCAAAGAGACTTTTACAGTTTTAGATAGAGATTTTTAAGGCAAGAATTTGTAGTACAAATTTATTGAGAAATTATGTACTCTTAAGGGTTTGGTGTTTTAAGATTTGTTAATAATATCATCATCATTTTTACTATGGATGTAGTTTTAATTGTTGAACGGAATGATATTAACTTGTGTATTTTGATTTGTTCTTTGTGTCTTGAATGATTTTATGTATAATCATAACAAAATTTTCCTACCATGTCACAATGGATCTAGTGTTCACAGCATAAAGGCTCTGGCTTACTCGAGAGAGTCACCAGTAAATGCATGATTTTGATGTAGGCAATTACAAAACTTTAAAATTTGACGGGGTTTATTTGGCTTAAGTGGAGGCTAGGGTCATCCCTAATGAACAATTTAGAAGGTAAATTTATAATTTTATATGTTAAAGCTAATATAATATAAGGGCCAAAATAATTCAATTTTTTTTACCCTATTAATTTGCTGCACGAAAAATAGGATATAGCGGCTCCCCAAAAATCATTTGGGAAAAGGGATTAAAAGGAAACGCTTATTTTCATAAAAGGGTCTATTCCCTTTCTTTTTCAATACACAAATTAAAGCTTAGAATTATAATAGCAGCTTTGAATACATAAACTCATTTTAAGATGACACAAAATCCCTTCTTTTTAAATGAGAGATAACAATGTTTTTTCTTTTATCGACAATATTTAGTAGGCTCTTACGTATTTTAAGAAAAAAGAGAATCTCAACCGGACTAAATAAGTGGTCATAAACTCAACCACTAGATTAAAAAAAATACATAAAACTTACTTTAAATTTTTAAACTGGTAATGAATTTCAAACTTATGACCAACCATAAAGCTCTAAGTCTCATTTTAAGACGAGCCAAAATCCTTAGTGTCATGCATTATCAAACTAGCTAGTTTTGCTTCTTGTATATTTTGCATGTACATCCTCCTATCATGCCGGCAGAATATAGTCATAAGATATTGCCAAAACAAGTACTATACTACTCAAAAAACATGCAAATCAATCTAAACAAATTCAGCTTTTAGGATTAGGTATGCAAATCAATTTGTCTTCTTTGCATGTAGTTTTGTGAATTAATGAATGAAAACTAGACAAGTGTTGCACTTCATTCTTCATTGTTTTTTCAAAAATCACTGTCATCATGGATAAAAATGAAATTGATCATGTATTCATCGTGGAGTATCAAGCTATACATATTGTTTCTTTGTCTCCTTGAAAGTATAAAAGATTCTCCTTTACTAAGCATCTCTTTTGTCTTTGATACAACAAACAAGGAAAGGCAGTTGGCCTTCCAGACTATTTAGCCGGAATTTTGATGCCTATAACTTACAAGTTACAACTACTACATAGAAAATCAGTTTGTCCCTATTACTAAACTTCACAATATATACCAACCATCTTCTTTTTTTTATTTATTTGTAGAAAACATGCACCCAAGATTACTGGATTCTGTTCGCAATGAAAATATTATACTTATTATTTGAGTGAAAGTGAGAAAACCAAAACAAAGAAACTAGGGCCAAAAAAATCTTGGAAGCAATTATTATTAACATTCACATTAATCTTTGAGCAAAAGTACTAAAAAAAATTTTGAACCACAAATTGAGATGAACACCCTAACTTTGCCAAGTGCTATTAAAATTTGTTGCTGGAGCAGAAGGTGAAGGGTTGGAAGACCGTTATAGGTGGATATGGCAAATTTTTCTATTTTCAATTTTCCACCCTTTCCTTGTTGTTAATATGGAAGAGAGATTCTTATGTTATATATTGCTGGCAATATTATATGATGAGATGGGATATATTGAGTTTAAAAGTTTATGAACATAAATTTCGTAAATTGTTCCGTTTATTCGAATGATCTATAAAAGATTAAAAAAAAAAAATTTACTATTCGACCTGGAATTAAATTAAAACTCTCACTTTTTATTGTATAATAGTTCGAGTAAGTTTTAAATGAAGCCTAAAAACTTGACTATCCAATAGAATCTAATAACTATTCAACTCATTATTTTTTTTTTTGATGGATAAATTAGGTACTCATAATTCATGTTAGACCCTTTTCTATGAACCATAACAAAATAGGAACAAACAAGTACTTATCTATCTCTATAATTCCTGACATATCCATTCCATTTCGGCCCATTTTTCACGTCTAATAGTAATACTTTCTTGGGCAATTTCAATCAGACTTAGTAATTCCTGTTGGATAGATAATGGATTGTTATACTAAGGAATTAAATGGAATTATGGGGACAAATTGTAGATTGTGATGAATAATTCAAACACTGAAAAGTTGTGAAAGGCTGATGTTTTTGATGTGTGATACATGTGAAAACCTGAGTGCTTCCAAAACGTAATTGTCGGGGAGGGGACAACCTGGTTTTGAAGGCAAACCGAAGAAATTAATCTCTATCTGTTTTGAATCTTTTGATTCAAATGGATGCATTCATGTCCCCATTGCTTGAGTGGTAGGGTCTGTGATATCAAATCAATTGGTTTTTCACCAATTTTAATATTAAAAAGGAATTAAACATCATTATTCGCATGACCCCAATTGAAGCTAATCCAACTCTTCTTTGATTCCTTCAAGTTTCCTTCTAAATCATATTAATTGAAAGAAAGAGTACTAATTTTCATATTGCACTAAATTTCAAGCAAGCTTTCTTTGTTTATCATATGTTTAATTAATTTAGCAGTTAATTGAAACTCTAGCTTTAACACTGCTGTACCTAGAGCTTGAAATGAAAATATTCCATGGTGCTAACTTAGATAATTAAGAGAAAAATTTATAATTTTTAGAAGACAGTCTATCTACATATAAGGGATAAAAAAAATAAATAAATTATGTGATTAAATTATTATCCCTTATATCTACATATAAGGGGTGTACAAAATATTTTTTCTAGCTTCTTTTTTTTTTCAAAATGATAGAATTGTATATAAGTTAAAAAAATATACACAATATTACTCACTAACAATAAGAGATTTAGAACTCACAAAAAGTCTAAATTGGACAACATGGGATTCCCATGCAAAATCTTAACTATAAAAACTAAAAACCCTTAACTAAACTAGCTAAGTATAACCAAACCTAACTAATGGGCATCTACTAGAGTCTCGCAGATGGTTGTAGAATTACCGGATAAAACTTGGAACACCGACACTGCACGTATCCACAACCAAAATTTACGCAACTTCGCATCTGCATCTTGAGTATTCCTCCTCCCAGGTTAAGGCACTCCCACCTCCATAAAGAAGGAACAAAAGCCTAATACAGTAGGATCATTCCCACTGAACAGGCACAAAAACCTAAACATACACAGGCAAAAAAAAAATTATGACTGTTGCACTGTAGCTACAGTGCAACAATCGCACCAAAATCGCACTCAAATTCGCACCTAGGTACATTGAATTTGAATAGCCTAAAAGTTCAATTTTAAGCAACTTGGTACATTGAATTTGAACTTTTAGGCTAGAAAAAATATGACATGTGATTATCGTAACGATGATGATATTAGCATTTCACTATTTATCATTAGTACTTTTTTATGTGGGGTTAAAAGTATAAGATTATGTTTAAATTTGTATTTTTAAAGACAATTTTAAAAATTTTTAATATATTTTTTATCTCATAATTAATACTTTAAAAAACACATAAATGCATTTTAAAATACAATTCATACATACCCTAAAATTATATTACTAATTTTACCTTTTTGTGATAAAAAAAAGGAGTGCCAACATGTATTAAAATACTAATATCATCATTCTTATCCTAATTCCTAAGGACTCACTAAACTATAAAGTGGATTCCTTTCAAAATCCTAAATAGACCAAATGCATATCTTAATATATTTTTTTATAATTTAACTTTCAGTGGATATATTTTGTTTGTGACATTTTTGTTTCTTGGGTAGCTGAATTGAATTAAGCAGGCATGTTCTGAGTATAGTTCCACTGTACTTTCTTTGCTTTCTTGCCGTTGAACTTATCCGACGTATACATGTTTGCGGTGCCGATAGCGACAACGGCAAATTGACTACATTTTCGAGGATATGATTGCAAAGGATTGAACTGTTTTTTTCCCAATAACTCAATTTTGATAGTGTGATGAAATTTAGTGTGTGTATGTGTGTGTGTGTTTGTTTGTCTGATTTTAGGACAATGAACTTCAGATCGGAAAAGAAATAAAGGAGAAAAAGAAAGGAGGCATGGCCATAATTCAAGATACTTTAACTTTTCTAAAATCAAAATCAATAATTTGCTCCAAAAAGGATCAAACAATAATGGGCCTTTATGGTAACCTATGATTACGAAATACAATGGCAAATCTTATAATAGTATATTTAAATAGCGTTTTAAAATATATTTTTAATTTTAAAATAATTTTTATTTTATAATTTTCACGTCAAAATATATAAAAATACCGTTTAAATTATAATTTCTATACACTCGGTACTAAAGATTAAGGACTTGATTTTCTGCACAATCTAGAAGTTAGTAATTTATAAAACTTAAAGGGTTGCCTTGCTCCATTAATCCCAAGTATAATAGGATTAAAAAACATCAAAGTTAAAAAGATCTTAGAATATCCTCACGATTCTAGGATGAAAAAATTTATACGTAGAAAGATTATTACTTTTGAATTGTTTTCTTTTTGTTTGTATCACTTTGATCACCATTTTTTTTATCTTTTGGTGCCAATAGGGGTCAAAAAAGGAACCAAAAGGGCTTCACATAACATGATGCTTTCCATGTCTTTCGTATCTGTTAGACTGTTATCATGGTACCAACTTTTGAATCAACTTTTGTTTCTAAAATCATCATTTAATTTCATCTTTTGTGCACACCACTTATTTAATAATAACTCTTAATGGAATTAATATAAGTGTAAACTTCCTATGCCAAGTTTTCACCAATGCATAATGATACTTAACAAACAAAATGAGCGAGTTAGAAACAATATAAACCCCTCCATGTTTAGGTAACTTTGAGGAGAGGGTAGATGTAGATTCTCTGTTCCTATTTTATCCTACTCTTATAATGATGTTGTTTTGCTTAAACTATAAACAAAATAATGTTGTTCAATGAGAGTGACATATATTAAGGTCTTTATTTAGTCAAAAAATATTTCATATATATAGTATATTTTTCTTTTTATTATAGCAAATCAACGACGTAAAATTTTATATTTTTACCCCTTATAAAGAGTCTGTTTCTTTTAATTATTTTTAATGGTATTATTTTACGTAGTATATCAGATGCATTTAGTCAATTAGTATTTACGTATATATAATACTCTTTAAATTTTGAAAAAATAGAAAGAGTATATATTAGTGATTGACTAATATATTGTACATAAGAAAAAGAAAAAATTTGCTCCTGCTATTATGATCCTGCATAGATAATGTTTCAAAATACGTTTTTATATTTTTTTAAATAGTAAATATATGATAAAAGATATATTAAAAAAAAGATGAAAATGACTTGTAAAAAGCCAAAAAATGTATTTTAAAAAACTTTATCGAAATCCAAAAAACAAAATCAGGGAAAAAATTGTGCAACGGATCCCGACAAGCTGGACCCCTGAAGGAAACCGGTGGCTGTTGTACAAATTATTCCCTTGGAAGTTGCAACTCCAAAATTCAAAAATAGGTAAAAACCTTTTTTTTTTAAAAAAAAGGAAAAAGAAAATCTAAAGACAGCAAAGAAAACCCATCCAGTCAACACCTTTCGATTGCTTTAGATCATGAACGCTGGAGGAGAATGCGGCCGATATGTGGCCCACGATGACACCGTGGAAACAACTGATCAAATCATCATCTCTTTCCCAGTTCAAAGGTCTCATACCCGTTGATTGTGCACGTACAAGAAAATTAATTTTAACGATTATATTTAATTTCTTCTAATTAAATTTATATATATATATATATATATATATATATATATATATATAGTTCTATATTTTTTTGGCATGATAATGGCTTGATAAGCTCTATGTTATATCACTGGAATTATGACTAAGATGACTGGTAAAATTAATGTTAGCCATCCAATTCCTAATAAATATTGATGGGATCTCATGATTAATGTGTTTTTATATAAAACAAATTTTGAAATGATTTTTCAACATTTAGAGAATGTTTGGTTCATTTAAAGAAATGAGAAAAGAAATGAAAATATAGTAGTGGGAAATGATAGTGGGTTCTTTCATTATAATTTTGTTAGTTGATTTGTGTTGGAAAATAATTATAAGATTTGTGTTGGAGAATGATTATAATTACTAATTATAATTATAAATTAATTTTAATAATTAGTATTATTTAATTATTTATTTATAATATTAAATTAATTAATTATTAATAAAAATATTATTGATTAAATTAATCTTAAGTAATTAATTAATTATAAATTAATTATAATAAGTAATATTAATGAATGAGATTAATTAATTATTAATTATAATATTAAATTAAAATATTAAGTAAATGAATTATTAATTAAATTAATCTTTAATTCATTTATTTATTATTAATTAATAATAATAAGTTAATTATAAATTAATTATAATAATTAATATTAATTAATTAGTTTATATTAGTTAATTATTTATTATAATATTAAACTAATTAATTATTAATTAAAATTATTATTAATCATGAGAAGGGGAAAGGAAATTTGTTTTTTGGTTTAATAGATTTCATACCTCTTAATATTGAGGGGTATGAAGATACCTCCATATAAGGTAATCAAAGTTTACTATACATCATTCATTCCCATTCCCTCTATTCCATTCCCCCAAACCAAATGGCATCTTAATACTTATCAATTAAATTCTCTAATTATTTGATAAACAACAATGATAAATGTCTCTTTGGTAATTTTCATTTTTTACGTCCTCAATTGAAAGCAATATTCTTTCCATCTTAAAAAATATATATATTATTCTTTCAAAACTTTTTTTTGTTTTAAAAAGAAAGCTTACTTTTAAAATAGATTCTTATATTATTTTTATTAATAATAATTGTATATAACACACACTTAAAAATAAAGCTAAAATAAAAAAAATACATTTAATGCTATATTAAGTGTATTGCATTCCATAATTAGAAAAAGTTATACTTCATTTAAAGTAAACTCTTTTTTAAAAATAAATAGATTAATATTTATAGTAAAAAAAATTATTATGCTATTTCAATGACTAATATAGTCTTTATGTGCAAAAGTCAATTCTAATATCTCAATGATTAATATAGTAATCTATAATTATGTGAATGTTACTTATTTATTTAAAACTAATTTTTCATTATAAGTATCATTATTGAAAATAGGGAAAAGTATAGTACCACATATGTTTTTAATAAGGTTAAAATTACATACAAGATAGAAAATGATGACGTTCGTGTATATTTCAGTTTCTTTTTGGGTATGATGACGCTCGTGTGGATTTCAATTTCATCTTGTGTTGTGTTGTCCTATGGTAAACCGTGACTGTAATTTTACACACCATACAATTATGTTGGTAACTTTTTTTTTTTTTTCTTGGGGGTTGTGGTGATTGTAATTTCAATCTAATTCTATTAATTCTACAATTTTACAATCTAAATTTACTAAAACGATTTAGATTATAACTACTATCTTACATTTATTATGTAAATAAAATATAGTTAAATTTACTCAAAAAAAACTTTCATATCTAAGTAAAATTAAAATTTATCATTATATAAATAACTTAATTAGTTTAATCATACTTTTATTAGTTTTCAACAATAAATAAATAATTTGAACATAAATATCATTCTATCGTGACAGTAACTGAAATATTGGAAAAATGATATAAAATGTTATAAAAAATAAAAATTAAAGTAAAATCATTTAATTATAAACTATATATAAATTTTCTACATATTTATTCATATATTGATTAATAATTCTTTTAAAAATAATTATAAAATATATTTTCTCAATTTTTTTAAAATCTTACAATCTAATTCTACTAATCTGATCATGCTATTATAAATTAATTCTGTGTAGAATCTCGATCTTATAAACTATGATGGGGAGAGTTAATAGTCGACCCAAATGAGAGAATTCATGTTGCTTTTTAAGTTCTACGTTTTTTTTTACGTGTAAGTATCGCATTGCGTGCCCGAGATTTAGTTAGTGGAGAAACTTTATTCCTTAATTTTTTTTTATTTACATCAACTTATTTTATTGTATAATGGTACACTTATATTTTATTCTCAATTTATTGCTACCTAAGAGGTCAATATTAATAGCAACTAAGGGTTGCATATGAATTATGTTTCAAAATATATTTTTATACTTTTTTAAAAGTAATGATTATAAGGTAAAAAGTGCGTTAAAAAATACAAATATGTAATAATAGTGTTTTTTATTTTAAGAAAAAAAAAGTTTATATTGTTTTAATTTAGGATTGAATACAGAAATTATACTTGGTAAAACGTGTTACATCACTTAATTCTGATAATTAATCGAAAGGCATAATTGCTTAAAAATCAAAAGGTATTTTAAATAAAAAATACACAACTTTTAGTTCTATGAAATAAATTACTCCCTCCGTCCTAAAAAAAAAATAGAGTGTACAAAAATTTTCTTTGTCTTAAAAAAAATAGTTTACTTTTAAAGTGAAATTTTTATATTACCATTACTAATTATAACAATATATAATCTAAATTAAAAAATAAGAATAAAAAATATAAAAATACATATTTAATAATATATTAAATGTGTTATACCTTGTAATTTAAAAAAGTTAAATAAAATTAAAAGTGAATTTTTTTTTTTGAATGAAGAGATTATTAAAAAGTAAACAATATAATTAACTGTTATACTAAAAAGCTATATGACTAATTATTTGAATTCTTATTGTATTCACTTTCAAATGGAAACTGAAAGTTTGAAGGGGATCCTGAATTAATCGATCACCATTATGTGAAAATTAACAATATATTTGTTTGTTTGCTTGCCAAATTAAGAATGCTTGTAAATGCAAATAAAATAAACGCAGAGGGGTCAAATAAGCAGGCTCTAAAAGAATGTTGTTGATGACAGAACGAATTTGTTTTAATTTGTACGCAACCTCTCATTACTTGACAGCCTGTTTTCATCCGTTTTAAATCGAAAGATTCCTTCGGCTCGGTCAAACCTGTCAGTCTATCAAAGAATGTCTGAGTTGTTTCTTCTTCTTCTTCTTTTTTTTTTTTTGGTTTTGTCCTGAAAATTTGATGCCAACATGCTCTCAGGGTCTCAGCTATGTTGCAACATTTTCTTGTGGATTACGGTTGTGGAATAAAAATCTCAAATGTTTTAGTTTAACTCTATTTTTTATTCAGTATAATTTTTTTAAATAACAAAATATAATATATTTAATATATTGTAAAATACATGTTTTTACATTTTTATCATTATTTTTTAATTTAAATAATATATTACTATTACTAATAAGGGTAATACAAAAATTTTATACGAAAAGTAAACTTTTTTTTTTAAAACAAACAAATTTTAAAACTTGATATTGTATACTTTAGCTCATATTTTGTGTTTTACAAAATAATTATTTCCTCCCTTTGTACTTAAAAAAATAGTCAGTTTTTAGTTATGCACAAATTTTTTTTTTTTATCATCAAGTGTAATACATTTAATGCACCATTAAATATATAATTTTTTAATTTTAATTTTATTTTTTAATTCTATATAATACATAATTACTATTAATAAAGACAATATAGGAAAAAAGTATTAAATTAAAGTTTTTTTTCTTGAGAATAAGAAAAAAAATTAAAAGTAATTTTTTTTTTTAAATATAAGTTATACTTTTAGTTTTGAGATTATAATTTTTGAACAAATAGAGTATATAAAATGACTAATGTCACCCACGAGTTTTTAAAATTTGTAATTTTTAACCACAAAGGTTTTGCCCATGGTTTCGGGTGGAAAACCAAGCGTAAATCTAACAAGCTTGCTTACCTAATCTTATCTCTTTATCCATTGACAAGTACTTAAAATGAAATGTCCTTTTAAGTACTAGTTGGATTTTTGTAGCATGTGATAATGACACCAAACATTAAATTTCATAGAAATTTA
Organism: Gynochthodes officinalis; assembly: GCA_020080225.1. Taxonomy (NCBI): domain Eukaryota; kingdom Viridiplantae; phylum Streptophyta; class Magnoliopsida; order Gentianales; family Rubiaceae; genus Gynochthodes; species Gynochthodes officinalis. Next base: position 17,179,900 of record CM034620.1, read on the forward strand.
ACAGAGTTTTAATCAACAACCACATAATCACTGACTTCATAAATATGACCAGTTTTTGTTTTGGTTTTAATAAATTTCATGTAACGATTTCATATAATTCCATAACCTAATCCATATTATTTTATTTTAAAAGGTTAAATCCCAATCCTAAAGGGTTCATCACCTGCCAATTCCACAGTTGGTGAAAGATGTAAATCACGAATATCTCCAAAAGCAGATGCATAAGTAATGCAATCTATATTATTTTATTTTATTTTATGAGTAATGTGGTGCATGGGCAGAAACTCATTTCATCTAAAACATCTTCATCCTTTCAATTTTATCATTTGTTTAGAGGAGATGTGTCTTGTCAAAAATTGCACCATGTAAATAGAAATTTATCATGAAAACAACTAGGGAACAAAAAAAATAACAGTTAACTTATCCAAATTTCTTTGTGGCTTCCTCCTTAATGAATACATAATGATTTTTTTTTTTTTTGGAAATTATAATATAATAATGATACTTTTTAATGCATTGAATATCGTAGTCCTTTAAGATTTCGTAGTTTTATGAACAAAATGTGCACCTTAGAACATGAGGCCTTTCTAATTTCATCACACATTCTACTTATTTCTCAAAAATTACAAAAAAAAAAAAAAAGAAGTTTCAAAGTATAACTTTGCATAGCTTCCATGTTTTTAATATGATCGATAGGCATTCTTAGGATTTTTCACAATTTGATGGTGACATGGTTGAATATTTTGGAATTTTTAGTTTTCTTCTCTTGGAGAAATTTGTACGAAACTTAAAATAAAATTGCTTTCAGAATTTGGATTTGGATGAGATTTGCAAATACACATATACATATAGATATAGTCATATTCAATTTCACAAAGGGGCAACAAAATCTAGTTATAAATAAAGTTACCCCACAAAATTTTATCACTTAAAAATATTTATATCATTAGTCAACCATTAATTAGTCGTACGTTGTTCTACTTATTCTAAACTTCCAGATTAATCCAGAAAACTTGGAAAAGTCACGTATGATGATTTATGAAGGTAATGTACCAACGTTTAAAGAATTTCTTATTATTGTTTTTTTCTCTATTTTTTTAACAGAGATGTAGATAAAGGGGATCATTTTTTATTTTTTTTTTACAATTGAAAATATGGATTGCAAATTTGCAACCTGACCAAATATTAAATAAATATGCTGAATGCAGATTTTTAATATCGCAAGTCAATTAAATTAAAGAGTAACATTTTGACTCTATCATATTATGTATATTTTGACATAAGAATGCTGAAATTATAATTTTACCATTAAATTAGAAAATTATTTCATGCGATCGAGCGAATGAATGAAATATTTATTTTGCAATTGAAGGAAATTGTTCAAGTTTATTACTATTGAGGCTATTTCTATGGTTGTTCAATTTTCAAGTAAAATTTCCTTGCAATTAACGCATCACCCGAATTTATCACACTACAAGTATGGTTGGTACTTGGTTCGTGGTTTATTTGAAACTTTTTATATGGTAATTATAGAAAATTTGGTAGAAAATTTTTTATTTTAAAAAAATATGTCGGAGAAAAAATAAAGAGTGAGTTGAAAGAAATTTTTTTAAAATAATGTGAGATAATTTTAGTGAAAATTTTAAATTTAAATTTTAAAGTAAAATAAAAAGTTACTTAAATATTTAGTATATATATATATTTATGTTGAGAAGAGTTAACTTTTATAGAATAAAAGATCTTTGAGGCTATATATAAATCTCAATGGAAATATAATTTAATCAAATAAGTAAATGGTCATGAAATAATAATTTTGATTTGACTGGATATTTTATTAAATTACACTGCATATTGAGAACTTACCACTAACTATCAATCAATCAATCAATCAACATCTTTAATGAACATTTAACTATAATTTTTTTTTAATTTGAGAAAATATTAAAGGTAGATTCTGTAAACAAATTAACATATTATTGCATATCTACATTAAAGAAAACATATAATATGGCCAAGAATATTCCATTAGATCAACAATAAATATCGAGAAATTACCACCATCAATCAACCAAAATCATTAATTAACTTTTAACTTTAAATTTTATAATTTGAGAAAATATTAAAAATTTATTCTGACAAATAAATTGACATATTACAGAATATCTACATTATTTTTTTTTCAATTTACGATTTTGATAAAAACAAGTGTAATTAAGGGAGTTTATATATCAATTAAATAAATTAGATTGTAGAATCTATTTCTTGAATATACGAGACTTGTGCAACTTGCTTTTCGACATCCCTGATCTCACACTCGAATTTTTCATTATATTTAATTAATTATGTAGATTTAAATGTGGTTTTTTTTAACAATAACTATAGATATTATATTACAATAACAAAATATTTACATGAGATAATCTCAAAAGATTAATTGTTCTTTATCTAAACTCTTTTAATAAGGAGGAAAAAATTCTAATAAATAGAGACACAAACCCTAACAAGTAGTAACAAAAGATTAACTAATTATGAAGAAATATGAATCACATTTTACAATATGAGTACCATACCTCAATTCTTTCAAAAAAAAGAAACACGAATCATCCCGCATAAATTAATTACTATCCATCAATTTTTTATTAAAAAAAAAAATCTCGCAAGACATCGCTCCAAAATCGCCCATAGTAAAAAAGCGATTTTTGGCCCGACTTGGCCGAACAACAAATTTGTTCAAATTTGTTTGTGATCCAATTTTTGAAAAATTTACCAGATTGATTCCTTAATCATTAATGATTGTCCCCTCTCATAAATGAAATTTATATAATCATTACAAAAAACAAAATTCTGTGTATTGGTAAGTAACTTTGTAGATATAAATTATAATAGGACGGTAGAAACTCCGAATAACGTGCCAGCGTAACTTTCATGATTGCTAAAATATTTTAACGTTGGTTTACACAACTTATAACGGTTTTCCTTGCTTTGTGCATATCTGTAATTAATTGCACAAAAAGACTGGGTATATCCTAATAATTATGTTTTCACTTTTTGGGTTGTAAAATAAAATTATATTTTAAAAAATATAAAAATTGTGTTAAAAAAATGTAAAAATATTTTAAAGATATGTATATGAAAATTTTATTTTAGTATATTAAATTAATTAAACTTTTAATAAGTTATTGCTACTAAATTATAAATTATTTCTAACTATATTTGGCGTAACTGATAGAATATTTTCAACGTGCATAATAATTGTTTCCCCGCCTTCTAAATTTAAAGCCCAAAGTATGATTAATAAGGTAAGTTTTTAAAATTCAAAAAATACTCCACATTTATGATGCCAATTCCAAGACTGATCAGATTCGACGAAGTTTCCAATCAATTATTAATAAGAAGAATAATTTCGAAATCCACTAGTATTAAAAATCTTTCTCAATAATTATTATTATTAAGAAGAGGGTTTACTAGTGATCATAATTGCTCGACTGATCATATTCTATGTTTTGTGTTGACTTATATTTAATTTTCATAAATAGAAATAAACCTAATATTTTGATTTTTTAAATGAAAATTTAGTGAAAGTATAATCACTTGTCACAAATGTTATATCAAATAAAGTAAGTAATCAAATTAGACTCAATCGAGTAAGATCTCAGGGAGAAAGATTTTTTAAAATTGAAGAAATGCTAATTTGGTTAATTGAAATTCAATTTTAATTGCGGTAAATTAATGTCGTAATCGTGGGTGAGGATCCAATTAAATCGAATTATAGGGGGCGAATACACAAAAATGAAAATTGAAATTGAACAAAAATGAATAATAAGCTAAATCAGCGGTTGGATTGGGAACAGGAGGAGGAAAACGGGGGGTCCACGGGGGCTTGTGGTGAAGTGGAGTGGACCCCACGACTAGAGTGGTAACGAGCTGGCAATCTATAAGGGCCCCACCCACCTCCTTGACAGACTCCTTGACAGTTTGCTCTGCTCTTTCTCTTTTTCTCTCTCACACAGTCACGCACTCCAACGTCTCCAGCCCTACTCCTGCTCCCTTCCATTTCGTCACTTATTTACTATTTAGCTCTCCCTCGAAGGCTCAAATCAAACCCCATAGCCTCTCCTTCCCCCCTCCCCCCCGACACCGCCCTGGGTTTCACTGAGAATCCACTTCTCCTTGAGCCCTTTTCTTCTCTTCAAATTCTCTCCGTTTTTCAAATTCTTTCAGCTTCATCGCGAGTTTTATTTATTTGTTTATTTTTTTGGGTTTTGCTGAAATAGAAGTTCTGAGACATGGCGCAAGAAACTAAAACTGCAGCTTCAGAGGCACCAGCAGCGGCGGCGGCAGCAGAGGTGGTGGTTTCCGATGTTGCTGAGGCATCGGTTGTTGAAAAAGAGGCTACCGTTACTACTGCTACGCCTGAACCGGAGCCGGTTCCCGTTCCTGAACCGGAGAAGCCAGCTGAGGAGGCTGAGAAAGCCGCTGAGGAGAAAATAACCGAGTCCGCCTCCTTTAAGGAGGAAACCAACGTTGTTGGTGAACTTCCTGATCCACAGAAGAAGGCTATCGATGAGTTTAAGGAGTTGGTTCGAGATGCTCTCAACAAGCACGAATTCACTGCTCCTCCCCCGCCTCCGGCTAAGGAGGAGGAAAAAAAACCTGAACCAGAAGCGCCTAAAACTACAGCCGAAGAAACCAAAGCCGAAACCACTGCTGAAGAAACCAAACCTGAAACCAAGGCCGAAGAAACCAAGGTTGAGGAGAAAAAAGAATCAGAGGAGGTCCCACCACCACCAGTAGTGGAGGAACCACTCAAGGCGGCGGAGACTGCCGAACCGGTGGAGGAAAAGAAGGAAGTAGTCCCACCAGCACCCCAGGCTGCGGAACCACCAAAAGCCGAAGCTAAGGTCGAGTAGAAGGTTGAAGCAGCAGCAGAAGAAATTAAGGAAACCATAGTTGAAGTGACCAATACTACCCAGGTCGCTGCTGCTGAGGAGGCTGCTGCCCCGGTACCTCCGGTCGAGGAGACACCAAAGGAGGAAACTGTTGAGGAGCGAAAGGAGCCTGAGGAAGTTTCTATATGGGGAATTCCTCTGTTGGCTGATGAGAGAAGTGATGTAATCCTTCTCAAGTTCCTTAGAGCAAGGGACTTCAAGGTGAAGGATGCTTTTGCCATGCTTAAGAACGTGGTTGCTTGGAGGAAGGAGTTTGGAATTGAGAAATTGCTGGAGGAGGAAGGAATTGGGAAGGGATTGGAGAAGGTTGTTTACATGCATGGTGTGGACAAGGAAGGACACCCTGTTTGCTATAATGCTTATGGAGAGTTTCAAGATAAGGAAGTGTATCAGAATGCTTTTGCAGATGCTGAGAAGAGGTCTAAGTTCTTGAGGTGGAGAATTCAGTTCTTGGAGAACAGTATCAGGAAGCTTGATTTCAGTCCTGATGGGATCAATACAATTGTTCAAGTCAATGATTTCAGGAATTCTCCAGGGCTGTTCTTGTTCAAGAAGGAATTGCGCCAGGCTACCAATCAAGCCCTCCAATTATTGCAGGACAATTATCCAGAATTTGTTGCAAAACAGGTGCATTTTTAATTTATGAATTAACGTTGTGAAAAAAGATTTCATCTTTATTTTTTCGTTGGTGTTTCACATTTCTGGTGTTCAGCCATAGAATTGAATTATTAAATTAGTTAATTATTTTGGTTGATAGCTATATCTTTAACTGATTGTCATATGGGATGTTGGTTATGCATATGAAGGTGTTCATCAATGTGCCATGGTGGTATGTGGCCTATAATAGGATGATCAGTCCATTCTTGACTCAGAGAACCAAGAGCAAGTTTGTCTTTGTTGGCCCTTCCAAAACTGCTGAGACCCTCTTCAAGTATGTTGATGGCATGATAGCAATTTTTTCCCTTTATTATGTTTTTTGGTCTCTTGCTTTGATCTTATACTTTGAATTCTTACACTGTCAATGTAATAATAAATATTAGGTATATTGCACAAGAACAAGTACCAGTACAATATGGTGGTCTTAGCAGGGAGGGCGAGTTTACTGTTACCGAACCTGCCACTGAAGAAACTATTAAACCATCATCCAAACATATTGTTGAATTCCCAGTTACTGAGGTAATCATGGTAACTATCATCTTAAATTCGTTTGTATTTTGATTATTGATTATTGTTCGTTGAAGGAAGTGCCTGTTCTAGTTGTAATCCTGTCCCAATTGTTTTCTTTTTTACATGGAATCTGGAATAACTGAATCTCGATCTGCAGGCTGGCACTTTGATTTGGGAGGCCAGAGTTGTTGGGTGGGAGGTCTCATATGGAGCTGAATTTGTGCCTAGTTCTGAGGGTGGTTATACTGTGATAGTACAGAAGTCTAGAAAGATTGCACCTACTGAGGAACCAGTGATCAGTGGAAGCTACAAAATTAGTGAACCAGGGAAGATTGTGCTCACTGTCGATAATCAAACTTCCAAGAAGAAGAAGCTTCTATACAGATCCAAGACCAAGCCCTCTGATTGAGATTGAGACTTAAAAACTACAATTGCAAATTCTTGAGGTTATTGGACGAGAATCAGAAGGAAGTTGCACTGCACTGCATACATAACAGTGGACTAAGAAAGGGCTCTTTTTTGTTCATTCATACAATTTTCTTTTCTTATGGTTGGTAGTAGCATTGGATAATGAGTTGAAAAGTTCTGGGATTTGTTATTATTCATATTTGTTGGATTTTTTTCCCTTGGTTTTTGGTCATATTCTAAGTTATGGTTGTATTTATCTAATATCTTGTGGAACAATTTGGGTGGGGTGGAGAGTAAATTAGAAAGATACATACCAAAAGGGATTGAAAGTGTGAAATGTGGACAGTTTTATGAATATTTGTCAATACTTGTCTTCTCTGTAAACCAGACAACGTGTACATTCTTGTTCTTTTCTTGTTTTTAACTTTTCTTCCTGTGGATGTTAATGTTAATTTTGATGTTTCGTTACTCCATGTTTAGGCTTTTGCTACATTTGTCCTTTTGCTCTTAAATTTCTTTCATTCTCTGGAATTGTTGTTTTCTTCTCCTGCCCTAAATTCTAGAAATTGAGATGGATGACCTAAGTGCGGTTTATGTTCCCAAACGGCATCCGAAGGGAAGATTTCTTCCGTACCTTCCGTTTGTCAATATCTGGAAATGATGTGCCTGGCCTGGCTTTTACATTTCAAACGTTGTAACCACTTCAACTCCCTCATAACGTTCGATGATCCATTTGGCGTTTGGTCCTTTGGTGTTTGGATGTTGTGTCTACCATTTACGTTCTTGATGTCACTTGCGAGAACGGTTATGGATTTATGATCGCCTTTTGGAAAGGTGCATCTTACGTAGGGTCCTTAATTTCAAATGGCATTCTAGGTTAAAGAAACATTTTCACTTTTAGTACAATTAAGCATCAGTTTATTTATTGACAGAATTATGTCAGTTAAAAAATATAAACATCTCTTATTTCTATGCACGCATGCTTATTTATTGAAGTGCTAGTACTTGGATGTTTGGCATCTCATTCATTCCCTAAACCATCCTAGGAACACTATCCTTCCATTTCAGTCAGTGTGTTCTTTTAAAAGTTGTGCATATGATTTAGTACTTGATCTGAAACCATTAGCTACTCTTATTTATTTACATTAGTTTGAATGGTGCTGAGCTAGAAAATGATACTAGAAAGATTGTAATTGGGATAACAAAAATGCATTCATTAATTGCAGAAAATATAATAGGGATAAAAAAGTGAAGAAAAGAGACCAAAACTTGCAAGATTACAGACTGTTTTGGGCTGTCTGTCTTGTTTAGTACATCTGAAAATTGAAAAGCAAGAGAAAAGAAAGAACAAACATGGCTGATAAATTTGTCTGCCCTCTTTCCGCCAAAAGTAGAAAAGAAACGTTTTATACTATTGCAAGTAAAATGAGAAACAGTAAAAAGCTGCAGCAGCCCGGTAACGGTGAGTCATGGTGTGAAAGAAGGAAGAAAGCACTTTGTTAGAAAGGAAAAGTAAAAGCAACTGATGGTCTGTTAAAGTCTAAGTTGTGTCTTTTTGGACATCTAAATACTTAATCTTTTCTAGATTCTTATATTAGCTGTCTTTCTGGAAAATGCTTTCCTCAGTTTATTCAATTCTGGTACATCTCATGTTTAGGCCATTTTGTACTAAAGTTGGCTCTTCCCCTCCTCATCATTCTCTCCACCAGTGCAAAATTTTCAATTCATTATTATTCTTTGCTAACTCTCTAATCATCATCATCATACGCACACACAAGTTAATTAAAACAGCTCAAGTTTATTTGGGTTTTGTAATAATGTAATGAAAAGTTGGTAGTAGCAGTATTATTTGGATGAGTCCCCACCAACCAATAATGCCAACAGAGACAACCCCTCATCCCATAATATTATAATCCCGCGATTCTTGTTCAGATGTTGAAGAATTCTTCATCCATTGATTATGCCAAGATGTCTGTTGTTTTACAGATTCCATCCGAAGTGGTTAGGACTTTGGAGACTTTGGGCTCTCCTCCATGTTCTTGCTTCTTCTCTTAAACTTTGTTTAGGAGAAAGGCTCCATTGTGAAGGCGAAATTCTCCTACCTATACCAAGAGCACCTTAATATTTCAGTTAAAACTTTAGAATAAACCCCCACAATATTAATATTTCAGTAATGAAAAATCTGCACGAGGTTTAAACCTGCGTTGTTGGAAAATTTCTCCCTACGTCATTTCAAACTTACCAACTCACCTATCTCTCGAAGGATTTCTTCTCTTAAACTTCTCTGTAACAAAATGCATCCCCCAAAGATTTTGGGTGAAGATGGATTGGATTTTAAAAATAGTTGTGAGATAAAAAGAGATATTAGAAATGTAAAAAGTACATTATATTGGAAATCACAATTAGAATTAGTTTATTATTAGAAATATTATGTATAAATTTTATTTTAAATTTCACAAAAACTTTCAGTAATTTTAACATTTTCTCAATTACATATTATAAATGAATTAAATTTATATAAAAAAATTTATAAAATCAACCTATTTAATAAAAAGTTTCTTCAATTTTAAGACACCTATAATTCTAGTGAGAAACCAAATACACGAATGTAATTTTTCAACTAATATGAAATTTTCAATTAATAGTCACAGATGTTGGCATTCTTTATTTATTGCCAAAGCATAATACAGCACTTCATACTCATGAGTCCATTTTTAGAATGAAATTTTTGTATTATCTTTATTAATAGTAATAGTGTATAACTTAAATTATAAAGTAAAGATAAAAATATAAAATTATATATTTAATTGTATAATAAATGTGTTGTGCCTTGTAATTTAAAAAAAAATTATATTAAATTAAAAGTGAATTTTTTTTTGATACGGAAAGAGCATTAAAGTATCAAACTACATGATATAGTCACTATATTTAATGTCTATTTTTTTAAGGTCTATCTACTTCTCCTTTATTAAGTTGATTTTTTTTTATAAATTTTTTTTTCCAACGACCAATCAATGATCCAACTTCCAACCCCAGATGATAAACTCTAAATCTTAGAAAGGACAAGGGAAATAACAAGTCAATGAACAAAAATCTCTGTTTGGTTTTAATTTATTTATTTTGTTGCGGAATAGATAAGATGTTGGCTTGAGATAAGGATGCACAATCACATGTAAGAAAACGGAAGTTTTTCTATCCATGGATGGCTGCATAGTAATATTTAGTCAATGACTTCAGAAATTAAATGCTAGAATGCCTTTGGATAGGGTTTCTTCTAAAAATTTCAAATAAATATTACAAATTAAAAATGATGATGATGCAATTTGGTTTTCCCTTAAGAAAAGACTTCACTATGTGAAATTAATTTCTTTTTCATCCAAACTACTTGTAAGTTGTCAAGCCCTACTTTTTAAAAAATAGACTCAGTTGATGAAATTATTTTTAAAGACATGGTTTTATACAATTTAATTTTTATATATATATATATATATATATATATATATTGTACATTTTTCAACAATTTTTTTCATCTCTTCCTCCCTTTAACTTATACATTATGTACATATAAAATGGTACATTTTCATAATTGTGCACTCTTTGATAATGACGGAAATTTTTTTCCCCAAGTGTATGCAAATATATGAAGGATTAATTTGTCAAGAATATGAAATCTGGGGAGACAAAAGAAAGATGGAGAAAAAGTGGAGCCTTCATAATTATGTTGAGAATTAATTTTGAATTTCTTTGCGCTATGTATTTGTAACTAAAATACTTGACACAAGTTATTAGTAATTTATTAATTAAAATTTTAAATATATTTTTTATTTTAACTTTCAGACACGGAATGAATTATCACATTCTTCCTCCTCCCCTCCCAATTTTAAGATTTTAGCATTTTTGTAAAGCCCAACTCATCATTTTCTTGACCCAATTTAATTTGAAACAGAGATTTTAGAGATGGTTCCGCAAATAACATTTGATCCCTATAATTGTTTTGCATAATAATTGTAAAATTATTTTTTTAATATACTATACCGATTCATCTTTAAGGGACGATTATTTTAAAATTAAAGGACTTAAGTTCTTGACTATTCAAAAGGAAAAAATAAAATAAAAGGGTGTTGGCTAAAGTAGTTTTTTTTTTTTTGGGGTAGAAAAACAAAAGTTAAAATAGGTGAAAAATAGCCATAAATTAGGTCATAAGAAGGTAAGTGACTAACATTAAAATTGTGGTTATGATAATGCACCAAAAGTTATGGTGATGGTGGGGAACTTTGGTGAGTTGATCAATCGTCAAAGTAGAGAAGGACCGCACACCATTCAATTCATCATCACAAGTCATATTCATCTCATCTAGAAATTCAACCTCAGAGACACATAGGGCATTGTTTAGGTTGGAGATTTGAAGAAATATTAATGCAGGCCAATTGAGTCATCGTTTGACATGACAAAGAAACTTCAAGCTCGAAACTTGCTAGGTAATTGCCATAAACAAAAAAAGAGGCTAATAATTGTAAGGGATTTTTTTTTTTTCTGGATTTATTTCTAAACACCTTTCTTTTTGATTTCTCGACGATATATTTTAATTTAATATATAATACTAAAAGACTTAACGTGTCATAAGAAGTTGGAGAAAAATAATTTACCTTCAATCTCAAAGCCACAAGAGACTTGCTGATGGTCATTGAGGCAAACCTCGATAATCTAATGAATACAAGGCAAGCAAAATAGAAAATGATAAAATGTTACCATGGGCTTTTAAGTGAGGTTGATGTGTGAAGAATGTATATCATACTCGATGATGATGAGAACTGGAAATGATTATGAGGGAACATGCATTGTTGTGGATTGATTAAGAGGTGAATTGAAATCATTATGGCCAGGCATCTAGGAATAATGCCCCACGTCTGGGCCAAGGGTGGCTGGTTGGGTGTTGTCATGTTAGCCAGTTGGAGCATTGAGGGAGGGTTGGAGAATAAAAGATATTGAAATTGGTCCCGCCCAAGTGAAATGTTCCTCCAAAAGTTTATTGGATAAAGTCCATATTGGATTGTGTTGATAGTGACTAATAAGTAATTTAAAGTTTAATTTAGTAGATTTTGAGTCTATTTTATTTATTAAATGTTTTACATTTTTTAAAAATTGATGTAAAACTAATGTATTTACTCATGAACCTTAACAATCCTCCCATTCATGAGTAGTTCATACATCAAATTCAAATTCCTCATCAAATTCAAATTCCATCCATGTCCTTTGACCTCGAGGTCTATTTGTTTCATCACTTAATAGTTAATACTCACTTTTGCAAGTCCACCTTTTATTCACGTAGAAGAGGGTTAATCCACATCATTAAAAGGTAATTTATGCATAATGCATGCAAATTTACTAACAATTAGTCCAACAATTTAATTCAAGTTACAAACTTTTGTGGTTTGTTTTATCCATGGATACTATCTTATATTAAAAAAATAAGAAAAATTTGAGTACCCAATAAGTAAAAAGAACCCAACACCCATTAGTTTGATTTTGAGTTCAAATTGGGCTCTCCATGTTGTAATATTCCCAACAAGTAATATCAAAGTTGGACTGTTAGACTATTTGGTGAAGCAAGCGGTTTCTTTTTTAATTGCATTAGGGTTTAGCAAGGACTTGTCGACAAATAATTTTGTGATACTAGTTTACTATTTACACAACAATAAATGGATCCATAGTGAAGAGATAAGTTTCTTGGAGTAAGGATTTGATTTGTAGCCTGTAGGAAGGTGGACTGTAATGTGATAGTGTATTTATAAAGAGAGAAGTTTGTTATATTTATGAATATTATTTTATATATGGAGAGGTTTGTTGTATTCATGAATATTGTCCTGCATTAGAAAAGTAAGGGAGGTTTATTGTGTTTATAAATATTATTCCATATCAGAAAAGTAAAAAGGAATTAGACCACCTAAGTACGAAGGATTTAAAACTTACTATTTTAAGATTTTGAGTTTAAATTGGACTCCTACGGATTATTGGCTTCTCTATTTGGTTTTCCCATATTATGATCTCCCCAACAATTTTAAACACTCTAAAAAATTAACATAAATTTGTAATTTGAATTAATAGAAATACAACTTTAACTCTAATTAGTTTGAATATTAAGTTTCCTTTTTTTTTATGAATATAATATTTTAATAAAAGTTTATAGTCTTTATTTGATTTTTAACACTAAAAATTTAAAATAAATATAACCTAATAAAAAAATGAATTCTTAATATTAAAATATATTATGATGGAAATGAATATCAATAGTATAAATATTAATAAAAAAATTATAAGATTTATACTGACTTATTAAACTATGTAATATGAATGGAACACAAAAAAAATATAAAAGGAGATCTTTTGTGAGTAAACTATATTTATAGTTATCAAGATTTGGCAAAGTTATCACACGAATCTTATCATTTAGGAAAACAATTAAACCCCCTTGATCAGTCAAACCATTAAATTTATGGCGAGAAATTTAACGAAAATGATGGCATCAGTAAAAATTTATGTTATATAGCTACATTTATCTCTCAAGCTCTTTTATTAATTATTTTACATAAATCTCCATTTCTAAATTTTAATTTTATAAATTACGTAAAATATTCTTTAATTTGAGGATTTGAAGTAAATACTTGTACTTTTGTTTATTTAAGTTTAATTTGACGATTGCAAAAATTGATAATTAGAGAAATTACAACAAAATCTAAATTAAAGAAAAATCTGAGAAATTTAAATCAAATTTCAAAATCATAACATTTATATAATATTTATGATTGAATGTTATACTTTTTTTAAACTTTTATTGCCTTTTTATGCACTTTTAGTTTAGTAAATTAATGGTTTTTTTTTAAAAAAGTTTTTTTCACACTTTCTAGTTATTAAACCTTCCTTCTTGGAAATTAAGAAGAATAATGGTAATTTTCTCAATTCACAGAGTTAGTTTAAAAGTCTCATCAAACATCAAGGGAAGTGGTAATCAAGGAGGAGTGGATGTCATTACCCTTACTTATTTAATTACATTTTTATATGTAAATGTAAAAACCAAATTACAAATTGCATTGAGCAACTACAACGTTTTATCAAACCACATTCAATTTTAATCTTTAGTTAAAATGGCACTCATCCTACTAATAAGTACATTTTAAAAAATTTTCTTTGTCCAAAAAATAGTTTACTTTTTAATAATATTCTAATAGTGAATTATGTATATTCAAAATTAAAAAAAAAGAATAAAAACACAAAATTATATTATAACTAACAACAAAAAAGTTATCTCTGCAAAATTAGCATCGATCTTACAAACTCAAAAATGAAGCAAGAAAGCAAGAGTGAATTAGCTCATATATGCAAAAGAAAGAAAGAAAGTAAACTACAATATACTGGTTATATGGAAAGCGAAAAGACACATGAACATCTCCAATACTTTGAACCTTCCACAACAAAGTTTTTGAACTTCCATTAATCGAAGTACTCCACAGATTTTGCATTCTGAAGAAAAGTACACATTCAACTTCCATTCTTCTGCATCATATTGACAGCATTCAACTTTGATTTTAATTGAGCTGTGCCTCCAAAGATTTGACAGAACTTGATGATTTGCAACAAGGGACCTCCTCCACATCCCCTGAATTCTCATATACAAACTGCATACTTCTCTTACAAACGTGGCTGCCAAGAGAACAGATATGACGACTAAGGAAAGAGTGTCCAAGTGGGGAGCCATCCAAACAGACTATCCAACATGTCTATATTGATTGGTTCGCAGCTGTGAATATGTGACGAAGCTATGGTTAGGTGCTTGATGTTGCTGAGGGGAGGGTGCAAATTGTATCTCCATAGTTCTGGAATGACCAAATTATGAGATGAAAAGTTATCCAACTTGACAGCTTTGAAACGATTCAAACTTTTAAGGAACTCCACAAGCTTATCATACCTTATCTGCACCTATTATATTTAACAAAATTAATGTCATTCTTAGAATGAGTTTCCAATGACAGTTGATAATAAGGTCCCGAAATAAACAAATTTAGACAAACGAGGCGTATCCAGTTGAATATCAAATTGAACCTCCCCGTTGAATTCTAACAACGAAGCGATGTACATTCGAGCAGTCTGAATTCCTCAAGCACGTCAAGATTTGATATCAGTTGTTCAATCGAGTTGGGATCACAACCCATAGAATACAACGGCAGAAATTGCAAATTTTTTCAGGCTTCCACATCTACAACATTTAATTCCAGGCCACGAGTGTGACGAAGGTACTCAAGATTCGGTGCTTCCTGAATTTCTTGAACTTGTTTGGGAGCAAGGGTGCCAATTTTCCGTGCTTCTAAAGCATAGATGTCAATTTTGACTGTAATCTTTCTCAACTTCTGATGCAGTTCTAATATTCCCAAACTATGGAAACCGAAACACCGATATATGTTCAGAATCTCCGGCCGAGGACAGCGCATAATCAGGAGCTCAAGTAATTCATCATCAACAAATGCAACTCCTTCAATCAAGAAAGATTTATTCTTTGATTTGGACAAGAAAGATTTATTCTTGCATCAGCTGGAGGAAGATCGAAGCCTCCTAAATCAAGCTTAGGCAGAGAGGACGCAGTGCAAACGGATTCGCGTAAGAGATAACTCGGCAAACCAAGATAAGGTTCAGCGTGCATTACCAATTCTTTGATATTGGCCTTGCCCTCAAGGTCAGGGCAGCTATGCATTGGGTATATATGGTCTCAAATCCCAAAACCTTTTGCTAAATATAGGGCTGAACTTTCGTATCTGTGAATTCCGCTCCTTTGCTTTCTGATTGAAACGCTCTACAGCATTCACCAAGGGAGCCTGTACTACTCTTGAACCTCGTATGGTTAGCATTTCTAACACGTTTTTTTTACGTTTTCCAAGACATTTTTTCAGTTTCTAATATATCTTTTATCTAATGCGTTTTTTGATATGGTGTCCAGAAACAAGAACAGAACAGTGGGTTTGTGTTTTAAGCGCTTAAATTTCCCACCCAAAGCTTTATTTCTTGGACCCCAAACATAACAATACAGGAAAATTGCAAAAATAGCAGCTTGCGAGGACATTTGCAAAAATAGAACTCCAAAAATTTCTTTGTGAAACTATCAGGTTAAGGTGTTTGATATTGTGAAAATATTTAAATACCCCTTACAAAAGATGAGAAATATTATTCCTAAAGCATGTTAAAGTCTTCTTCCCGTCATTTTTTCACTTCAAATTTCCCTATCCATTCAATCATTATTCATTGATTCAACATTTCATTCATTCGACGCTGCATGAATGAGATGTACGCGAGTAGGTTGATTTAACATCCTATTTCACACAATCTGTAATCGTTTGCATCAATAGCAGAGGGAAAAATCTAATTCTTGAGCATGTAGAAGAGCGGTATGAAAAGACAAATTATTTATGTTGACATTTTAGTCGACGTTTTATTCGATGTTTTATTTCACATTTTATTCCACGTTTTATTCCACATTTGATTCTACGTTGTATTCCACATTTTATTCCACGATTGTTTCCACATTTGATTCTACGTTGTATTTCATATTTTATTCCACGTTTGTTTCGACATTTTGCTCCATGTCGACATTTTATTCCACATTTTTTTCACGTTTTTTTCCACGTTTTATTCTATGTTTTATTCCACATTTTATTCCGCATTTGTTTCCACATTTTGCTCCATGTTGAATAAAATGTCAACTAAAATATCGACATGGAGCAAAATGTGGAAACAAACGTGGAATAAAACGTAGAATCAAATGTGAAATAAAATGTGGAATAAAATGTGGAAAAAAACGTGAAATAAAATGTCAAATAAAAAGTGGAATAAAATGTCGACTAAAACATAGAATAAAATGTGGAATAAAATGTCAAATAGAATGTCGACTAAATGTCGACATGGAGCAAAATGTTGACTGAAACGTTGAATAAAATGTCGACATGAATAATTTGTCTTTTCATACCTCAATTTCATACCGCTCCTCTACTTGCTCAATATTAGATTTTTCTCTCTGCTATTGATGCAAACGATTACAGATTGTGTGAAATAGGATGTCAAATTGACCTACTCGTGTACATCTTATTCATGCAGCGCGGTCTTTTGGTGGTCTTTTTGCTTTGAAGATGCCTGTCCTAGTTGCGTACATCTCATTCATGTAGTGTCGAATGAATGGAATGTTGAATGGATGAATAATGATTGAATGGACAAGGAAATTTGAAGTGAAAAAATAACGAGAAGAAGACTTGAACGATACTTTAGGAAGGATATTTCTCATCTTTGTAAATGGATAAATGGAGGGGTATTTAAGTATTTTAATAAGGTCAAACACCTTGACCTACTAGTTTCACAAAGAAATTTTTGGAACTGTTATTTTTACAAATTTCCATCCGCAAGCTGCTATTTTTGCAAATTTCCCTAACAATACGTAACATTCAAGAATTGCAGGGTGGAGACTGCATCATTCCAAGTCTTTGAAAATTGAAACAGCAGAAGCATGAATCACATCTTTAAAATCCAGGAACGACAATATATGTTGCACAATTGGCTCCAGCAACTCATCCATTCTTTAGCGTAGCAGAAGACACACCAAAAGGGCGCGTTTTGGCCTTAAACGCCCGAATAGGTATTTAGGGAAGAAAGTAGCGTTCAATGTGGCTACGTTTCAAGAAATTAGTCTAGTTTGTGTAATTTGGTTATTACCCTGTTTCCGATACAGATTAAGATTCGGAATAATTAACCATGGTTCCTTTTCCTACCCGTAGATGTGTTAGGAGTTAATTTGGCTAGACTAAAATCTCTTATCAACGCCATGTTTTGGGTTGGTTTAGATATTGAAAATCTGATTTTATGCTCTATTTCAGTAAAGATTCGACCTAGTTGTTTATAGGAAATAGAGTCAAAACTAAAATTCTATTTCAGTAAAGATTTGATGTAGTTGTATTAAAATAAGTCGTTATAATTTAACTAGTGAACGCATAATTTATTGACTCTGAAAAGGAAGATTTAGAAGATTAATCAGTTTTTTTTAGTAAAATACTAATTTCTATATTTTGTAAAGCTAATCTATGAAGATGGATTTCTGGAGTGGAAAATCCTTATAATGCCCAGAAGTGTTTCATGTGTTTTAAAGATTTGGAAGTTAAATAAGTGAATTGAATTCTCTGTTCTGTATCATTCCTTGTAAATTGAAATTAAAATTTATATTGGAATTGGGAGTTTAATTGAAATTGAATACATTTGTAACGATTTTTCTTCTTTTTTTATTTATTTATGAAATCTATTAAAATTTTCAATAATTTTTTGATATTATCAAATAAATAATGTTAACTCCATACATAGACTCCTTAACACTATTTGCTTATTTAAACTACATTATTTAAATAATGTTAGTTTCTAAACAGTGATTTTTGTTTAGTTTTTTATTTGTAAAATCATTATTATGTTAATAATTTAATTGTGCCATATTTGGAACAACTAACAATAGACCACTGTGAGCGATTATGGTGCGATTTTGGTGAATAGTGTCTCTCTTTTTTTTTTTAATTGCACTATTGTGTGCAATTCCATTTCTTCCCTATTTATTAGGGTTTTTCTCCTTTAAATTAAAGGTGTTTTGTTACTAGTTTGGTTGTAGGGCTATTCAACGTATGCGGTAGTAGTTTGGTAATAGGGCTATTCAACGTATACGGTGACATCATGAAAGGCATGGAGCAAGTGTCATGGAGCAAGTGTTAGGGATAAGGCTCGTGACTTGGGTTTCCATTCAGTAGTGTTTAGTTTGTATGACTTTTTGTGATTCTTCAGTAACGACTAATCAACTAGGATATATAGGCATCTAGATTGCTATTGATGTACTTATTTTGCAAAATACCTCAAAGCATGTTTAAAAATGTGAATGTTTTCCTTGAAATTCCTAACTCTTTGATACTTGTTTAGAATAACTCTTGGTTAACATGCATTAGTGATTGAGTTGGAAAGCATGAAAAGGGAACGTATGATTAGCCTTTGTTTGAAAATTTTGTTGAAGCATCTCATTGGTTTTGATGATGGAATTGAATAAGAATGTACAATGTTTGAGCTTTTGAACCTATTGTGAGTATTTGAGCCTATGAGCATTTTCTTTTTCTTGCTCACATAATTCTTTGTTACGTGTGGACAAATATGGTATGTTTATTCTAGAACTTACTTTGTTGTGCATGTTGAGATCACATTGTGGGTTTATGCTTTGAAATGATAAGGGCGTTTAGGAGTAGCCAATTTAAACTTTCTAAAAAGCCATTCCATTATATATACCATAGTCAACCAATTTTGAACCTAAGCTTTTCTTTGTGATAACACCACATCATTAGCCTTAACCTGTTGTCAGTTACCATCTTTGAACCCTTTGTCAAGTGTACGTAAGAATGAGTTGCATGATTAAATTTTTACTGATTCCAAAGAAAAGAACCCTTTGTCAAGTGTATGTAGGAATATTTGATAGGATTTAATTTGTTACCATTTAATAGGAACAAAATTATGATATTAATGCTTTATTTGAAGTGTTTTTGTACCAGGGAGTAAAGTTGATGGACTTAGGTGAAAGGATGGAATTTAATGAAGATTTAGACGATTTTTTGGAGAAGGATTTTTGGAACAAAAATAGAAGACTATCTTGGATAAACTAAGATCATGCCTAGAAGGATGAAGTCTTGAAGGTGAAACTCAAGAAAATGCACGTGACCACATCTTGAGTTGAGATAAAGAGCTGATGAGTTGAAATTTCAATATTTGAATTTTTTTTTAATTTCAACTTTTGTAATTTAAGTTAGAATGGATTGGAAGACAATTGATAGAATTAGATAGGATAGGATGGTTAGCTGGATAGTTAGTTAGGAATTAAAGGTTTAAATACTTAAGATTTGTTGAAGAGATTTTATGAAGTCTTTAGGGAGGTTGTTAGAGAAGAATGCTATAAATAGGAGGGCTAATGAAATTGGAAGAAATAAATTTGTCCTTCAATTTTCTACAGAAATTTTTCTTTCTCTTGTACTTTTCTTTCCTTTTAGAATAAAGTTAGAATAGTTTTGCTACCATGAGTGGCTAAATTACTTTCTTTCCGATCCAAAAGGTGTTAATGCCAATATATTTAGTGAGGTGTTGTTTATAGTTTCATAATCTTTTTGCATTTAAGTAATTGTTAATTCTTGCATTCAATTATTTATGGATTTTGAATGTTAAATAAATTGACAACTTATTTTCATTCTTCTTCCTACAACTATCTATTTGTTCTTGATCCGTAATTGTCCAGAACAATTAGTACAAGTAGCACTTAAATTTTTTTGTATGTGTAAAGTGACAGGGATCATGCATTTATGATTTAAAGGGGATTAATGATACAAAGATTTTCAATTGCAGCTATCTCAATTGTTGGTTTTTGTTTTAACTGTTTTCAAGGTTCTTAGTGCTGCTATCAAATGATATAAAACGCCATCACCCCCAGTCATTTGTTAGTAAAGTTTGTTATAAATGCCAGGTTCAAATAAATATGATAGAAAAACACAAAATTTTGTCATGGTTATCCTAAAAAATTTTCGGTTAAATGCTTGAATGAAAAAGTGTTTTAAGAATCCTATGATCTAGATACATTCGGTATAACTACACTGCCTTGGATCGAAGCCTGGTAAGATTGAAGTAATCTTTTAATTATTTCTAGTTGATTTCTTTTATATATTTTTTTACTACTATTAGAGTTGGTACTAAAATTCTTCTTTTATTTTTCTCTTTATCTCAATTGCTAAGAAACTCCTCAACACATAGCTCCCTGTAGGATTCGAAGCCCCCAAAATTAATCAGATCCTTAGAGTAGCTACAATTGATTTGTAGTAGTAGCGGACCAGTTCAAATCCCACAGGGAACTATGTGTTGAGAAATTTCTTAGCAATTGAGATAAAGAGAGCAATTGAGATAAAGAGAAAAATAAAAGAAGAATTTTAGTACCAACTCTAATAGTAGTAAAAAATATATATATAAAAGAAATCAACTGAAAATAATTAAAAGATTACTTCAATCTTACCAGGCTCTGATCCAAGGTAGCGTAGTTATATTGAATGTATCTAGATTATAGGATTCTTAAAACACTTTTCCATTCAAGCATTTAATTGAAAATTTTTCAGGATAGCCATGACAAAATTTTGAGTTTTCCTATTCTATTTGTTTGAACCTAGTATTCACAACAAACCTTACTAACAAATGATTGGGGGTAATAGCGTTCCATATCATTTGATAGCAGCATAAGAACCTTGAAAACAGTTAAAACAAAAACCAACAATTGAGATAGCTGCAATTGAAAATCTTTGTATCGTTAATCCCCTTTAAATCATAAATGCATAATTACTGTCACTTTACACACGCAAAAAGATTTAAGTGCTACTTGTTCTGGACAATTACGGATCAAGAACAAATAGATAGCTGTAGGAAGAAAAATGAAAATAAGTTGTCATTTTATTTAACATTCAAAATCCATAAACAATTGAATGCAAGAATTAATGATTACTTAAATGCAAAAAGATTATGAAACTATAAACAACACCTCACTAAATATATTGGCATTAACACCCCTTGGATCGGAAAGAAAGTGATTTAGCCACTCATATTAGCAAAACTATTCTAACTTTATTCTAAAAGGAAAGAAAAGTACAAGAGAAAGGAAAATTTCTGCAGAAAATTGAAGGAAAAACTTATTTCTTCCAAGTTCACTAGTCCTCCTATGTATAGCCTTCTTCTCTAACAAACTCCCTAAAGATTTCCTAAAATCTCTCCAACAAATCCTAAGTTTTTAAACCTTTAATTCCTAACTAACTATCTAGCCAACCATTCTATCCTAGTTAATCTTGTCTAATCCTATCAATTTTCTTCCAATCCATTCTAACTTGAATTACAAAAAGTTGAAATAAAAAAAAATTGAAATATTGAAATTTCAACTAATCAGCTTTTATCTCAGCTCAAGATGTGGTCACGTGCATTTTCTTGAGTTTCACCTTCAAGACTTCATTCTTCTAGGCGTGATCTCAGTTTATCCAAGATAGTCTTCTGTTTTTGTTCCAAAAATCCTTCTCCAAAAAATCGTCTAAATCTTCATTAAATTCCATCCTTTCGCCTCAGTCCATCAACTTTACTCTCTGGTACAAAAACACTTCAAATTATCCATTTTCATACCAAATAAAGCATTAATATCATAGTTTTGCTCCTATTAAATGGTAACAAATTAAATCCTATCATGGTTAATATGCACTAACCACATTAATATTTTGTGCAATCTTTGTTATTTTTCTTGTTAGTAATGCACTTCCTTCATGATTAAGTTATATGCTGTCAACTCATGAAGATCAATTAGCCTCTTTTTGGCTAAATCTTGTACATTTTTATAATGATATACAATTTCTATCGTTTCAGACAAAAAAAAAAAGAAAACACTATAGACCACAGTATTCTTAGCAATCAGTACTCAATAGAAGTTGAAGTGCACCTTCCTCCATGCTATTTATCATCATCACGTCCTTTCCCTTCTGTAGTTTTTATCTTGGATGACTGTTTTTATATAGAACAACCATTAATTAATATACCAAACATTTGAATTTAATGTGTATAAGAGTTAAGTGATCTTTTTTTCGGTTTAGAAAAAAAAAAAAGAAGACAGATTACCACTAATCTCTTTCTTTATTATATCACCAATAATCTTTACAGGAACAGCTTCCACCCTCAAAATAATGGAATCGAGTTGAATCTCGCACAATGATTCTTCTATTTGAGATCCTTGAGATAAATTTAATGGCAGTATGACAGTCCCCGCAAGTCCTCAGATTCTTGAAGACCTTTATGGGTGTTCCAGGAGGGGAAGCAATAATACCAAATGCAACTGCAAGCTTTTCACTGTGATAGAAGAGGTTTTGCTCCTTTTGTTCCTCTTCCACATCATGCAGCACAAACTCTGTATCAGGAATATAACCTTCTTCCTTCATTCTCTTTGACAGTTCACCCAAGAAGTCATGTATCTCCTTGGATCTTGGATGAGATTGATCTCCGGCTAAGAACACATGAGTTTTCCTTTTCATGTCAATCCAACTGACGCCTGGTTTTTTCACTACTCTTTTCTCATCCATCATTTTCCTAATATTCGCCACTTCAGCCCATTTTCCAGCAGTAGCGTAAATATTTGCAAGAGTCACATAAGTAGCTGCATTCTCAGGTTCAATTTCAAACAGAGCTTCAGCTGCTTTTCTTGCAAGATCAGGGTTCCCATGAACTCTACAACCACTGAGTAAGGAAGCCCAAATAAATTTATCAGGCTTCATGGGCATATTACTGATTATGTTTTCGGCTTCTCTGAATCTCCCAGATCGGCTCAGGAGATCAATTACACAAGCATAGTGATCTATTGTGTAATCTAATCTGTATTTCTCCTTTATTAAGTAAAAATATTTAAGCCCCCGGTCAACTAAACCGGCATGGGCACAAGCAGAGAGAACCCCAACAAAAGTAACATGATCGGGCTTAGTACCAGTCTCAAGCAGCAACTCAAACAACCTAAGAGCTTCATGGGGTTGACCGTTCTGAGCATAACCATTAATCAATGATGTCCATGAAACTATATCAGGTCTTGGTAGACAACTGAAAACCTTATATGCACGCTCCATATCACCACACTTGGAATACATATGAACAAGCGCACTTGCTGCAAATGAAAATGGATCAAATTCCAATCTCATCATGTACCCATGAACTTGCTTACCCAAGCCCTCAAAAGTTTTCTGTGCACAAGCATTCAAAACCCCTGCGAACGTGAACTCATTAGGCCTAGTTCCTGAATTCAGTAAATCAGAGAACAATAAGAAACCTTCTTCCCACCTTCCATCCCCAAAGTACCTATCAATCATAGCTGTCCATGACACCACGTCCCTATCCAACGTCCTATCAAAAACATACCTTGCTTCGTCGAGGTTCCCACATTTCCCATACACATCAGCTAAAGCACTCCATACCACTGCATCCAAATCCAACCCACTCCTAATAATATGACCATGAATCTCCCTTCCCAAGAGCAAAGACTGAACAGAAGCAACAGCCGCTAGTGCGGTAGAAAGTGCAAACTTATTAGACACCGATCCATTTTTTTGCATTAGTTTGTACAATATCAATGCATCTTTTGGTTTGTTATGCTTAGCGTAACCAGAAACCATAGAAGTCCAGGAAAAATCATCTCTTTCAGGCATTGCATCAAACAATTTCCTTGCCTCATCAACTCTACCCAATTTCGCATATCCACAAATCAATGTATTCCAGGAACATAAGTCCTTGTCACGCATTTCATCAAATAATTCGCGTGCATCATCAACAACCCCACATTTACAAAACAGATCAAGAATCTTATTATAAATGAAAATCCCAGGCACAAAATTACCTGAATTTATGTGATTATGAACTCTTTTTCCCTCATCTAAAGCTCGCAGGTGGACACAACACTGCAGAAGCGTCGAATATATAGCCGCGGAAGGGTGTTCTATGCGCTGCTCGAGCAGTTGAATGGCATCCTTCAAGCGCTTTTGCTGGCATAAAATTTCAATCGCTTCTTTGAATTTATTTTCCCTGCATAAACGGTTAATCAGTTGGTGTTCTTCCTTGTTAGCGTCCGGTTTGAAGAAAGTTTTTGGATGGAAAGGTTGCCCACTCGACTGGACTTCGAAACACAATAAATCAGAGGAAGCACTAATGAATCTTTTGTTAATGTAGTGCAGAGATGAAACAACAGAACGGCGAGCAAGAAAGGATTCGGTGAGTGACCCAAGATGAAATAGTCTTGATTTCATGGTTTTTTCGCCGGATATTCAAAGTCACGCGGACTCACAGAATACAAAATATCATGACTCTGGGATGAGGTACAGAGTTTAAATAATTTTTCTATAGATGTCTACGTTACTAGAATTTAATTAAGGTTATTCATGTAATTTACCTGTATTACATTAACCATGTAATTTACTTGTATTCTTGTAATAGACATTAACCTCTTACAATAGAGGTTGAATTCTAGTCATACGTTCATATTCGATTACCTTGTTCAAAAGCAATGGTTAAAAAGAGAAAGGTATAGGCCTTAGGAGTTAGAGTAGCTCCGTAGTACGGAGGGAATCAAAAACATTGTTTGTGTGTAGGTTGTGGGTTCGAATATCCTCGACTACATTCCTGGAAGGATTAGGGGCAAGTCTTACGCCTAGGTTTGTGAGGTGTGCACGGATCACATAAATTCAATGAATATGGGAAAAGATCATCAAGAAAGGGTTCAGTGATTCGACTACATTTCTGGAAGGATTAGGGGCAAGTCTGACCAACCTGGAAGATTAGTTCCATGCCTAGGTTTGTGGGTCATATAAGTTCAGTGAATTTGGAGGATTAGGGGCAAGTCTGACTACCCTAGAAGATTAGTCCCACACCTGGGTTTGTGGGGTGTGCGTGGGTCACATAAGTTGATTCGACTACATTCCTGGAAGGATTTGGGGCAGGTCTGACCAACCTGGAAGATTAGTCCCACGTCATATAAGTTCAGTGAATGTGGAGGATTAGGGGCAAGTCTGACTAGCCTAGAAGATTAGTCCCACACCTGGGTTTGTGGGGTGTGCGTGGGTCACATAAGTTGATTCGACTACATTCCTGGAAGGATTAGGGGCAGGTCTGACCAGCCTGGAAGATTAGTCCCACGCCTAGGTTTGTGGGGTATGCGCAGATCATATAAGTTCAGTGAATGTGGAGGATTAGGGGCAAGTTTGACAGGTCTGACCAGCCTGGAAGATTAGTCCCACACCTAGATTTGTGGGGTATGCGCAGATCATATAAGTTCAGTGAATGTGGAGGATTAGGGGCAAGTCTGACTAGTCTAGAAGATTAGTCCCATGCTTGGGTTTGTGGGGTGTGCGTGGGTCACATAAGTTCAGTGAATGTGAGGAAAGATCATCATGGGATTTGTGAGGTGTGCGCGGGTCACATAAGTTCAGTGAATATGAAGAAAGATCATCACGGGGTTTGTGAGGTGTACGCAGGTCACATAAGTTCAATAAATGTGGGGAAAGATCATCACAAAAGGGTTCAGTGAATGTGGGGAAAGATCATCACAAAAGGTATAGAGCGAGAGTTAGGAACGCTGATTTTAGTCTCTTTCAACGTATGTAATTTGTGGTGTCCAGTTGAGACAGTACCTTAGTTGGTAGTTCGTTGTAGATTGATAGACAATAGTTAGACTAATAGTTGCTTTTGTTGGTCCTTGTGGCCACTATTATAGGTCCTTGTGGTTTTTTTTTGTAGACCATTTTTACGGTCGCTTCTCTTTCGTGGTTCAGACAAATACCACGAAGATCATTTAGCCTTTTTGGTTATGTACATTTTGCTATTACAATACAATATATCTATCATTTCGTTAAAAAAAAAAAAAAGAAGAAAAAGAACAAGCACTTGTGCAGTTGTAATGTTTTAGATATATGCAACAACATCTGAGAACAAAAGCTATGTATTTGGGTACACTAGAGTGACACATTACCGGAATTCTATGTAATTGATATATGTAAATGTTAGTAAGTAGGATGTGGGCAAAAATATTAGAGAAAATTACACTTTTAATTCTTAAAATTTGGATATTCAAAACTTTTAGTTTTTAATGTTTGATGGTCATCACTTTTAGTTGTCAAAGTTAGAAAAGTATATCAACTTTGGTTCAATTAACATTGAACATTATGGTTTAATTTTATATTAACATTTTTGATCCATGAATGTTTGAATTGTCCATGTTTTAACCCTTAATATTTGAGAGTAGATATTTTTAATCCTAAAGTTACAAAATAACTCAATATTTAGACAATTGAGAGAAAATAATATCACACTATTGGAATTTGTTTATGTGATTGTTAGTTACATTATTTAATTAGATGAAAAAAAATCTATTTTCAAAGAAAATATACTTTGTTACTATAATAAAATTTATTTAATTTGAATACTCATATTTAAAGTTTTTTTTACGTGGACCTAATTGTTTTAATCTTAATACCATAATAACACTATAAAAATTAATTAAGAAAAAATAATATTGTAAAACTATAAAAAAATATTTTTCTACTATAATAACATTTAATTAATTGGAACAAATATATTTGAAGGTACCTTTATAGACATAATTTTTCTTTTTCATAACACTATAAATACTTAATTTAGAAAAATACTATAATAATACTTAATTAGAAAAAAATATATATCATACATTAACAACAACAACACTATCATTAACAAAACTTTTATCCCACTATGTGGGGTCAATTATAGAAATAAAATACCATAATAGTCTATAAAAAAAAACTATTTACTATAATAATAAAAAGAAAGCATAGTATATGGTTCATAACGTTCAATTAATCGTTTGAAAAATATTGTGCTGTCGAAATGGGCATTTTAGATCTCAATTAATTAATTAGAATGTATATAATTTTAAAGAAATGTTTTATGCAAACATAATTTTCGTTGGTCCATAATGCTATTAAAACACTATAAACATTTAATTAAAGGAACGTACCATAACAACATCTAATTAGTAAAAAAAAAAAAATTATAATAGCACTATTAAAAAAAATACTCCCTCCATAAATAAATAAATAAATAAGAGTCCATTTTTAAAACTTTCCTTTGCCTAAAGAAAAAAAGAGTGCATTTTTTTTAATGAAATTCTTACAGTATATATCTTTACCAATGATAACTATGTATAGCTCACAATTAAAAATTAACAATAAAAATTATAAATTATAAATTTAATAGTGTATTAAGTATATTGTAATTTAAACTAAAAAAAATGTACCATGCAAAAGTCAGCACTTTTTTTTTCAACAGAGGGAGCATTTTTTATTTGAAAAAAAAATTATTTCTCTAATTAAATAATACAACTAACAACCACATAAGCAAATCCTAATAGGGTAACATAACTTTTCATCAATTTCCGAATATTGAGTTATTTTTGTAATTTTAGGGGTAAAAGTGTGGACTCTCAAATATTGGGGACTAAATGTTCAACACTTCAAACTTTCGAGGTCCAAAAATATTAATATAAAATTAAACCCTAATGTTTAAACATTACATTTTATTAATTTTCATTAATTGGACCAAAATTAATGTATTTTCCTTACTTAGATAACTAAAAGTGTCGACGTCTAAACATTAAAAATTAAAAATGTCAAGTATCTAAATTTTAGGGATTAAAGTGCAATTTTTCCAAAATAGATACCAAGGCATTATCCCCCTCCCTTTCCTTTGTTTTTAGGAGAAAGTCCCTTTCCTTGGTTTTATATCCAATAAATCACGAGTCCTTTCTTTTCCCCATTTGCATTACCCTTTCCTTTTGCCTTGGCTCTCAATCTTAAAAATTGGAAATTGGAAAATTTGCAAATATAACACATTTGACCGTTGTCTTTGCAAATATAGCACCTCACTTTTTTTTGTTGCTATTATAGCACTTCAAGGCTGCATAAAGACCAAACTACCCTTCATATTCTTTTCTAAACCACAAAGACATAACACTTCACCCTCATCTTCTTTTTTTTTTTTCCTTAGAACTCATTAGTCTCCCATTTCATTAATTCAACAAAATTTGTTCTCACACCCGATTGTTCGCACACCTATTGGACCATCATCTTCAAGCAAGAAGGCTGTAACTGTGAAGAAAAAATTACATTAATGAGATGTTAGTTGAAATTTGCACTAGTTGAATTGGGTTTGTGAATTTTAATGAGAAATTGGTTGAGCCCTAAGTCGAGTACAAAGTTAGGTTGAGTTTTAGGTCAAGCACTAAGTTAGGTAGAGTTTTAGATCAAGTTTGAAGTCAAGCATGAGGTCAATCATGAGGTCAAGTATGAGGTCGAGTTTTAGGTTGAGCACTAAGTTAGGTCAAGTTTTAGGTCAACACTAGGTTAGATCGAGTTTTAGTCGAGCACTAGGTTAGGTCAAATTTTATATTGAATTTTAGGTTGAGCATTAGGTTAGGTCGAATACAAGGTCGAGTTTTAGGTCGAACACTAGGTTATGCTCGACCAATTTCTCGTTCAAACCCAATTCAAATGTAAATGAGGGTGAAGTGCTATGTCTTTGCATTTTAGAAGAGAATATGAGTGGCATTTTGGTCTTTATGCAGTATTGAAGTACTATAACAACAAACAAAAAAAAGGAGGTGCTATATTTGCAAATTTCCCTTGGAAATTCGAATTTCATCAGTTCTATTTCTCTTTTTCTTTTCATTGGCACTCAATTCTAGAGATTGGGAGTTTGAAAATCGAAGATAAGGAGCCCTCCTTTTCCCTAGCTGTCAATTTTAGACATTGGGTGTTCAAACTTCATCACTTGCAAAATGCAATAACCTTCCTCCCTTTGCCCTGGCTGACAATTCCAGAAATTAGGAATTACAATTTTACTAAATTGTAAATTGCAATAACTACTTCCCTTTTCCTTGAATCCAAAAAAATATATATATTTAGGATCAAATTATGTGTCATATACCTACTCAATCAAAGAGATTAAGAGTTCAAATTTCATCAACTATAGAATGCAGTAACTATATTTCCCTTTCCTTGGCTTAAAAAAAAAGAAGGCATATAATTATGTGTCACATGCCTTCAATTCCCTTTTTCCTATCTCCCAAAAAATTGGCATACGATTATGTGTCATATGCCAACTTAGTCCCAAAGATTGATACATCAACTCCAATCCCCTTCCTTGGCTAAAAAAAAAAGAAGCATATAATTACATATCATATGCCTTTAATTAGTCTTGCCAAAGATTTTATTACAGGAAGAGCTTTGGATTCAAACTGCTACAACTTAATCATCATTTGCAAAATGTAATAACCTTGTCCTATTTGCTATAGAATCTATCATCAGAATAGTTTCAAATTTCATCAACTACAAAATACAGTAATTCTCAGTCCCTTTTGATGGCTTTCAATTCTAGAGATCAGGAGTTTGAATTTCAGTAGTTGCAAAATGTAATAATCCTTCTTCCCTTTCCATGGTTCCAAGCATAAAAAATTATGTTTCCTTTGCCAATCAATCCTAGAGATCAAAATTTTAGAATTCACCAATTGCAAAAAAGTGAACAACAAATTTAATTATTATACTTTTTAAAATTTTAGATTTTGGTCATTAATTCCCCCTCCCCCCCCCCCCCCCACAAAAATGATCACTAAATTACTAAAAAGCGCATTTTTTTTATCATTCCATCAAGGTGTGTCATTAAAATAGACTAAATCCATATTTTTTAAGTTTATTTTTGTCATGAGTAATGATACAAACAACGACTAAATACGACTTTTTATCGTCACTTATGTGTAACATCAAAGTGGTTGTCCTTATCATTACTATTTTAAAAAAAATAGAAATCGATGAATTTCGCCATCCAACTTCTTCTTCTCTCTTCTTCCAGATCTATGTTCCGCCATCTAGCCACGAGGGGAATTCCAAATTCCAAACAGAAAAGAGAATAAAAATCGGTGAATTCCGCCATCTAACTTCTTCTTCTCTGCTCGATTTCCGCCATCTAGCCACGAGGGGAATTCCAAATTCCAAACTTCTTTTGGTTCAGTCCGGATCTATCTTTTTCCATCCAGCCACGAGGGGAATTCCACATTCCAAACTTCTTTTGGTTCAGTCCGGATCTGTTTTCATCAGGGGCTAGATTGTGAGGGGATTTCGGCACTATGTGGTTGTCATGGTTGTTTTTCCAATTATGTTGACAAATAGATATAGAGACAGAATAATAATGGGAAATTTGAGAATTTAGTTTCAGTTCCAATTTGCACTGTTAGACAGACGGAGACTTTTTTTTTCCAACATGGAAGCCACTGCACGTTGGTGTTACACATCAGTGGCGATAAAAAATCTCTGTATTTAGTCGTTGTCTGTATCATTACCCTTTTGTCATTCATCCATATTTAATCTCACAATTTTTATTTCTGCCACTCATAAACCCTTTCCCCTCTTTCTTTCTTTCTTTTTTGTTTTTTTTTTCTATTTCTAAATCTCTCTCTTCCTCTTCCACAAACCTTCAAATTCCTCTTTTCTTCTCTAAATCTCTCTCTTTTTCTTTCACAAACCCTCCAATTCTACCACCTTCACCATTACCCTAAACCCTCTTCTTCCTTTTCTTCTACCTTAAAATCATTTAAGATTTCTCTCATTCGGTCGTAAAACCCTCTCCTCTCTTTTCTAGGGAAAGGAATGACCTCATCCTATCATCCATATCTAAAAAGGCAATCCTCTCTTAATCAATAAAAGAAGTTGATGTCCCCCAAGGGGGTAGCCTAGCAGTAAGTTGGGGAAAGCCTCTAGCAAACTCATGCCAGCCAGGGTTCGAACCTCCGCACCGCAAAAGTTTTATAGTACCATTGAATTTACATGCAATTGTGGGGTTAAGCTTACCCACAGAAGTGCCGGAGTTGGTACTGGCTAGGGGGTCCAAATGGCCATTTGGTGCTAGAGTCTCTGAGTCATCAGGAAAAAAAAAAAGAAAAAGAAAAAAGAAAAACAAGGGAAGCTGATGCAACTATGGGCGTCAATGTCAGCTAAAGCAAAAATCAAGCATAGCAATGAGAACCATGCCTGGCTTAAGGAATTGTATAAGATGGACTGGACAAAGAAAAATATCTTTTAACTATATATACTTGTATATATATATTTCTTTAATTGGAGGAAAATGAAGACTTTTTTATTTTTTTTATTTAGTTAATATATATATGTATTAAGGTTTAGAGTTGAGAAGGATGAGAAAAATTAGTTTTGAATAAAAATATCCCCACTAAATTACATGAGATGCACATTTTATGGGTTCTACTTGTTCTAATAGAGTACTTTGACGGAATGGCCAAAAAACGTTTTTAATGGTTCAGTAATTATTTTTGGGGAAAGGAATAATGTCCAAAATCTAAATTTTTAAAAAGTATAATGACTAAATTTGTAATTTACTCATTGCAAAATATAGTAACTCCGTCCTTTGTTCCCAACTCAAAAGGGGAGGGAGTGGTGGGGCGGTCAATTTATTTTGTGTCGTATGCCTTTAATTAATCTTGCCAAAGATTCTATTATAAGAATAATTTTAGGTTCACTTGTAATAGATATACATAATTATTCAAAAATAATAGATATACATAATTCTACGTTAACTTGTAATATCTATATACATACATATAATTATGTGTCACATGCCTCTAATTGATCTTGCTTAAATTATATTTCTCCATTCTTTATAACATAGTTATCAAAAAATATTTAGTCTTGGTAACGCCCCTCGGAAAATATCCAAGTTAATGCTTTTTTCAGCATAAAAATATTTTCTCATCTATTTTGTATTTTCTGTGCTCTAACTATTTTACTACTAATTACCATGGTGCCTAACTATACACACAAATCAATACGGTCTTTCAATTGATTCCATTGGCAAATGAATATGTGTAACTAAACGAATCTAACTTCTAGTTGACTCTCGCTAAGGCCCTCAATTCTCCTTCTTCTTTTGCAGGATTTTCATTTTCACCACCATTTGCAATTTGGAAGGAATTTAGGATCCCTTTACTTGCATACCACTCCCAACTCATAGAGGTCACCAAATAGTCCAAGTTTTCATAGTTCTTCCCTTTCAGCAAGACTATCAAACCATGTGTCACTTCTAAAACTCCACATACAGCACAAAATTGGTAGCCTTTGGAGTTTAACTAACTTTAAAAAATTAGATTCTTTCGTATTTTTGATGAAACATAGGCAACACCACACAAAGTATCGAATAGTTTCATCTGACATTTTTTACATTGGCAAATGGATTCATCAGCCAAAGATAAATATCTTGACTTCCTAACTTGAAGTTTATCAAAATACTATAACCTAGAACAAGCACGTGAAACGCATCTAGAATCTAAAATCCGAACCTTTCTAAGAAAAAACATCCATCATATTGGAGACTGTGAAAAGGTCTCATCAGATGCATAATTCCATGTCTTTTCCTTATCCTCCTTTTTCTTCAAATAAGGAAAATTTCTTTTTATTTGTCTGATCTCATGCACGGCACTTATAACATCAAACTTCACCCTTTGTTTTGTCCTTTGAACCATCTACATTCGATTCACCATCAAGTATCCTCCCTAACACTTATAACATTGAGTTCTACCCTTCAAATTCCACCATTTCTTTCGACCTTTGAACCACCTTCACATTTGATTCACCATCAAGTATCTTCCCTTTTCAATTCTCTCTTTGAGCAAACATTATAGTTTTTTTGACATGATTATTTTCGCTTGCTTGCTTTTGTATCCATGGTCTTGCAAAGATGTAGATTCAAATTATATTCACACATCTCGATTTCAATTCTTCCCACTCATCACTCTTAAAAATACACAAAAAAAAAAAAACTCCTAATAGATACTAATAAATAAATTAAAATCTAACTTAAATCCAAAAGTTTAAATTAGTAGGTTTTGGACTCATTTTCTTTATTAAATGTTTTGAACCTCTCTCTGAAATTATTGTGTGATTCATTACACCTACCCATGAATTTCAACATAAGATTTTCAAGAATTAAGAGATTTGAGGACTAATTGAAGTGATAAGCCTCTCAATATTAGAAGAGTTATTACTTCGATTGAGACATTAAAATTTTTATTTTATTTTTCTAGTTGGAATTTAGGAGGTTCTTGAAAAAGGAAGCGAGACAAATTATTCCTAAAGTCGAGAAACATATAAGATTTTATAATTATAACTTCCATACATGTTTGTTTCATTTTCTTTTTCTGAAAATTATTTCTAGATTAAAGAATAAAATAACAAAAAAAAGTTGAGAAATGGTGATTTCTTTTCATACATTAACCCAAAAAGGAAAAAAAAAATCTCCCTCATTTTCCTCTTAAAGTTGAAATCAAACTATTGATAATTGTTTTAAGAGTCTCAAAAGGATTCCAAAAGTGCGCATTATAGACTTAATGAGTAATTCGGTTTTCCAAAAGTTAGGAGATTAGACATCGAATTATTAGTGTTCATCATGCTCATAAAATGAGTAACAAATATTTATAATAAAAAATTTTAATAAATTTTTATAATAATTAACATGGTATTTACATAACAGACACTAAATAATCAAAATTATTGTTATATAGTGTAAACCTTATCGTATACACATAATATCAATCACTAAAAATTTTCACTCCATACATCACTCTCGTAAATTTTCCCATCCAAGGACCTGATGGTACCTACATGGAATGGAAGAGAAGAATTAAGCAAATAATAGTAAAGTAGTAGTACTGATGACCCAATACGACACATGCGCTGCTCTTTAGGCTGGAAAGTTACTGATAAAACCATAGATTAATCAAAACTTTTTAGCTTTCAAAGATTCATGAACAGACCATATCAACCAAATTGATTTAGTATTATTAGTGCATTCTTTGTTTGCTAGCCGTTGAATTCATTTATAAATATAGATTTCAAAAGAGAAGTACCATTTGCATGTGTAATGTTTACTACTTAGAAAGAATTACATACGCAGATAGGGCCTAAACTGGAGAATGATTAAATTAGAAAAGCTAAGCTGTAAAGGTGGGCTCAATCTTTGAAACTGGTCATTCTTTTTCTATTTTTTTCAGATGGGTTGAAGGAGGAGCATCCAAAAAGCAGTCATTTCAACCTTACTACAGTCAAGTGCAACACTTCAAGAATCCTCGTCCTCGAAAGTAGGGCAATTATTTAAGGATATTTCGAAAATAACGCAATAATTAAAGCATCCACCACTAATTATTAGTAATATTTAAGTAAATATAAATTTCATTTTAAAATATATTTTTTTATAATAATTATAAAATAAAAAATATATTTTAAAATATTACCTATAGGTAAGTACATGTAAACGAACATAAACGAAGCGGACCTTGTTAGTTTCTGATTCGTTATTTTTAGGCTCATTTATGTTCGTTTATATTTGTGAAATATGTGTTCGTATTCGTTTATGTTCGTTTATTAGTGTTCTGAGCGGTTCGCGACAACTTATCGACGTTAACGAGCGAGTAACGAACGACGAACGTTAAACAACAGCGAACACGTTCGCGAACAAATAAACAAACACATTTACAAACGAACGAGTAAACGAACACTTAATGAACACGTTCGCGAACAAATAAACAAACACATTTACAAACGAACGAGTAAACGAACAATTAACGAACGAGTAAACGAACAATTAACGAACACGTTCGCAAACAAATAAACAAACACATTTGCAAATTGAAAAAACAAAAATAAACAAACACATTTGCAAACGAACGAGTAAACGAACACTTAACGAACACGTTCGCGAACAAATAAATAAACACATTTACAAATTGAAAAAACAAATAGCATTATTGAAAATTGAACTTTAGTCTCTAATGTGGGGAGCATGGGTACTTACCACTACACCACAACAAATTTGTTTATAAATGATCAACAAAGATTATTATTATATATATTATTACATTATATTATTATTATTATTTTAATATAAACAAACAATAAACGAGTTTTAAACAAACATTAACCAACATTGCATTAACACTAAAGCGAACATTCACGAACATAAATAAACGAATGTATACTTGTTCGTGTTCGTTTATTAAATGAACACTAAAATGTGTTCGTTTATTGTTTGTTTAACTTAACAAACGAACATAAACGAACGTAACCAATCTTGTTCACGAACTGTTCACCGAACGTACTAATTCGTTTACACCCCTACCTATAGGCACCTTAAATCTTAATCTTACGCTACAATATTGTGCTTTCCTCCCTTAAAAAATAGTCAAAATTTTTCATTTGAAAAAAAAATGTAAATTTTTTTCATTCAAAGAATATAAAATATTTAAAAGTAGCACAATAGGGGAAAAAGGGAACAGGGAAGAAAAAGTTTGGGCACTTGGCTGTGGTTTTTACATTCCTTCCTCTGAAAAAACTGTAGTATAATCAAGACACACAAACCATTCTCAAATCTTACCAGGAGATGGGTAGCAGCATAATGAATCAATTGTCATGTGCAAAGCCGAAAACATTAACCTCACACAAGACTGCGAAACGTACAGGTGCATTCATATATCTCCAACTCAAAAAAGCAGATGAACAGAGGTAAAGCATATTGGTTGGTCATTCTCATCAATTTCTTTCCATATCTGTACCCACTGCCACCAAAATCAAACCTTCAATAGCCCACAAAAATCACACACTGTTGAGTAACTTGCACAAAAAGGGAAAATGAAATTTACTTGCAAGAAGCCACTGTGCACTCAATCTCTCCAGGAGTTAAGTAGAAGATGCTACTACATACAAGTAGGCATGACTAAATTCTCGAAGAAAAACTTCAAGTAAAGCTTTTTTCTATCAACACAATTCCTAACACCATAAAAGGAACGCCTAAAATTCCATAAGCCACTCAACCCTTGTATTTGTAAGTAAAAATGGAACAAGCTAGCACAGCCACTGGCCTAGATGTGAAAATCCAGATGAAACCAGTTATTGAGGATCCACATTGTTAATCACTATATGGTACAACCTTGAACCTGTAAATAAGCTTCTTCTTCTTTGTTGTTGGGTTGTCTATAGTGAGTAATATTTTGCCGAGCTCTGTGATCTTGAAGCTGTTCGAAATCACAGGCTCATCAGCTGGGGACATCCTCCTAGGCTTCTGTATGATTACAGTATAACCACCTTTAGTGTTAGGCACATATTCAGCGCTGTAGGACACTTCCCACCCAACAACTCGTAGCTCCCAGACAAGGATGCATTTCTGCACATTAGTGAAAGAAACATTAGAAATGAGCCATCCTTAAGAAACTTCATCGTTAAAGAGGATACAATTAAGTTATAAGCTGAACATAATCTAATCACCTCCCACGAATTTTTTTCATAATTATCAAATAGATCCTATTATTAGAGTATCACATAAACCCATGCTTTAAAGTAAACAAGCCACATAAACTTCTATTATAGTTGTAGACATTAATAACATTTGCAATCTTAAAATTAATCACATTAATCGTCTAGAGAGTGAAGTCAATAACACAATGAAGGCAATTCCCCATAGAGTATGAAAAGCTTACAGAGGTTAACAGTCCATGGGGAAAAGCTTACAGAGGTTGACAGTGTAACTCGAAAACTGTTCTAGTCTCAAATAGATATCAGAAGCTCAAGTGAGATTAACACATGGCATAAAGTGGATTGCAAACAACAACAGCATCCATCAAAAACTCTACCTCATTCACTGTAATTTCCACAGTTTGCTTTGTTGCGGGTTTGATAGTGATATCTGGGGCAGGATCATCAATAGTGAATTCCGGGTTGCACTCACAGAAATCTACACTAAGCCCTCCGTAGTGAATTGGAACTTGCTCAGGAGTTATGTACCTATTTCAACAATATACAGATCATGATGCATCCATCGAGAAATTATGCAAAAACATTAATTTGAAGTTTGAAAAAAAAATCACATTAATTTCACCTACTTAAATAGGATTTCAGCAGTCCTTGAAGTGCGGCCAGCAAACACAAACTTGCTTTTGGTCCTTTGAGTCAGGAATGGGCCAATCATTGTGTAGAAAGCCAAATACCACCAAGGAACATTGATGAATACCTTCAAAAAAACCCATACAATCAAGTATATATTAAATAATCGAACCAAGCCATTAACTACGATTAAATTAATTAGTGCTAAAATTCCAGAAACTAGCTCCACAGACGGATAGTAAAATTTGATGAGAACAGTAAGAGTCTTCTTCCTCGTCTTTTTTGTCTGGGGATGCAAGAAAACAGAGGGAACAGAGGAAAAAATGCAAGAAAATGAGCATGCTTGAAGTAGATAAAAAGTTTAATATAGCTGTAAAACAAATTATGTCGACAAAAAAGGCAAGATAGAAGCCAATAGAAAGATGATATTTTGAGTTCCGACATCTCTTACATACCAAAGGAAAAGTGCAAAGCATCTTACAATAAGTATAGGAAAATTTCTCAGATTTTACATAGGCAATGTTGTATTATTCCACACAAACACAAGAAAATTGTTGCCCTGCCCATGAGACATCAAAATTTCATCAAATTTCTTAATTTAGACTTGTGCTGCCATTGTGCAAGGCAAGCTCATTGTAGCAAGCATTTTATCTCAGGGTGACCCCCAAGAAATCACATTTTCAACTGATATCATATTTAGTTGAACATTGAATAAGCAATCCTATTACTCAGATTCAATTTTTCGGATTGAAAACTCATATACGCGTTGACACCAGTAAAGAAGTCCAAAAACAGTACAAGGTAAAATGGCATCTTAATCCCAGAAGTAAGAGAATCCACAAGAGGAAGCACTGTTGGAACGTTTCTTCAATTCCAAAATAGTAATCCAAATACAAAAACAAGCAAACAAACATAAAAATACCTGCTTGGCCACAAATTCAGGATAGTTGTCTTGCAGCAAATGCAAAGCCTGCCTAGTGGCAATCCGCAACTCCCTTTTCCCAGGTCCAGGTGAATTCTTCAAATCAGTGACCTGAAAAATAGTATTAATCCCACCAGGCCTAAAATCCAACTTCCTAATACTTCTCTCCAAGAACTGAATCCTCCATCTCAAAAACTTCCTCCTCTTCTCCTCATCAGCAA
The DNA here is from genome assembly GCA_020080225.1 of Gynochthodes officinalis. Lineage (NCBI taxonomy): Eukaryota > Viridiplantae > Streptophyta > Magnoliopsida > Gentianales > Rubiaceae > Gynochthodes > Gynochthodes officinalis. The sequence continues at coordinate 17,218,169 of CM034620.1, forward strand.
ATGTCTTATTATACAACTCCTTATTCTGGAACTCCCCATAAACATTATAACAAACAGGGTGCCCTTCTTTATCATGCCCGTGCATAAACACAACTTTTCGAGATCATCCCCGAGGTCTTCATCAATTAAACCATCAACATTGTACTCTTTCCTCCAAATCAGGGTGTTCTGCAACATCACAAAAGCTTTCCTCACATGGAAATCGCGGGCGCGCAAGAACTTCAACAGAATCACATCACTCCTGTCATCTTTCATTAAAGGGACACCCCAAATGGCCACTTCTACATTAGAGACACTGCTTGAAATTTCTGGCTTTTCAGCTTGTTCTTCCACTTGGGTTTTCCCTTCTGAGGTCTCTGATGGGATTCCTCCCTGAGGGCCCACCTTTCCGGGTAACGAGACACTAAAAGCATTGTTCTTGATACCTTCTTGAACTAAAGATTTGAGCTCTTCAAGTGCCTTTCTTTGGAAATCAGTGAGATCTGAAACAATATTACTCTCCTCTTTAAAAGAAGCCCATGATTCAGGACCACCTTTCCTAGCTTCCTCTGCTCCCGGTGGAGGCACAGGCTGAGGAAGGAACCCAGGCTCTTGAGGCTCAGCCAACGCGGCGGATAACGGTTTGGAAGAAGAAGTAACAGAAACTTTTTCATCAGCCACAACAGTCGTTGTTGGTTGAGCAAGTGATAAAGGAGCTTCCTTTTCCACCACCGAAACCGCCGCTGCAGCTGGAACTTGCTGTACTTCAATATCAGCTGATGCAAGGGGCGGCTCCACTGCTTCTTCAACGAGCACTGGCACAGCTGATTCTGATGCTGCTTGTTCCTCAGCCACAGAAGGTGGCTGATGGGGTTGCGAGGTTTCCTCTGCCATAGGATTTTCGAGCACAGAACAGTGGCAAGCAAAGGAAAGTTGGATTCTTTCTAAAAGGGGCAGTGGAAGGGATGAGGATGAAGGGATTGGCCGAGTAAAATTGGAATGTAGCCAAGAGAAAAGAGGGTGAGGAGTAGCTTTCAGGTCCTTCCAGATGGATAGAGATTAGAGACTGGAGAGGTAGGGTGAGACTGAGAATTTGATGGTTTTGTGTCTGTTGTTTTGCGGTGTTGTGTCTGGTAGAGAACAAAAAGTCAGGCCTCCAAGTGAAATGTTGCGGATTGGTGATGACACGAGGGGTAAATGCAGTCAGCAATTGGTGAAGTAAGACTAGAATCCAAAGTGCATAGTATCACATTATAATACTCTACATAGTACTCGTAGTATTATTTTTGGGTCTGCTTTACTTTTTGTTTGTTTTGGTATGAGTTTTTTTTTTTTTACAATTATATTTTATTACAATTATACATATTCCTATTTTATTATAATTGTATGTATATATTTTAGATAATTATAAATAAGCTCCCACCTTAACTACGAGAGAAAGAATACGAGGAGGAAAAAAAAATCAAAGAGGAGGTATGAGAATTCAAACAACTAATCATGTTTTGTAATGTATTTTTATATATTTTAAAATAAAAAATATGTTAAAAAGAATATAAATATTTTGAAAAATATAATTCATATGTACCTTATAATTATTTACTTTATCAGGAGAAAAATAGTGTATTTGTAATTTAGTATAATTTTTTTAAAAATTATAAAATATATCATTGGATATATAATTAAAGGATAATTTTTATTTTGAACCTTATTTTTTTTAATTTAGATTGCAAAAAGTGCACTCTAAAGTAAAAGATGTAAAATACAAATTATTTTGAATGGAGAGACTAGTATAAATATTTTGGAGTAAGTATAGGTTACTTTTCAAAATATTTTTTCTAAAGTAAAAGATGATGTAAAATACAAATTATTTTGAAAATATCAAATATTATTTTAAAAAGCACAAAAAAAAATTTAAAATCCAATCCATAGCACGCAGAATATCAATTTTAAAATGACAAATATTCCAAACAATTATATTATATAATTCTTTTAAGGTATAATTATAAATAAAGTTTATTGTAATGAATTATCTCACAAATGCGATGTTTTATCACTAATATAACTGTAAACATTGAGAATTATAGGGAGAGAGAAAATGAGAAGAGAAGGGACTGAAATTCTCTCATAAAATATAAACAATAAAATTTTCAATTTTAATAAGAAAAAGAGTAACTGATAATTAAGAATTTTTATAAATAATTAAAATGGTCAAATATTTAGGTGAAATGTGAGTTTTATTAAACAAGTTCTTACATAAAATTTAAAGGTTTAGTTATGTTAATATTAGTAATGATATTCGTCTTAACTTTAATACAAGGTTAGAAATGTTAAATTTAATGAATGCGATAACTATAGATATGATATTGAAAATAGTCTATAATTAAAATGCAATAACTATAAATATAATACTAAAAATAGCCGATAATTAAAATACGGTATAATGTGATAAGGGTGGAATCATAAACAAATTCCAGAGGTCTAGTGATTGGAAATTTGTGTTGACAATAACAACATTTTATTTAAAATTATGTATTGGTGATGTCACATTTCTTACGACCATATTTATTTATAATTTCAACAGAAAGAAGTATTTTATTGAAATAAAATATCAACCATTAGTACACAATAATAAAATGAAAAAATCTCACTCATAAATTGCAAAATCAAGTCTCACTCTCTATAGACTATAGTACGGTTGATTTACTAATCTCCGTTTGAATTGTATTAAAAACAAAAATTTATTTTTGATAGGATACAACTATTTTTATATTACAAGATATATCACATTAATGTATAATTAAATATATAATTTTATATTTTTATTCTTATTTTTTCATTTGAGCTATATACTATTATTATTAATAAAGATAATATAAAATTTTCAAATCAAAATTAAAGTCTTTTTTTAGAGCAAAGAAAAATTTTAAAACTGAATTCTTGTTTTGAAACAGAGATATTATATTGTAAAATGGTACAAAAATGTAGTTTAAGAGTATGTATGAATAGCATTTTAAAATATGTTTGTACATTTTTTGAGATATGATATGTACTGAAAACAAAAAAATATATTAGAAAACGCAAAATTGTGTTTTAAATAACTATTCATCTAAAAATACAATCCACCCATACCTTCAGCATTCCGAAACCAACAGTTTTAATAGTCAACTCTTGTTTTAGAGAAAAAAAATATTGTGTAGGTACAGCCTTTCAATATATTTTAAATATATTTTTTTTAACTTTTAATATATTTTTTATTTTATAACTATTATTTTAAAAAATATATTTTAAAAAACTTCAGTATTTAATTTCCTGTAAGAGTTGAAAAAAAGAGGAAAAACCAAAAGAAATCATATCTTGTAGCCGCCAGACCCATACGCAGAACAAATGCAATGCAAACTTTTTTTTCTCAGCCGCTATACCATCATCATCCAGATTCCCAGACAGTAATAGCAGGGGCGGGGTTTAACTAGTTTCCCGACCATTTTTTTTTTTGTTATGAGGACCTATTGACTCTCTTTTATGGTTAATTTGTGCGCATCTCTCGATTTATATCTCACTTAACTAAAGGTACGAAGCCAAAAAGATTTTATGCTAAAACAAAGTAATTGCAGGTGCAATCAAATGCGATGGCAGCCCATTAGAGGTGGCATATGGCCATATGCAAACCACGCAGTGTGCGTTGTTTGGGCCATCTCTCTCCCATGCTAGCCCCCACCCCAATCCTTTGACCTTCACTCTTCCTGTTTTATCCTTTTGGCTGATGCAAGGTAATGAATGATAAAGGTCGGGCCGAGCCAATAAGAAATTCTAAGGTTATGTTTGGATTTAGTTTTTATTTATAAAAAAAGTTAATTTTTTTAAATAAAAATAAAATTTCTAACTATATTTTTATTTTAAAATTAAAAATTTTCCAATCAAATTCTTCTTCTAAAATTTCAAAAAAATTTCCTTCAAAATTTTTTTTTTATCAAAAAATACTTACTAAAATTTTCACATATTTTAATACAAATTTTCTTAAATAAATCATAATCCAGACATAACCCAAGTGTCTAACAAGGGTGACCTCAGTTTTGAACTGTAAAACGCTCTTGTCAAAACCAAATCAAAATGCAAACCTATGAAATTTAGGGCTTGATTAGCTTTTCAAAAAGTATTTTTGCGTTATTTAATATACTTTTTCAATTTTTAATACATCTCTTATTTCATAATTATTACTTCAAAAAATACGAAAACACATTTTAAAATATTGTCTATAATGTTTATTCAAGCCCACATTTTGCTTCCATCTTGTTATACTATTGTTTGCGCAGAGAGTTCTATTTAAGGCGAAACACTCCCTTGATGTATTTTACATCCCACAGGCACAGGTTCGGTAGATTACAAGGAGTTGAGGGTAATTGAACGGCTAGTGAAAACTGAATGATGTTGTTATAGGGTAATAAAATACAAATTAATTATAAAATATTAATATTAATGTACAAATATGTTGGAGATAAATTATTTAATTTGTTATGTAGTTAAATTTATATTTCGTATAAATTGTATAAAATTTTAAAATATGATTGAATAATTTTATGAAAAAATAGTATAGAAAAATATTTTTAAATAAAGTGTGTTTTAAAATTTGTAAAAATTATTTTGTATAAATATTTGAAATATTTAATTTAAAAAAATTGGCTCCAGTATCAATGTGGATCTGATTTGTCATCAAATCAGCTTATTCGGCATTGTATCAATGTGGATCCAATTTGTCATGTGTGTGGTGAGCACACAGAATCCCTAGAGCATATTTCATTTCATTGTCAAAGAGTAAGGTTAGAACTGTTGAGTTTGCCTCATCACGCGTTTCAAAATTAGTGGAGACACATATGCATGAGACCCAAGGGTAGTACTTGGCATGAACGAGTTCAAGTGACGATTTTTATCATTTGGCAACTGTGGAAGTCTAGAAATCTCTGAATATTTCAGTATGAGTGGCGAGAAGAAAAAGTGATCATCGATTTAGCTATGTCTGAGTGGCTGGAGCTCCAAACTGTTACTAATTCAACCTATGTGCCTTTTGTTTTGCTGGTACCTTCATATGTCATCGGTGTGTGCCTTAAGTTACCCTAAAGTATTAAGGCGATCTTTGTCATTTGGCAATATTGTACATCTTGATTTGTGGATAATAACATTATCTATCGATTTGAAAAAAAAAAAAAGATTACTTGTGTACTTCATAAATTGATTGATTGATTAATAAGAAAGGTATAAGTATTTTTCACCTTTAATACTTGTTTTAATAGTTCTGAATTCTGACAATAGTATTAGAGCCCTCTTGATTTTAAAGGATTAATACTTAGAGAAAAAAAGGATATATTCTAGAATTTCTTTCAATTCAAAACCATCATGCTAAATATTTTGCTTTCCCGTCTTCTAGTATTCAATGCAGAAAATTTCTAAATATGTGCAATAAAAATGAGGACCTATTTGAAAGCAAATGATCATCTTTGGGAAATGGTTAAGACAAAACAACAACCATTATCTCGAGATCTAATAATTGTTGAAATGAGAGAGCCTAGAGACGAAAGAAAAAAATATATCCAAAGCCACGATCTACATGATGTGTGGGTTTTATACTTATAAATTGAATACAAATTAAGTTTAGAATGAGCTAAATTATTGAGTATTTAAGTGCTTAATTAGATTTTAGTGTTTTGTTTGCAGAAAATCCAAAAAGAAGACAAAAGAAATGTAATTTGAGAATTTCAACATATTTGGAGCAAAGAAGGCGCAAAGGAGAATTATGGGCCCAATTAAGACTATTTGACTTAAGACTTTTAATTAGGTTTATTTTCCATTTAGGCCCAAGGTGCTCTAGCTATAAATACGTTATTTTTAGGTTAGGTTAATGGACTTTTCTTTTGGGGCAAGATTGGAGAAGCGGCTACTAAGAGTAAGAAGTGAAGAAGAAGATATTCGACTTTAACTTTCTCCTTGACCTTTCTCTTTCAATCATGTTTAAGCCTTTGGTGATGTTCTTCTATATTAGCATGAACAAATTTATTTTTCTAGATCTACGATGTAACCTAACTATGAAGTTTTTTTACTTTTCTATTAATATAGTTTGAATTAATTTTCTATGGTTGAGTGTTTATCTCTGTGCTTATTGCTTCTAATTACCTTATCAATAATTAGATGATCTATTAATCATAACCAACTGGGGAATTATGTGTTAAGTTCATTGGGATAAATGCCATGAATTGCATGTAGGATAGGAATATACTTGCATGGTTTGTGTAGTCGCTACATGGGAATCCATAGAACTTAATGACTTCATAATTGTTGTAATTCACATAAGAATATAGTGAATTAGCTATTAGGGGAATTTTTATTAGATCTCGGGAGAGACTAGTAAATAAGTTAGGGAATCTCGACTATTAAACAGAATAATAAATTAGACTATAAAGATATATTAATATTAAGATAGATTAGTTATGGTGAAATTGGAAACCCTAGAGCTTTAGCCATTTGATATAGACTTAATTCATTGATTTGCTTAGCTTACATTAAAATTTAGTTTTAATTCAGTTCAGTCATAAAATATCTTTTCAATCGTTTAAATAAAATTAGAATTAACTAAGTTTCGGTATTTAGTAAACAAGTAATTCTCGTGGAAACGATACTTTATTCACTATTTATTACTTGTTAACGATAGCATACACTTGCGTATGTAAAATCCGCAACACTACACTCGTACTATAATTTTAGATATTGTTTTTATAAATCATGACTTGTGATACTGCAAAAAGGGGGTTTAGAATACTCTTAGACAAGCTTTCAAGGTAATGACAGGAGAAGACAAATGCAGGTTGTTAACCCCCCTCAAGAGAGAATTTGAACTTCTAAAAATGAATGAGAATGAAAACATTAAAAAAATATTAAGATATACTTTTAAATGTTGTCAACAAAATCAAACTCATTATAGAAGAGCTTCTAAATAGAATGATTGTGAAAAAAAAATATTTGGTAAGCCTACTTGAAAGGTTTAAAGCTAATATCTCTTTACTTGAAAATTCAAAGGATCTAATTCAAATTATTTTGGAGGAGTTAGTAAATATATTGCAAGCGCAAAAACAAAGAAGTGTTATTTAGAAAAAGGATGTCATAGAAGATATATATTGTTCAAGAAGGTGCCTTTTAAACAAATGACAATGACCAAAATTACCAAGATGGTAAAACAACAAAACAAGTATGCAACAAGAAGAATAAACAAATATTTTTAATTTATATTTGGAGGAAATTTAAGGAAACAACAAGGTCAAATGTTAAACATGATAAAAAAAAACAAAAAACAAAATTAAAAAAAGGTAAAACAAATTGTCTTCACTATTGATTTTTTTTTTTTGGAAAAAGAGTAAATAGAAAGAAAAAGTGTAAATGATAAATATTATGAGAATTCTAAAAAGGTAAATTGAGGGAAAAGTAAATAAATGAATGAATAATTATAAAAAAGTGTAAGAGAAAATAAAATTTAAAATATAGATTTTGGAACAATGAATAAACAAAAATAAGAGTAGTAAAGAATATAATAAAAATAAAAAAGGAAAGAAAAATATTTAAAAAACATAGATTAAATTAGGGATAATATACAAAAATGGTTTGAACTTTAACTCTTGTAACAATTTTAGCCCGACCTTTCAATTTTAATAATACAGTACCTGAACTTTTCAATTTGTAACAATTATGGCCTCAGTCAAAATTGATGACATGGGTCAACCCAATCAACCATTAAAGTTGAAAAAAAGACAAAAAAACCCTCCGATATAAAGTATATAGTTTAAAATTCTAAAATAAATTTTTAAAAAGACAAAAAAGACAAAATTTAAAGACAAAAATTTAATAAAATTATTTACACTATATAATAAAAAATTTTAAACTAAAAAAAAATTAAAGATGAAAATTTAGTAAAATTTAAAGACAAAAATAACACAAAATTGATATAGTTTAAATTTTTTTATTAACTTTTTAAAAGAAAAGATTTAATAAAATTATGTAAAATTTTGTTAAAAATTTTAATGCAAACAAACAAAAAATTATTATATGATACTTTGATTTTTAACTTCAATTTTTTTTTAAGATACTTTGTTTTTTAACCTCAAATTTTTTTGTCATTTTTGTCTCTAAATTTTATTAAATTTTCATCTTTAAATTTTATTTATTTTTTTTAAAAAAATTTATTATATAGTGTAAATAATTTTATTAAATTTTTGTCTTTAAATTTTGTCTTTTTTGTCTTTTTAAAAATTTATTTTAGAATTTTAAACTATATTATATCGGACTTTTTTTTTTTTTTTTTTTTAATGGTTGGATTGACTGTCATCAATTTTGACAGAGACTATAATTACAAAAATAAAATTTAGTCTTAAAATTGTTAAAAATTAAAAGGTAAATTATTCGAAAGTCAAGTTATTTTTGTATATTATGCCATTAAATTAAAGGGAAATTTTTCAATAATAAAATATAGATTGAGGAGAAAATCAATAAATAAAAAGGGAAAACATGATGCAAATAAAAAAATATTATCAGTTTTTGTCATCTATGTTTGGTCCTATTATTTTGCAAATAAAACGATTAGTGTAATCATTGTGAGACAAACATTTACGAATGAAAGTATTACAGGGTCAAATTTGGAAGACCAAAAAAGTGTCATTTTTCCAATGTCACATAATCAATTAAATTATAAGGGTAAATTACATCTACTATCTGGTAATTTGTAAAAACTATCAATTAAACCCCAAAATTTAAAACAATTATCAATATCTTCTTAAATTTGATAAATTCATAACATTTAGGGTGCGTTTGGACAAAGCATTTTTATTTGCAAATGGAAAAAGTTGTATTGGAATGTGTGAAAATTTTGGTGAGTATTTGTTGATAGAAAAAATATTTTTGAGGGAAAAATAATTTTTAAAATTATGTGAGAGGGATTTGAGTGGGAAAATTTGAATTTTAAATTTTGAAATAAAAATATGTTTGGATAGTTTGTTTTTGTTTGAGAATTTACTTATTTATAAATGGAAATGTACTGTCTAAGCTCACCCTTAGCCACTTACCTTTAGTTGACCAGTGACTTTTGACCAAGTCAATGGTGAATTTATTTGAAATTCTTAAACTACCCTTTAAATTGTAATATTTGAATTACATTTAACCCCTTGAGATTTATTTAAATTACAAAATGAACCCTGAAATTTAAAAAAATAAGTCTCTTTCTACTTTTTTCTCATTTAATTAGTGTTACGAAAATATTAATAACAACTACTAATAAACAAAATTTGGATATAATTTAGACAATTCTCTACAAAATTTAATAATATAACATCTTACCAAAATAGATATAAAGTTTAGATGTTAAAATGTTTTATTATGCTTATTTTTTTATTTACATTCAAATAATTTAAGCTTAGTCTAATAAATATAATTCTTAGTTTTACGATTATTACATTAAATCATAATAACCAAAATAATTCTTAATTTTATGACTATTACATTAAATTCTAATAACTAAAAAAAATGCAAGAGATTTAAATAATTAATTATTTCTTAAAAGCTTTTAGAGAGACACAAATAAAAAAAATAATCATATAATCATTTAATCATATAAAGGAACAGTAGTGAAAGATTAATATTGAAGGTATAATAATAAATTTAGAAAATAATTTTTTCAAGTTTGAAGATGATGAAATAGTAATATTGTAAAAAAAAAAAATTTAATATTTAATTTTCAAAAATTCTAAAAGTACATATTGATATTATATTCTTATTACTTTTTCAATTTATTGGTTTATGATATAAAATAAGATTATAAAATTATTCTTCATGAAAATAAAAGAAAAAAAAAGAATACAAAATAAAGAGATAGAAGTTATTAAATTTTATTTAATAAAGTTTTAAAACTTTTACGGTCATTTTGTAATTAGAACAAACTTCAAGGGGTAAATGTTATTTTTTTAGATTAAATTTTTTGTCTTTTTACTTATTTCATTGATTGACTTTAATAGTCGTTAGGTGAAAAGGGGTATTAGTAGTTTTTCTAAATTTTGAGATTCGATTAATAATTTCTACAAATCACAAGAGTAGTAGATGTAATTTACCCAAATTATAAAATTTAGATGGGCCTCAAGGATTTCAATCATTTTAAGATCCAATTTTGCATGGGCTCTCACCAGGTCAGAAGAAAACTATTGGCAACCTAACCTCATCAAATCAAAACAGAGGCCCAATATCAGATCCATAAGAAAAATTCCTCCTTTCAACCCAACCCACCAAAAAAAAAAACACAAATCTTGGAAAATTCAGGAATTCCACATGAGGAATCATCATCAAATACAGACACAGAGACGAAACCCTCGCGTGGTGTAGATGTAGAACTGGGTTAAGAAAGATTAGAAAAAGAAGGAAGAAGCTCAGCAAATCGATATATAGCGGTAAAAAGGAATTACATTTGGAGTAATATATAATCACCATTGACATCGGAGTTTTAGAGGGTTATTTTTGTGCAAGAAGGAAGAAAATGGGGGAAGAAAAGAGAGAAATTGAATCAGCAGTACCACCGCAAATCCCTCCTCAGTACGACATGAATGCCAAATGGGATTACTGCATGGATTTGGGACTGCGGAGGGTTTTCTACTCCACCCTGGCCGGTTCTTTTACTGGGCTCCTTCTCTTCCGTAAGCCCCACTTTTTTTTTTTTTTTTTTTTTTTAATATGAATCCATTTTTGCAATTTGCCTTGTTTAGAGTGATTCTCTTTGCGGTTTAGGTTTCTTTTGTGGAATTTGAAGGATAAATCTTTGTTGGGCTCATGATTTTCTTTTTTTCGAAGATTTATTTCGTTGGGGGTTCGAGATTATGAACCCTTTTTTGGGTTGTGTTAATAGCTTCTTAGTAAAAACTGTAAATGATTGTCGTGGTCCAATGGTTTAAGTTAGGGTGTGAAGTTTTTTGGTTTTTTGCCTTGTAAATAATAATTTTTGCTTTGAAGCTGATGAAATGAAGAAATGAGATGTTTGTAGTGCTAATTGCTTCATTGGGGTTGGCATGGAAATGAGATTTCTATTGCCTTTGGTGGGATACTCTCAGGAGGGTGAACGATCAATAATAGATGGTTGAGATCTCATTTAGGATGATTAAGGTTATGAAAGTGTAGAATTGTATTGATATGATTCTCTATAAGAATCTTCGGACTTGCCATTGATCTTACCTATGTTAAGGGTAAGACATCACGGTAGAAGCACTTTGCCTTTGCTGGCCTTGGGGGAATGAAAGCACTTGTCATTTAGTTGGATTACTTTTGACTGATACTATCAACTTTTTTATTCAATTCAGTTGTGATTTTTTTTTTTTTAAAAAAAGAAACTGTTCTTTGGTATGATGTTTGTGTAGTATCCACAGGGTCATCTTTTCAAAGCAATATCAATAAAATTAAAGGTCTTACCTTTCGTGTGAACAGCTTTAAAAGATTTTTCCAGGACAAATGTTGAAATTATGTCTTTTTATTTGTAGATGATGACTGATTCGTCTATCTGAGCACCCTCTTCTTTTACACTGCGTTTTTTACATTTTGTCTGGACATTAAGAGCTCGAAATTATTAACTACTTTCAGAAGAGAATTGTTTTTTCTTGTGCTAGTTATTAGTAAAGAGGACTAGCAAAAGAAAATACGTGCCACACAAGCATAAAGTATTAGAAGGAGCTGGTGATTGGCCTTTGAACTATTAATTAAGTATTTTGTTTTACATTCTAAAAGGAGTAGCGGGATACAAGCGTTGCATCGTCTAGAAATTTTAATACAGCTGTCTGAGGCTGTGATTATGCTACAAGAATTGCAAAATATCTGAAAAATAGGTGAAACCTTATGCTTTACTGATTCAAGTATGTATTTCAGTTTGCCTGCCAGTAATCTTTTCTCTTTCTAATAGCAGCTTATAGTTTCCTGGTTGTGAATGCTTACTTTGTCATGGTGAATCTATGTGTTATCTTCTCACTAGTATGGGAGGTATTTCTTCTTTGTTTCCGTGGGAAAGAGACATAAAAAGTGTATTTTTTTGTGTGTGTTTGCATATTTTGTTTTATGCCCATTTTGCAAGTCTTGTTACTGATGCATTTAAGTGTATCTATATATGCTCACTTTTTAATACACTCTGTGCTGAACCCATAAAGCCAATATTGCTTGAGTGCTCTATTATGGGAAAATGATTTGCATTGATTTGTTACAGTATAAATGTGTTGGTTTAGTTAAAATTTAGTCTTAATCCGTAATGAATCATTGGTGTTAGGGAGCCCCGTCACCAGATGGGCATCAGTGGCATTTGCTGCTGGCATTGGTGTAGGTTCTGCATACTCAGACTGCTCCCACAAATTTGAGGGATCTCCGGCAAAATTAACACATAATGTTTCTGAGGCTCCTTTGTCTAAGGTGTGTTCACAGTCATGATCTATTTTAAAATTTATTGAATAAGATGGTTTAGTTATCATCATCAAGTTTAGTTACAGCAGAACTGAGAAATTGATTTTTGGTGATTATTTGTTCTTGCTTCTCTAAACTCGAAGTCATTTTTATAATTTTTTCCTGCAGATTTTCTAAGGCTTTGGGCTATAGTACAGATTGTGAATTTGATGTTGGTCTTTGAAGCATATTCATGCTACCACTTCTGATTTTTGTTTCCTCTTCTTAATTAAAAAAATTATATTTTTAGATTGAAATGATTGCTAAATTCTGTTGATTAGCCAAGTGAAATCTGATTTAGACAAAAATTATTATCATTAGTAAAGCTTTTTCTGTAAGAATCTAAGATATTGACAGAATGACAGGATTCATATTGTGCTTGCTTATTAAATTCAATTGAGTAGATTCTCTTTTGTGTGTCTTGGAGTTGGGGGTGACAATGTTATTGTCTTGGACATTTTTCACTGTGAAATTTTAAAGTTAGGTAGGTTTATTGTTTCTTAGTACATTTTTGTTTTGATTTTTTTACTTCAGTTGCAAGTGAGTGGGCTTTGAAAGGGAACAAATGCAGGATATAGACAATGTCTTTTGGTGTTTTTAGTAGAAACCACTTCACATTTCCTAGTTCTTAAAATCCCTGGCAGTGATATTTAGTGGAGAATTCAATGCCAAAAAAGTGGAAAAGTGATTATTATTTTGGAGCATATAAATGAAATTTGAGATGAAATTAACTTGTAGGTCAATGTTGAACTGCATTTATATGTGCCTGTTACCCTTATTTCCTGAATACAGCTAACTGAAATTCCTGGTTGGCCCCGAATTAGTGTGTTGAGGTGGACATCAATGTTCATTTTACATTAACATATGCCAATCACATTTTTGAAGCTTCCTTAACTTGATTTTGTGGTCTGCAGTTTGAATGGATTGTTTATTCTGCTGTTCTTTGTTTTGAAGACAAGTCCATAACATGTGACCTGTTGGTTCATCATTATTGACGCATTACACTTTAGTTTGTGATCACTTACATGTCTTTCTTCAACTTTCTCATCAAAGAGTGTCTTTTCTAGTTTGTAGAATTTTTGAGTTGGTTAAATGAAGCTATATATTGGTAACGCCAAAACTGGAGTTCATTTGAGGCCATCTTGTCGATCTCCTAATCTGAATTTGAACTGTCTGACCTTGTAACCCGACTTCACATCACATATTTATGGTTTATTATGTCATGATGTATGGATGCCTGCCACTCACCTCCAGTATACATGTGTGTGCTTATCTTTGTCTGCATTTTTTAATCTGAATGTGCATATGCATGGGATATTTTAAAAAATGAACTTCATTCATTTTAAATTTAAACATCATATGTTCTATTTTTATTTATATTTTTCCATTGCATGTTTGTCAGAAAATAACTGGTCGGTCATTCTGTTCTACTTGTTTGAGCCCAAGGATAATAGTTCTCAATTTTCATGTGTGGAAATCCTTATTTCTTCATTTATAGTCCCTTAATTTTCCCATGCTGCAGAGGAGGAAAAAAAGTGAAGGTCCATGGTTAGTTGATTAATCAGAGAAGAATTTTTTCCCTTTTATTTGACACATAATTTAGTTCTTTGTAAGTTTGTAACTTGTGCAATCTGTGGCTAGTGATTTACTCTATAACAATTTACTGGCAGTCCAGCATTCCTCTCAGATCTGTGTTCTTTGTTGATGATACTTTGTGTGTTCCACCTGATTTAGTATTTCTACCCCTTGTTTTCCTTTGTTTTTTTTCTTTAAAAAATGGGTGACTCGTTTGCCATGTACTTTAAATTCTTGGTAAAGGGTTCTCTAATTTGTATATTTGTGTCTATTTCAGGATGTGGAGTGAAGCAATTGCTAAAGATATTTGTTTCCAACTTAAAACCATTCATACACTTGTCTTCTTTAGCAGCTTTGCCTTTTGCGGTGCAAGATTGTTACTGGTTGATTATTTAGCAGTTGTATGCAACTTTTCGTATGAATTTGAATGCATTTTGTTTAACTGGAATATTAGAGACAAGGGAAGAGGAAAGAACATGGAAAAGCCAATAATTGCTATTGTTGTGGCATGCTCTGTATAGAGGATATTGGCCTCATTTTGCAATGAGCTTTATCATGGTGTACAATGCCCATGCACTTGAAAGAAATTGACATCCATAATGTTAAAACTTCAGTTTTGTAGTTTCTCAGTGGCGAGACTTGAGTACATTATGCATTTTGCCGTTATACTGGTTTATGGATTGTTAGAACATTGTCATTATCTTCCAGTAGATAATAAGGATGTCCGGATATCTGTGCATCAGCACCCAAACAGGTTTTAATCAGGCGTGTAATTGCCTTCATCTGCTACATATTACGTAGCTATTAGGTTGAATACTTCGATTGGGATTTTTAAGAAATGTGCTATCCACCAGGGTACCAGCAAGAGAGATGATAGGTATAAGACTTTCTGGAAATAAAATTTAGTTGATTAATCAGAAGAATTTTCCTTTTATTTGACACATAATTTAGTTTCTTTTTTTATAAGTTTGCACTTAACATGCAATCTGTGGCTAGTGATTTACTCTATAACAATTTACTGCTTGAGTCCAGCATTCCTCTCAGATCTGTAATTTCTTTGGTAGTGAGTCGCCTGTGTGTTTCCACACAGATTTGAAGTATTTCCCTGCCTTGTTTTCCCTTTGTTTTCACTAAAATGATTGGCTTCGTTACCATGTACTACAAATTCTTGGTAAAGGTTCTCTAATTTGCTTATATTGTATCTATTTAGGATGTAGGTGACAATTGCTAAGATATTTATTTCCAACTTGACCATTCCATACATATCTTCTTGTAGCTTTGCCTTTGCAGTGCAAGATTATTTACTAGTTGATTATTTGTAGTTGTATACAACTTTTTCGTATAGATTTAGATGCATTTTATTTTAACTGGAATGTAGAGACAAAGGGAAGAGGAAAGAACATGAAAATGACAATTACTATTATTTGTGGCATGCTCTATATAGGATATTGGCCTGTTTGCAATATAAACTTTATCGCAGTGTACAATGCCATGCACTTGAAAAATTGGCACATCCGCCAATGTCCGAGCCTTCAGTTTGTAGTTTCTCAATTGGCGAGACTTGGGTACATTGCCGTTTTGCCGTTATACTGGTTATGGATTGTTGCGACAGTATCATTTATCTTCCAGTAGATATGGGATGTCGGATATCATCAGCACCCAAACAGGTTTAATCAGGCGTGTAGTGCGGCCATCTGCCACTGTACATGGCTAATGGGTTGAATACTTCGATTGGGATTTACCGTACTATCCACCAGGGTACCAGCCAAGGATGATAGGTATAAGACTTTCTGTAGGTCCACCATAGTTATTTTTGGCAGTTGCATTTTAGAGAGAACTTCATTTGTTATTCCGATATCTCAGAAAGGAGGCCCAAGTCAGTTTTGTTAACCATTTAGGCAACAAAGTGGTCATTTGATTCTCCATCATGATCAAGTGCTTGCACCAGCATTTAGATACACCTTGGATGGTGACAAAGAGGATAAACGTCTGCTTATTTGTTAGTAGGCTGCCAGTCACGTTCTTTTATGCACATTTGTGATGGATGCACTCTGCCATGCTCAGGTGGAACCAGTGCTGGGTTTCCTCCATCTGCATGATCCATTTGCTAACTTCAAAGCTGATCTGTATGAGGATGTTGCCTCCTTTGCTGAGCAGATTTTAATGATTCTGTGGATATATTCAAGAACAAAGTTGGTAATTTTGATATATTGTATAGGCTATTTAAACAAACCAACAAGCAAATTCCACAAATTGTCACTAAGCAAATTGGAATGCCGAGCTCCCTACAAACTGAAGCATCATCTTCACTCATCAAATTACAAGCATAACAAAATATATTTGTCATATCAGTCTCTAGATCATTATAGTGCTTCTAAAATTTATTAAGACAAGCACTTGAATTCCCGTTACACATATTCAGCAATGCATTCAAGATAGTAGTCATATGACGCCCCAATAATTCATAACATTCCATTATTAAACCCCAGTAATGTAATTATCATTACACATGCAATTGACCATAATTTATGGCATGAAACAAATTTACAAATTATAGTGTAATGAAATCTTTTCTCAGAATCATCAATGTAAGCTTACAGAAGCTAAGTCTAACCAATTTTAACAATGTCAAGATGCGGCAGTCAGTGGCAAGATCATTTTGAGCGTCAGCGTGTGAGAATCTACTTGCTGCTGACTAGAGACAACGTGCTTAAACCAGTCAGCTGATATTTAATCTCAGTATACGAAACAGGTAAAGTCGTCTAAAAAGTACGTAGAGGCCAACATTTTTCCTGTGAAGTCTGAAATCTTATATCAAAGAATCAAAAGATATGAAACTAGGTCTTAAAAACAGATGAATTTCCACCAAGATTACTCTCTAAGTTGCAGGTAAAAGCATATGCTAACAAAAGCCCGAACGGCTAGGCCTGTCAGCGGTATCAAAGGTGCTATGGGCGTAGTGAAGCACTAGAGCATTTAGATTATATGCCTCAAGTACAGATACACGTGCAACACAAATTTTGTAACAACTGTACATCTCCAACCCAGCCAAGTGAAGTCAACCCCATGCCATGGGTAAGCATAGTTCCACCAATTTCCACCAGAGCCAAAATTCTGGAAGTTAGGACTCAGAATTAAAGCTACAAAACAACTGCATGAATCAATTGAAGACAGAGAGAGGAAGGGTGTACAGCTGCTTTACTTCAGTCTGACAAAGTAGACAGTTGGATGCTCATAGGCAACTTCAAATATATACTACTCACTTAGAGAAAATTCGTTTCTTACTGCTCGCACTTCCAATATAATAATAACCCAAAGTAAAGAGTTTGCCAAAGCACATGAACCAGCACCTAAATTCAGTGACATCACAGGTGTTGATTAGAAAAGTACTCCCCAATTCAACACATTATTATTTGCATCAACCAGAGTATTAGGTTCCAAGGAAAAACCAAAACATAAGTAACAAAATCAGAGCAACTTACATTATATAGGTCAGTAATCAACTCATCAAGTTTGGTGAGAAGGCACTGTTGACATACTGGAAACTGGGAAACACAAAACTAGAGTCAGTTCTTTTGTCATCAAAGCGAGCATCCCAAAATAGCCCAAGAGGAGAGGTAGTCTGTTATCTCCCTGAAGTTGGCAGCGCAAAGAAAATCAACTTCTCCCCAGAAACTTATCTGATCAGCAATCTGCAGTAGAAGTAAAGCAAATGAGATCTTTTTATACAAATAAAACACAAAATGTTGTTCAAAAGCATTTTTGCTGGATCATCCGTGAAGTCATAAATATGATATGACTTGCAGGTCTTCCTAACAATCACAAGCTGCAATAATGGACTAAGCTAAAAGCTGAATCGTCATAAACAGTTAAATCCCTAAAGTGGAGCTCCAGAATTTATAATGGCGTCCATGACTAAACGACGCAGATTTATCGAGCTAAAGCAACGAAGAGGTAACGTTGAATTTAGGAAAAAAAAAAAGTGTAGCACAGCTATCATTCTCTTCCACACACATCCTATAATATAAAGATTTTCAGCAGTAGCTTCAGTCGAGTTGATCAAAATGCACCAATCTTTAAACAAGCCCTAATCAAATTACTGCCAAAAATTCAAAAAAAAAAAAAGAAAGAAAAACCTTAGATTTTAGCTTGTAGAAATTTAGGGGCATCTGATAGCTCTGAGATAATCCACAACTGCACATTAGCACAAAACATCAAAACTTACTATTACCACAATAAGGGCATTTTCCCCAAGAAGTCACTATAACATCGCTTCTTCTAGACCAAAATTAAACGTTAAAAGCGTGCTATAAGAGGCTCGAAGCCATGAGGTTTCTTCGTTTACTCTGAACAAAAGGATATGATTTAACTTAGATTCAACTGTATAGCGATATTAGGTGATAAAAATTTTTTCCACTTTGGACCATTACCTGAATTTATATACGAAGATGGATGCAGGGTGAAGAGGATTAGGCTGTGTGCGTGTGAAAATGATTCGTTGGAAATAAATTATATTAGAATATATAAAAATTTTAGCTGAGTATTTTTAATAAAAAAATATTTTAAAAAGAAAGAAATTTTTAAAATTATAAAAGAATTTGCATTAGAAAATTTAAATTTTTAAATTTTAAAATAAAAATGTAGTTTAAAATATTACTTGACTGAGAATGAAAACAATCTATCCACACGTAGCCTAACTCTTAAATTTACTTAAAATAGTCCCTCTAGTTTAATCATTGAACTTAGAATTTATATACAGAAAATAGTCCCTCTAGTTTTAAATTTATTAAATATTTGCCTGTAGTCTAAACAATTGTATTACACAAATTTTGCACTTCTCTGTACTCATCAGATGACTTATTAAAAAAAAATTAACATTATTTTCTCACTCTTTGAAAAAGAGAATTATTAAGATTTAAGTTGTTTAGTAATAAGTTAATTTTTTATTTGGAATATAAATACTCCCTTCTCTTGTTCCTAAAAGATGTCACTTCAAACCGTTTTTATTTCAAAAGAAAATTTATTTTTAAATTAAAATTTCTAAAATATTTTATTTAACTATAAAAGGACTCATAACACAAAAATAATAAAGATGAAAAATTATAGTCAATTTTATTTCTAAAAAAATAATTTACTTTTATTTTTTTATTTTTAAAAGAGTTCACTTTTAATTAAAATTAAATTAAATTCTTATACTATTTTTTACCTAATTAGGACTATACATAATCTATATGATTAAAAAGTAAGATAAAAATAAAATTTATATGTAGTAATGTATCAAATGTATTTGTAGTTTCTTGCTTTTCCTATTATATAAAAGGAAAAAGTTTGTTGGTTATTGAGATTTTAATATAATTATATCTATTAGTGTAACTTAAATTGTCTATTTAGTATTTTACTTAAATTGTTCTTTCAATTATTTTATATTTTTAGTAATTTAGTAATTTTATTAGACAATTCAGTAACTTTATAACTCTTAAAAGTATTATTCTTAGAGTTAAAAATAAGAAATAATTCAATATAATTATTATTATTCTTAATAATTCAATAATCTAAGTAGGATAAAGGTAGATACTCATTATAACTCTACAAACTAAGGAGGCCGTAGAGCTAATTTTAATAGCACATTTTATCAAATCCAACACTTTCAATCCTACCCTTCTACCAAGAAAAATTCATTGAGGTAACTAT